>JACXIV010000009.1:2392268-2486551 GCA_014737475.1 Bombus confusus
TCCTCCTCCTCCTCCTCCTCCTCCTTCTTCTTCGTCTTCTCCTTTCCTGTTTCTTTTCTTTTTTCGTTTTTCATCCCTTTAACGCGTCAAACTTGCCTCTTTTGTTTAGCTCTTTGTTTGCTCGACGATTTTCGCCAACGATTCCGCTCAATTTTCCGCTCCTGTCGCTTCAATCTCCGTTACATCGTTTCTCGAGCGTTTATTTCTGATTTCTTATGCAAATCTTTCTTCTCTCTCTCTCTCTCTCTCTCTCTCTCTCTCTCATTCATTCTATTCCTTCCACCATTTGGATTATTACGTTTCTTCGTTCTATTCCTTTCTGTGGGAATCTCTGGATCTATTTCCAACTTACTGCGAAATGTTACTCGAAATGTTACTCGTAGGCCGTATTCCACGCGCGATCCTCCACCGTTCCCGACGAATTTGCCAATTTTTTTCTTCGCAAATTTCTTAAAAAAAAAAAAAAAAAAAAAAAAAAAAAAAAAAAAAAAAACCAATATTCACATAGTATCGATGTAATAAAAAATTAATATCTAAATGTCATTATAATCTGGCAATCCGTACCGCTTTTCCGTATCTGTTTCTGTGTCTACATACGGCAAAAGCTCTTTTACTTACGTATATTTACGAGAGTCGAACTTTGACATACGAGAGAATAATCACGCGAGAGTTCGTTGATCCAAATGCACAGTATCTTATTAGCGTCGGCCCATTCATGAATTCATTCGACGAACAAAAAGATACAAGGCTCTCTTGTTATCGCTATTGTCTTTGGTCAAGAAGCAGAACCGTATCTCAAATATTGCTACACACGAAATACTGTTATTACATTTTATTACTCTGAAAGTAAAGTGTGAAAATACGTGTCTTTCTTATTCAGTCTGACGAACGCGTGAAATCTCGGCGATAAAGAGAGACGATAACTACTTTGCAAATCGTTCTCGTTCCGAATTCTCTTTTTAATTCGTCAAATATTTTACACGGCCAGAGGTGTGTACCGCGCGCCTATTAGGATCGAGATACGCTAGCTCGGCTTCTTAAAGATTCGCGCAACCCCTGCTTACTTTCCTCGTGTGTATATAATTTTCGGTGTTCGTAGGTATTCGCACACCGACTGTTCCGGCCACGGAGTCTGCATCGACGGTGTGTGTACGTGCGATGCCACGTGGACCGGTGAAGCTTGCGAGATTCAAGTTTGTCCCAACAATTGCTCCCATAATCACGGACAGGGCGAGTGTAAACGCGAGAGACACCACTGTGACTGCGAGCACGGTTTCAAGGGTGAAATTTTTTCCTCAAAAGCATTTACCGAAGCATCATCGATAGACGAAAATCTTGCTTCGCCGCCTCCTAATCTTTCTTCTCGTCCATGCGCAATCTAATTTCTCGATATCAGTCATATTTGCACGATAGCTCTGGAAAAGTCTTTCGTCTTGTTACATTTACGAAGCAAAGAAATCAAAATTTCCTGATAATTCAACGCGTATTATTCGATACCAATGAATCACGCACGAGTGCGTTGAGTAATCGGTAGAATCTCCGAGTAGAACCCGATAGAAGTTCAACGACGATCGGTTATTAGCGAACAAAGGCTGCGCGCAAACTCGCAAACACGATTAATCCCTTCCGATTTCGCAGAAAACCATTAAAACGAACTCTCTGTACGTTCAGGTTCCGACTGCAGCCAAAGAAGCGACCACGGATTCTGGGAAAGCGTATCCTACAGCGTATCCTCGCTGGAAGGTTCGGCTAGTCATTGCTCCGTCGTTTGGAAGGATTCGCTGTACGTGGTCGGTGGTGAGAGCTTCCGTCGCGCAAAAATGATCTACGTTTATGATTTCAATGGAAACGTCTGGGAGACCCCTCACGTGGAGGGTAAGGTTCCTCTGCCCCGGTACGCTCATTCGTGCGTACTCTTTGGCGACAAGATATTCATGTACGGCGGTGTACTGCCCAATTCTACGGTGACCAACGAGATCTGGGCGTTCGACGTGTCTGCAAAAGTCTGGGAGAACGTAACGGTGCACGATAACTTCCATAACAACAAGAGCATACGCGGCGGTCCTTTAAAGGTGCTACATCTTTCCTATATCGCGCCATTTCTTTCGTTTTTAAATGTCTCCCGACAGTTACGATACTTTAGATTCGTGCCGCAACGCGACCTATAACGGCCGTACACAATTGCGATATTTCGTTCCATTTTTATCGTTTGTTTAATTTCTGTTCGCAAACTGTTACAATATATTCCTAAACGTTTCGCAACGATACTCGATCCTTCCTTTTGTCGCTCGCTTTAAACCTTATAATTGCGTTACAATTTGCGTTAGCTAAACGTTCTCTACGATAGGACACTACGATAGATACGATAAGATAGAAAACACCTCGCGCTATAATTAACAAAAGCACGCAAACTGCCTCGGTACGAACGAGATTTGATACCTAAAATATCCCGAGATATTTCGACCTTATACTCGTTCACGCGATCAACGAAACAACGATGAAACCTTTTCTCCCTTGCTCGGTATGAATAATGTCCGAAATCTCGAAGGATCGGAATTTCTCAATCGATCGACAGTGATTCGCGTTACTCTGCGCACACCCGCTATCCGTCCGAGATACGTATGTAGTTTAAGTATCAAGGGGTGGCAAGTTCTTTGATGCGTTGCTTCACACAGGTAGCCGGACACTCCGCGACCTTGGTGCACGGAAAAAAAGAAAAGATGGTGGTGATATTTGGCTACTCGCCTCAGTATGGTTATCTGAACGAAGTTCAAGAATGCTACTTGGGTACTCGCGAGTGGCAAATCGTGGAGACCGCTGGATTCCCTGTGAAGGGTGGTTACGGTCATACGTCTGCCTACGATCCGTTGACGAGTCTCATCTACGTGTACGGAGGATACGTATCAGAGACGCAAATCACACAGATGTTAACCAGTCGACTATACTCCTATCATCCTGTTAATCGCGAATGGAGATTGCTCACATCGGCGCCATCGGCTCGTTTCTTTCATACGGCTGTGTTCGTTTCTGGTGGTTTGATGATCGTCTTTGGCGGTAATATGCACAACGATACGCAACATTCGGACGGGACGAGGTGTTATTCGGCGGATACGATAGCGTACGACGTTACGTGCGACTCGTGGCACCAGTTTTCTATGCCGAAAGAGATGACCGATCTGCCTAGGTATGGACATACCGCAACCGTATTTGACAAGTCCATGTACATTTACGGAGGATTCGATGGACAGATGTTATCCGACATGTCAAGGTAGGTGATCTTTCCTGTCTTTGTTCATTTTCTAGCTCGTTCTGTTACTCTTCTTCGCCTACGTTTACATCGAGAGGAAAAATAGGCTAAAGCTGGCATTCGAGAAACTGAACAACTCGCCATCGCGGAATAGGTCTGAACGCAGAATATTTAGCGCGCTAACTGATTTTGTTACGTTATTTCGATGCCAGAAAAAAAAACCCAGAAAAATGACCCAGAAAAATGTCCCAGCAAAATAAGAGTAGCCTCACGAGTACGTTCACGCGTGAATAGCTACCGTGTAGAATGTACGAGGCAACAGGTTAACCCCTTCTTTCTACCTTTTCTCTCGGCATTCTACCGAAACGCGATAGGCAAGAATCTTTCTTCACTAATACGCACGCGTATATGACCATCAGGTACACACCAGGCAACTGTGAGCACTTGACGAATCAGAATCAGTGTTTGAACGCAAGGACAGGCGTGAAGTGCGTGTGGGATAAGAGAGAGAATCGATGTATACAGATCACCAAGATACCCCGACACGTGCTTCTTAACGATGACATGCACGACGGAATTTACATGAGGTGCCTGGACGATACGCCACCTCGTGGGATGACGTCTCACAAGGAATTGTGCAAACTGCTCACAGACTGTGTGGCATGCGTACAAACTTCGTACAATTGCGTATGGTGCGGCAAGAGTTGCTCGTACGAGATTTGCCGAGACAACGCTAACGCACCTCCGACTAAGGCGATCACCGATCTGGTACAGTGCGACCTTCACACTGGCATAGAGTGCTTACAATTGCACACGTGCCACGCGTGCTCCAGCAATCCACGTTGCATCTGGTCTTGGTCCAACGGACCCGATCGGTGCAAGCCGTACTCGAAAGCTCGAGACGTGAGTATACGGGCAAAGGTTATCGTACAATAAATTCGCTACCGTCAAAATCACCGTTCCAAAGGTTCTTTTCTCGACTGTCGGTACGTTTCTCTGCCTCGACCGCGTCTCTCTTACAATCTCGCCGACAACGATATTATCTTGCAACGATACGTTTTCCCCCGATACGTTAGAGATTTCGCTCGCGCGACGAGCAAAAGGGTTAAGCCGGATACATTTGCCAGCGCTGTAATAAATTTGCCGCGTGCTTTACGCCACTCCACCACGAATATGCACAACGAGAGAGTAAATCGATTTACGAATGTTTGCAGCAAGTGACGATTTTAAACGGAACTATTCAAGCGCAGAGACTGTCCATAGACTCTTGTCGCAGTCCTTGCGTCGACTACACTTCCTGTAAGAATTGCACAGAGTCTGATTGCATCTGGTGTCAGAACGAGAAGAAGTGCGTGGACAAAAACGCGTATCCCGCGAGCTTCCCTTACGGGCAATGTCGCGAGTGGACTACGATCGATGCGAAATGTCGGCCGACGGAAACGGGCAAAGAATGGTGCACGTTTTATTCGTCTTGTACGACGTGTCGCTCGGATCCTGGATGTGGATGGTGCGACGATGGTTCAGGGACAGGGAAGGGACTCTGCCTGCCAGGCGGGGCTCGTGGTCCAAGCAGCAAAAGCTTGGACGCGTGCCCGTTCCAACGATGGTACTTCACCAAATGCCCTGGTAAGTAAATTGCCGTGCACCAATTATTATACAACCTCTGTGTATATGTATACCGATGTTCTTCTTACGTTACGTTAATTCACGATACTTTATTGCGTTAATTTTAGCTTGCCAATGCAACGGGCACAGCAAGTGTCTCTCGAATAGCAGCATATGCATCCAACCATGTGGAAATTTGACGTACGGACCTCACTGCGATAAATGCATCCCCGGCTATTACGGGAATCCGCTGAATGGAGCCACTTGCCAACGTAAATTCGTTCTACTCCGAGTAACAGTATATCGTTGACCCGCCAATATCGAGTAGCCCCCCTAAATTACATTTCCCCGTTGCAGCCTGCTTTTGCAATAATCAAGGCACGCAGTGTACCAGCGAGACGGGCAAATGTTTCTGCACAACCAAAGGCATCATCGGCGATCATTGTGAACGATGCGACGTGTCTAGCCTCTATCACGGAGATCCCACCAATAAAGGATCGTGTTTTTGTAAGTTTCCTTTAAACGAATATCTCTTCTAGCAAAATTCTTGAATTCTTCTCTCAGCGACGGTCGTTCAGGAAAAGTGACATTATATCGAAATTTAACATTCTTCTACAGATGATCTGGCGATCGATTATCAATTTACGTTCAATTTAAGCAAAAAGGAGGACCGTCAGTACCGAGCGATCAATTTTAAGAATTCTCCGCCAAAACCCGATATCGATGCTGAGTTTTCCATTACGTGTTCCGTATTGGCCAAGATGAACATCACCGTGAAGAGAGGCAACACGCCGGAAATACCATTGATTCTTGGCGCCAATTGCACCACCAGCATGTACAAGCATCGATTTATCAAAGACGGTTACGGTTTCGGTAGCGAGAACAATAATACATTGACCACGTTCTACGTTTACGTGTACGACTTCCAGCCGCCTGTGTGGATTCAAATTTCCTTCTCGCAATATTCCAAACTCAACTTGCAACAGTTCTTCATAACGTTTTGCACGTGAGTATTTGAAACTTCGTGTCAGCTAAGCTAGCCAGCTAGACGTGTCGCGTGTAGCAATTAATAACGCGACGAACGTCGAGAACATTGTGATTTTGTTTTTGTTCATTCTTTTTTCTTTTCTCTTTTTTCTTTTTTTCCCCTTTTTTCTTTTTCTGTTTTCTCTTTTTTTGTTCTTTTCAAAATTTCCCACGCTTTTGTGTTGTCCTAAGCCTCAGGCAGTATTTACTTGTAAACTAGAGATTACATGCCTAGGTGCTTCCTCGCTCTCCTGTTGGTGGCTGCTGTTCTTTGGAAGATCAAACAAAAATACGATATGTACAGAAGAAGACAGAGATTGTTCGTGGAAATGGAGCAAATGGCCAGTAGAGCGTTTAGCCAGGTTTTGGTAGAAATCGAGAGGCGGGACGTCGATAATTCTGACTCCGAGCGAAACGAGTCCGAGTTAATCAATTGCCGCAAGAAGAAAAAGGTTGATATCTCACTCAGTCATTTATATTGGCGAATGAAACGATTGTACGATATACAGGCTGCTTCGCATAAATTGAACATTTACTATAACAACTTTTACTATCGAAGAACGAAGATAATGCAAAATGACCAAGAGGATAAAGAAAAATGTCGATGATCGTTAGATGCGTATCTTCGAGCTACATATACAATACGCTTTTTCTTATCTTTGAAAATACTGGAAATAATTCAAATGTCCAATTTAAGCGAGACACATCCTGCGTGTAAATACATATAGCGATCATACATATACAGGATATTACCAAATAAGGAGGAGGGGATATTTACAGGGTTAGTTCTAGATATATCGAAGCTGCTAAAAAAATGTCACGAACAATTTCGTCTCGCGTATCTCTGTCTCGCACGTACTTTGCTTCTCTTGCTAGTCTAATCGTAAGATTCGCGACTGAAAACAAACGACAGAGCATATATGGCGGCGATATGACGTCGACCGTTGCCACGTCAGAGTGATACGAGTTGTTCGGAAGCCACTCTGATTAAAATCCGTAGATTTAAACGGCGTGGAACAACGATAATTGCAAACATCATCGTCATCGATTTTTCGATACTTTCGATTCTATGCGATTCTCGTTTCCTCGGCTCGAATTTAGTCGCGGTATCGCGGATTTTACGTATTATAAATTCTCAAGTATTACAGTAAAAGTACGTGTGACTCGATGTTATTTGGTTTTGTTGGTGTAATATTTGCAGGATGCCCCTAGTCCGATCGCGTTGGAGCCCTGTTGCGGTAACAGAGCAGCGGTCCTGTCGTTGCTAGTCAGACTGCCTACTGGCGGTGAACCTTACACGCCGGCTGGTCAGAGCGCTGGTTTAGCCGTAGCGTCTGCGTTAGTTACGCTGGGTAGTCCGCGGAGGCCTTCTCAGGAATTGACGACGAAGGAACCGACGAAAACACGAAAGTCTGCCAGCCAACATCCAGATTCCACTTGCATTTAGCGATAAGGGCACGAAAGTAGAGACTTTTAAAGTGGGTGACTATACGAGCCTTAGACACGTTTCTGTGATCTTGCCTCAGCGAACCGGCAGGACTGTTCAAACTCTTCGAACTCTTATAGAGTGAAGTGTGTAATTATTCGTTAATTATTATTCTTAATTTTCTTTTTTTTTTTTTCCACTTTTTCCGTTTCTTCATTTTTGTTCGTTTCGCGACGAATCTTCGTTTCGATCTGTATTTTCCAAGGTGAAAATCGCGTCCGTCGTGCTCGACGGGTCGGTCGGTTAAGTGGTTTTAGCGTATGGATTTTCGTTGTGAAACGGGGGGACCGGCCGTTTTTCGTTCAGCCGATATTCGGTAAGTAAATTAAGTCCGTGAATCGTAAGTCGACGCGGCGTAACGCGTGGGCATAACACGCTTGGCCGATTCGAGAGATTCCTTTCATCGTTCCAATTCTTTCGTTTTTATCGTGACGATGTACAGTGTTGTATATAGATCTGTTCTGCGGTTTATTCCTCTTCATTTACTCGTTGCGATCGAACGGAATCGAGTTCGTCCCGCGATCGTCGAAGTGTCTTCGAAAAAGGGACTATAAAAATAGAGATCGGACGTTGTAACAAAGTTAATATTCGGCGCTGTCCTCTAGTTACGAGTTTCGGCGAATCCGCCAGGGTGGTGGCTGAACAAATTAGCGGCAGATATCGGCGAACGACGTAACGTACGTATCGAGAAATTCGATTTGCCAGATACAGTTGGGACGTGTAATTTTCGTTCTTCGTTTTTCTTGTATAGTTGTGTAAATACGTGTATGTTGTATATCCGAAGTGAAAGATCATGATCATGACACACGCAAATTGTACAGATATAAAATTGATTCGAAGGAAGGAGGAAAGAAGCGAAAAGCGAGAGACAAGGAATATATCATTTTTTGTCTATTTGTCCCTTTCTAGTAAGCGGTAAAGTATCGATTCTAAATTAACGGAAATGAATAGAGGCGATATTTTGAAACATTATCGTAGATATTTTGCAAGTCGCGTACGTTCTTCTCGTACGATCTTCGTATTCGGTATACCTATGTATCCATTGTGCCAAAGCATTTTTATATTGGTATCGTTATTTANCGTCATTGGTGTAGATACGAATTTTCATTAACGAATCGATTGATCTCGATAGATCATCGTTGAAACATTAAAACATACGAGTCCAATTTTTGGATTTTTACGATACGGCAGAATTCATTCCTTTCATTGATCTGTCTCTATTCATTTCCATAGAGAAAAGATTCGTTATACGATCGAAGGATACGACGAATCAAGGAAGCTGCATTCATTCTGCATCATCCACGTTTCTTTCTTTCGAATACGACAGCGTAATTTCGATCGTATAACGTTCGACATAATTTTAACGTAATAACGAACTGGGAGGGGAGGAGGGGGGGGGGGGAGAGGTGTTTGCGGAAAGCAGAAGAAGAAAGATGTGGACGTTGCAATAAAACTGTAAGAATCGCGGTTACTCTTCGGTCGACGATAACGGTTTTCGTTTCGCTACAAGATGGCAGTGCTGGTTGTTTCACGTACCATGCCTAAAGCAGCGTTCAGACGCTCGATATTATAGTCAGTATTCAGGATTCGCAACGTTATCACACGCGAGAGACCATACTAGACGACCAATACGTATTGTCAATACGATATTGAGAAACCTGGATATTGAGAATAATATGTTAGGACAATATAAGATCGATCGTCCGAACGCTGCTCCTTAACCTTAAATAGGTTTAAAACAGACAGAGAACGAGAAAAGACAAACGAACGTATATGTTATGTGGCTGTGGTTTACTTTTCATTTAACTATGTATTATCGCTCTTTCATTTATATTACCGATATATACAAATTTCGTATATTTTTTGCGTGGCCAATAAACGATAGCTGCTTCCGTTCTGAAATTTAGCATGATCTCACGCGTTCTTACTTTCTGTTCTGAATATGGAAGCAGCTCTTACTATCGCGTGTTCCATAAAAGAGAAAGAAATTATTTTGTGCATTCTGCCGTGCAAAACAGTTTCTTATGACTAACTTATAACTTAAACCTCCAGCTCCAGCACTTGCACAGCATACACACCGAATGTTTGCGTATACGCGTCATCTATTTTAATTTCAGCTCTGATAATCGAGTTTTTAACGCGCGTGCAATTATTTTATCACACTGTTCGCAATAATTACGGGATCTTCTGCTTGTCGTACGAAATGAGTATCAGAAACGAGAGAGAAATACCGAATATAGGATTCTCCGTTGTAGAATTTTTTTTATCTAATTTCCCTTTTATTCGCGTAATCCACATCAGCTTCCAATGTTCAAGTTTACTATGGTTAAACAGAGGATCCTGTAATTACTTTGTGCAGGATATAAGACTCGAGTACACCAAGAGTGTCGATATTTAGCATCATTAAGTTTTGGTCGAACCTTGTTTCACAGCACCAAACATTTTTTTACTAATTTCTATACTCTTTGACGGTATATCACCAACGCAGTGCAAAAGTAGCAGTTGCGAATTTAATCGAATCCAATATATTTTCTGTTTCTTTTTTTTACACATGCCTAGGGCTAACACCAGATTCGCGAGATACTTTGTTTCGCGTTATTTCTCCTACGTTATTCTACCTACGTTATTCGCAGAGCTGGAGTTTATTAAGTTCTCGAGATTTATTCAAATTCTATCTAAGCAAAACCAGTTGAATCTTAGTCTTCGTTTAACCAAATTCAACCAAACCGAACCTAGCCTCAGTTTCCTGCAAACTCGACGCTAGAATTTATTGTTTCGTGAATGCATCCTTGTGCTTAGGGTTCAACGTAATTCTTCGAATAAAAATAGCTGTCCCCTTAAAAATTTCCTAACTCCGAAATTAGTATCTTTAATCAGGATTTGTCGAATAGCGTTAAAAAGTATAGAAATCCGCGAAGAATTTTTGGTGTCCGAAAACGAGGTATGGCCTCGAAGTTTTCACAAAGAATACGAGCGATGTAGGCGTTTTTTTCGTTTTTTTTTTTTTTTTCGTTTTTTTTTATCTTAACCGTTGTATAGCACAGGATCAAGTGCAATGCATTATGTTTTACCATGTAATACTCATCGAGTTTCTTTCATTCTCTCTACTATACTCGAAGCCTCTTATTGTGAGGGTGCAACCAGACACCAGCCAATACGTTGTACATGATTTAAATTGTGACAAAGTTACCTACCATTCTCAAGAGTCGCTATTACCTTATCAGTAGAAGAGACTAAGAATTATTTAGTCCTATCTCTTGATCGTGCTCTGGTTGCACTCGTATAGAGAATAGTGTATATTTTATTACCGTAAAGATAATTTAATTTTTTATACGACTGTTTTATTTTTGTTTCTTCTCTTTCTTTTCTCTCTCTCTCTCTCTCTCTCTCTCTCTCTCTCTCTCTCTTTTAACAGAATAATAAAAGCGTCTCTTTCACCGCGTTCTTTTCTCCGAATTGCGAACTTTCTTTGTTCTGCGCGAGAATTTAGTTGTACATAATACGAGTATAAACAACGTTACATTACACTTAATGAGAATAGGAGTACATACGTTGGATAAATTGCTCAACTTTTGAGTAGATCCATCTTCGTTACTTTCGACGATAGTTTCTTCCTCTTCGACCAGTCCCTTTTCTTTTTGTATTTAAAAGTTAAGTTTCCGTTCACTCGAGGGAAAAGTATTTATTAGTACAATGCCAAGAAATATACAAGATGGGAGAAATATTCGTGGAGAATCATTAGAGGACGGTGCTTTGATCGATGAACATTCTTCGCCCCCGTTCTCCTCCTTTTTATCCACTGCGTTTGTCGAGTGTCTTGACACTGCCAACTTTTATCCATTCCTCGCTTCATTTCTACGTTCTATCTGTCTTCGAACGCAAAATGCCTACACATTCAGCCGTTTAATCGTTGGAACCTCTTGCTGTTAGGAATTTGTTACGACAGTATAACCTCGGAAGAAAAGAAAAGCGCGACAGAAAAATCTCAATGTAAATTTGAACGAAAAGTTTGATTCGACGAGATGGTTTCTTCGGTGAGCGGTTACCAGGCAAATCTTTGTCCCGAAACCTTGTCCATGTATGGAAATTGAAAACGATATCTTTTCCTTCTAAAAGTAATATCTTTCAAAAATAACGGAGAAATTATGTACGCGGATTTTGCTGTATCGTGGAGTCTACTGTACCAATTGAGAGTCAAAGACAATATATAACGATAGCGTGGCAAGATCGACAAATGGTCTTGGGTGTACGACTGATTTCAAACACGCTATAGCTTCGAAAGTCACGGATGACATTCTTGACGCTCGAAGCAGCAGTGGGGCTAACTAGGCCCTAAACTAGGACAAAATCGCACACCGTTGTTGTTCATACACGTGATCTACTCTCCTTTAAAATTCGTCCAGAGACTTAACCCTCAACTACTACTGTAAAACGAAGATATATTTCTTCTTTAGCGATTCACATTAAACGTTTAGTTTTTCTATAAAAAGATTAGACATAAACGAATGACACGCACGAACGCGTGAAACAAGACGTACGAGACGGAGTTGCTCGGTTTGGTTTTTAAGCGACTTGTCAGTTCATCGATATTATCAGTTAATAAATTACGTACTATGCAAAGGGGTGTTTGTTTGCACTCGATAGGAGAAGCCAAGGGTTGATCGTAGTATACTAAAGAGACAGAGACCACGGGAAAGAAATAGAAAGGATGGAACAGCGACGATCCCGAAGAACGTTCTTCGGTCGATGCGTTCATATAATTCGGTCATAGCGTGTGTAAACTAGACCAAATATCTCTTAGATCGTTAGTCCGCAAGGATAGGCGACTAATAGCGTTCGACGTGCGTAGCACAAATACGGTGTTTCCCAAACGTCTTCGAGTTCAGTCGAAAGCAGAAAACACAGAGACATCGTCATCGTCGAACGTCATCGTAGAACGTCTCGTATTGATCCTTGGTCGAAGGAAACGCGCAGTTTAGTGTTCAACGTTGTTCGAGGATAATCGGATGGAGAAATGGAGTGGGAACAAGAGAATGACGTCATAGAATTATATTGATGTCCGTCGTGGGATTTTAAAGGGATTGCGAAATTTTAAAGAGACGAGATCCGTATCTAGGGCCTAGTTCATGGCGGATCCGTGCACGGTCTAGCATTCGTAGGATCTTCGAGACTCTCGAGCCAAGGTCTCTAGAACGTTTAAGGCATCGAACATTTCCGGATTAGAATTTCACTGAGATCTGGTAAGATGCTTCTGGGATAAACATGCTTCCGTTCTAAACAGAACGCCAAGGATTTCTCGGATCTATGGAACTTTTAAGACCTTTCGACTACTTGTATAACTTGCGAGATTTCTACGACTTTCCTTTCTCTAATAATCGTTAAGGGTCTCTAGGATTTCGAAAACTCGTACGACCTTTGACTCTTGGATTTCTAAGAGTTTTGGCGTTTCTGACAATAGGATCTTTATCCCGATGCTAAAATACTTATTATCCCTGAAACGTCCTCTAGGAACTCCAAGATATCTGGCATTTCTAGCATCTCTAGAGTTCGTAGAACTCGAAAGATCGTTAAAACCAACAGGATCTGCAAAATATTTAAGACCAGCACTTCCAGCGTTTCTAACGTCTCTAAGAACTTTTACACCGTCAAAGATTTGTCAGACTTGCAAAACTTCCAAAGTCCGTGACACTTAGAATCTCTAGAATCTTAAAGAATCCCTAGGACTTTTACGACCCTTCAACTTTTCTAGGATCTATAGAATCGTTTAGGATCTTGAGAATGTCGAGAGACATAACCTAGCTACATAGCTATGTAAATATGCGCATTTAGACCCTTGAAAAGACGACGGGACATCGATATATTCTAAACGCGATCGCTCGTGCATCGCAGAAACAGGATAAAGAAGAAGCAATTCGTATTCATTTACCATGTTCCATGTTTTCTTCCTTCCCTTTCTGTTCTCCTTCGAAGATGATCGACGAGATTGATACAAGAATTTTTATTCGTAAGCTCGCGATCCAGCCTCGAACCGAGTCTGGCGTTTAACGTTTAAGAATACTTAACGTAACGTGTAAGTAGGTAGGTAGGTAGGTAGGTAGGTAGGTAGGTAGGTAGGTAGGTAGGTAGGTAGGTAGGTGTATTATAATAACGAGTATAGCTTGCAACAACAATTTTTCTAGGACACAATTGAAAATATTTATTTTTATTCGATCGCAAGCGTAAGGATACTGTTTGATAAAACGACAAAAAAAAGTTGAATAAAGTAAAACGAAATAAAACAAATAAAGAAATAAATGAAAGAAAAAACGGGGAAACGTTATTAATTATAAGAGGGAGAAAGAGAGAATGCGGTAGCGAGTATACGTTAAAATAAAAGTATGTACCTAATACCGTGCAAAAGTCCAGAGAAATCTAGAGACCATCCGTTAAACGACAATGTTTTAGCTGTTGTTATTTTATTAGAAGCTGTCCGAGATCCAAGACTTTGCGATTAAATCTTAAAGGAAGAAAAAACGTTTTCACGGTTAAATGGTCGAGCGGATAATAATTTTCTGCGGTAATAGTTGTTGGCGTAGAAAATTTCTCAAAAATGTACATTTCTCTGTCTTGTGATTCTTCGATACGTAAATTAAAATAGATGGACGATAGCGTAGGACTTTTGCAGGGTATTTTATTTCTAGAATTTGCCGCCTGTACAGCTCCTTTTAAATCGTCGTACACGCATAGATAGATTAACGAACGATAGAGAAACGAGCGCACTTACGACGCATAGAGGATAAGAGAGTCGTTACTCCTGAAACACGTGTGTGCTCGCGCGTTCCTGTATATGTACGTGTACGGTGCGCGTATGATAATTCAGTCGGTGATACAGATTGTGTGCAGGATGTTATCATTGCCTTGTTGTCATAGTTCTCATTAACGTCACCACATCTGTTAGGAAGAGAGGAAGCACTCCAATTGTCAGAGTTCAGGGTCTTACTGGCGTTGCAAGTGGAAATGACCCGTCACTAGTCGGACACTATCGTCCTCTCTCTCTCTCTCTCTGCATACGTTTCCAACAATATACATACATACGTGTATCGAATATTTTTAAATTGTTTTATAGCGTTTTCAAATACATACAACTGTCGTAAAATATACATATGTATTTACATACTGTTTTTTTATGTTAGATAAAATGGTAATAAATTTATTTATCGTATACCAGCATTTTGATATATTTTAATTCGTGGGAAATTGGCAAGGCGAAGCGACCAACTGTCCAACCAACTGTCCGACCAGTCGACCAATTTAGTTCACCCGTGCGTACCCGCTCTAACAATGCAACGATACGAGCCTCGATCAAAGTCAACAATAATACGCTACGCGTACAAGTCTACGCGAGACTAGCGTCGTATCGCAGAGGTTAAGCGTTAAAGTCAAGGGAATAAAATTAAATTTTATTATCATTCGACTTTGCTTCAAATTCTTATTCAACCTATCATCTGGAAAGACTTTAATCTACCAAGGTTTCTCTCATCTTCCCCTCCAAAAAAAAAAAAAGAAAAACAGAAAAAAAAGAAAAACAGAAAAAAAAGAAAAAGAAAGAAAAAAAGAAGAGAAAGAAGAAGAGGAAAGAGAAGAAAGAGAAGACAAGAAAGACAAGTTTATGAATAATTAGTTTTCCTTTATCGGCTGTAGGAGTCGTTCCTTTGACATTTGGAGTCTTCCAAGAACCATCTGTTAAAATCACACGAGCTTGATTACGATCGTTCTCGTCCTATATGTACGTGTCTTGTCATTCGTATGTACATACGTATAGAAGTAATCGAAATCTATTTGCGGCGTTCAGCCGAGACGGCAAGAATGGCTTCCGTGTACTATATTTAGTCTACGATCGATTGCCCCTTTCTTTTTTTATTCCCTCTTCGTCTAATTTACGTGTACATACGCGCATATGCAAAAAGATCGGGATCGATTCCTTTTCGTCAGAAACGTAAAGAACGAAAACGAAGCTTCGCATCGCGTCGATCGTTTATCGGTTATGGGAGAATCAACGACAGATTTGTATACCTGTCTCGATCGAAATTTCTTCGCAAAGGTATATCTTTTCCACTTGCGTTATAATTCACGCGTCGTCGCGTCGTTGCCCTCTTATTCGTTGTTCGAGTAATTATCCTGTCGCTCGAACGTCACATCCCCTTTGCAACGTCAAGGAAAATGCAACAATCAAAGAAAATTGAAAATCGACGCATCTTTGGATCTAAAGAACAACGACGTACACCACACTGTATACACTGTGTATACCGCAGATGTTTGTATGCCTATCTATGGGAAATTTAAATGTGTAGAAACGTCCCGAATGCACATAAAACGCAAAAATATACAAAATATACAGTACTCTCTACGATATTTAACCTTCTAAACCTTTTACTCTCGATTCGATGTAACAAATTGTCAGTTAACCGAACGATAAAGGTCCCATTTCTTAAATTAATTAAAGGTCGTCGTCCATCTTTTATTAGAAAAACCTATTCTCATCTGGACCGAAAAAGGATCAGGACGATCAAGCTTCTGTCTTACACGAGCACGGTTAACCGTCCAGAATGTGCACGTCTGTGTAAGAAACGGCTAGTGAATTCATATATGTACATACTTTTACCGCTTATCGCTTAAACTCTCGTCGCGCTTCCTTCCCATTTCAAACATCCTAAACACGAACAATTTCGAAGATTTTTGACGACGTTAGTACGCGGAATATTTACAGCGATACGTGGTCGGAATGTGTTGTCAAGGCCGCGATACCGAACAACTTTTTCCTACGCATAATAGACAGACACCTTTGCTTTCCGAGACGTACATCAACGAGGTATCGCGCATCAACCTTATCGTCCTTCGCAACTAAACTTTTAGATAAAAGAACGTTACCGTTACGGAGCGAACAGATTCGAACGAAAGGAACAAATATCGGTTTAGCTCCGTTTCTTTGCTTATGTTCAGGAATATACGAGCGTACGTGAAAACGCGTGGCCTAACGCAATGTACGCACGCGAAACTTTGGAAAACCTCGAAAGGAAAGATCGAAACATTTGTTTTACGGCGACGAGGAGGAGAATTCCCAATGCGGTTCAACGACGATACTCTTTTAAACAGTGGCAAATGTCATTTTTCCGATGGAACTCCGCAAGAGAGAGAGAAGAAGCACGTATTTCGCGTGTTTGAGCAGGCTTTCACAAAATTACGCTCGTACTTTTGCGCTGAAAATTGAAACGAAGATAAGCGAAAGAAGATGCGAAAGAGAAAGAAAAACGCGAGAGAAATTGTATTATAGATTATTAGCATGTACGAGTGTGAATGTACGAGTGTGAATGTACGAGTGGAACAGAATGTATTATATCGTATTAAAGCAGACAGATATCGTTTAAATAAAGTTGATATACATAAAGTTTCGCGGAAAGACGTTGATTTATTCGTCGTTGTATTATCCTATCTATGTGTACGTATACGTGCGTATATCATCGTAAATTGCGTTCCCACTGTAAAAGCCTCTCCTTCTTGCATGCTTTAGCGTCGTCGTATCTCTGTTTGGTCTCGCAAGATTCGTAGAAAAAGCTAGTTAAATCGAGAAGTTTAGCGTGGTATGGCAAATTCCCCTTTTCCATCCGCACCCTCCTCTCTCTTGCAAAAGCAAACAGCAAGGACGATTCAACGGTTAACCAGGCCATCCAAACGAGCGAGAACAAAGGGTTTTAATAAAATGTCGACTCGAAACGCGTGCGTGGTACGGTGGTAGTTGGAGGAACAGGATATTAAGCCATCCGCGACAGAACGGCGGGCGAAAAGGGCGGACAACACCGGAGAAAAGGGAACGCAGTTGCTCGCCGAGATGGCTTATACTCGCTGTCCTATCTTCTCCCTTTCATCTTGCGACAGTTTTCATTTCACAAATGGACGTCTGGCACGCGTCTTTTCAGACACGAGAATCAAAAGCGCTACGCGCCATCCGGATCAAACAGCATCGAATTAAAAGAAACCGGCCCGTTTCTCGGCAGACCTCCGCTCATGAATATCGACCAGCGTCGGATATAAAGTAGGATTCTGTGGATTCCGAGACTCCGTGTTGCGGGGAAAATCGATCTCTAACCAATCGGCTAATTTAAAGTTTCGTATCGGATTCGAGCAAATACCTTCTGCGAGAGAAACGCCGAATATGCTACGCGTCGGATCGTTGTTTCAACCTATGCGAGAAATTTGCCAAGTTTAGAAAATTCAGTACGGTTGAGCGTTCTATAGAAGCCGTTCTATAGAAGCCGATCCGTAGAAGCCGAGGATTGGAAAGAAAAGCGAGCTTAGATTGGGAACAGTGTCCGTCGATAAGGTTATTCTTTGCGTAAATCTGACAAAATATCCAGGACAGGATATAATCGTGATTTTATAGAGATCGATACCGCGAGGTTCCTTGCGCGTTCATCGTTGAATCAACCGATCAACCACGTCAAACAGAACTCGACAATTTTCCTTGACGGTTTGCTTACTCTGACGGTTTACTTAGCAAGCCCGTTTATCGGCAACTATATACCGAAACGAGAAGAAACACGGGACGAAAAGTAAAGAGGAAAAATTTGCGATATAACGGCTGTTGTCCGAAGGATTACACGAAAAATTACAAACGAGCCGAGAGCCGAGAGCCGAGAGCCGAGAGTTCGGCGCGGTTCGTCGAACAGAAATTGAAAGGATCCTCAAATATTTTCCCGACCTTAAAAAGAGCAACCTCGCGGCAAACATGGTTGCACAGCAATTTTCTGCAAACTCCATCCGCCTGCGGTGCACACGGTCCCCGTATTTTATTCTATTCTTGGATTACTTCACCGCCAGTAACTGGTCTGCCTGTATCGTAGGCGCTCGAGGGTACCTTCGAGAAAAAGTTAGCCTCGTCGATGTTTGTCTTTTTCCAGGAATACGCAAGGATACGCAAGGATACGCAAGGATACGCAAGGATACGGAAGAATACCGTCGCGCGTCTTTAGTTTTCGTTAAACGCTTGTTTCAAGTTTTCCTAAACGAAATACTCGCCGCGTTCTAACGCGAGTATATTAGTACGACGACCGTCTCTGGCGAGTGAATTCTCGATGGAGCAGGCGGTGAAAGCAGCTTAGTCGTGCTAGATGTTGCAAAGTCGAAGATTCCTCGGCAAGCCAACTCGAACCGAAGGTATCCGCGATGCAATCGTTTACTTGGCAAACAGGCAGCCACAGTTTCTAGTTATCGAACGTCTGGTAAACTCCCGGATGATTCGCAGCGGTGGCAACTAACTCGCGAAATTCTCGTAATTAGAATTTGCGAATCTCTCTCCACCCTCCCCCACCACGCACCGCACCGTTAGTAATTGGGGTAAACAGCGAGTCTTTCCGAGCGAACCAAACGAACGAACAAGTAGCTCGAGTAGAGGTGGTCGATTTTCCAAGGCTGCAATCGCATCGGCAATTGATTCGAGGATGCAGCAAGATCGGTTGAAAAGTTATCGGTTGTTTGTTAGAAACGAACGTCGTCGACTCTTGATTAGCAAGAGTACACGCGTTTTCGCTTATTTTTCCTGAATCGAGGCGAAGGCGGATGAACATTCCGTTACGTTTCGACGATTCGACGATACGCGCGTTAACGCGTAAAAGAAACACGATATTACGTTTAAGTCGCGTACGTAGATTTTTGCCACCGATCGTACAACGATTCGCATTTCAACCAATTACCCGTATTAACTGTCCTTTATCCGTGCTTTTCGTTTTATTTTTATCGTTGCGGAATGTCAGCTTATCGCCTTTCTGCTTTACGTTTATTCCGTAGTCGTCGAATTTCCAGCGAATTTCCATACGATATTACCGGGTAAGTGTAAAGCGGCAGGTATTTAGAAATTATTCCCGTTATCGCGTATACTCGGTCCGATCGTTGCGACAGGAATAGAAAATTTCATCCACCCTATTACGAAATTTATTCAACTTGAATCCAAGCTCGGCCAACAATGGGCTATTAATTTAAAATTCGATTAAACTTACTTTCGCTGTGCAGCGTATTTATTCGAGTAGAACGTTGAGAAATTTCGCTGTGGAACGACTAAGACCACCTATTTTATTACCTATTTTATTACCTATTTTATTACCTATTTTATTACCGCTTTACACGCTAACTAACAACTATGTCCTTCTACTTCTCTATTTATACGTGTATGAAAATGGCCTTCCAACAGGCCGAAAGACTTTCCTGCAGAACTCTATCTCTGTTACCGTGTACGTGATAACGTTACGTCCATTCAACTAGTCGGCTTTGTCGTTAACGCTGAATGGACATTGCGAAATAGCACGATTACCGAATTAATCGGACCCACCGCACAAAGAAATCCTATATATATCCACGAAACAAGCTCTCCAGAGAAATCCTACCTATCCTATTCTCGATACTGTATTATACTATACTATACCGTATCTTCCCTTCCTCCAGTTTCGTCGATTCTATCTTCGTTAGCGATCCACGAAATCCATCCTAATGCAAAATATCAAATTTCTACTAAACGTCGGCTATAGAATAACGATTATATTCCCGATGAGTTGCATATTACGATTATGATTTTAGTTACATCCAACGACTAGTCGGCCACTCTGTACGTATCGACGCGATCAACGTCCCTCCAAGAATATTTCTATCCAAAGGAAAAGCTAAAGTCAGTCCCGTTGCCATTTCAAATTTAAGAATACATTTTTCTCGTCGCGTCTTGCATCGTGTTCGTTATTGTTTCACGCGGAGGTTATAATCGGTCTTTTTGATTAATCCCGTTTGTTCGATCGACACGCGCCGCGAGAACGAGACGAGCAAATATTTTCATCGTTGCCGGAACGCGATATCGAGGATGATAATCAGCCGAGAATAACGAGACAGATCGGACGGTATTTGCGATCGAGCTTATATGGTCTTTTTACAAAATACGAAACGATTTTATAGCCAGGCGACTCGAACAATTAATTATTCTCGATTCTACTTTTTATTTTCCCCTACTTCTGTTTCTACGATATACGTGATATCTATGATAACCGTGTAATCACGTTCTTCCCGCAATTTACGAACCTTGTACAGTTAAAAAACCCGTAATTGAAAAAATTCTATTACGAAAGCGAGCCCAGGATATACGTGGGTATTTGCTGTCTCGGTTACCTGTCTGCAAAAATATTCACTTTCGAAACAATTCTAGCAGATTATTCCAGAAAGTAACCGGGAATAACGTATACGATTTAATTAGGCGGATGACTAACGATTAGACTATGACCGCGATCTATGACGCGGCGAAATCTTAATTCCATCTTTTTGTTCAATTTCACTACCGATCGTAAGTTATCGTATTATTAGAGAGGCTTTCTGATTAAGAGGGCAACGGATCAAATCATCGTCGTTGATGATATAAATGTATCGCTCGTCGTTCTCGCGTCTCTAAATTTCGCGTAAATTCCAACGTCTGCGTTCTAGCTGTCGTTATCAACTGCCGGTTATCTTGTCCCACCGATTTCGTTTTGCGATAACGCAACATTTTAGAACTTTTCCGGACGCCGTCGTTGCTGAAAAATATCGCGGCAACGATATCGACAGACGAATTACCGAAAGTTTAGCGCGAGCAACCGGCGCCGACAGCGAGACGGATTGCTTTTAATACCGAATCACGGTCGGCGAGCATCTGTTCGATTCTCAGGATCGGACAAACGGATTCGCATAATTACCGCGCGAAAACGCTTCTCAGTTTGGCGCGCTCGCGCAGCTTTAACATCCGCCTACCTATCGTTACAACGATATTTCGCCGTATTCGGCAAACGGTAATAACAACAACTTTGTCCGTTCCTCTTTTAATTTTAAAAGCGCCTTCTTTTCATTTTGCGTTCGCATCCTTCTTTCGTATTTCACGCGTATCCTATCATATTTCTTCTTTTCCATGCACGTTTATGTCGCAACTCTGTTTCGTCGTTGTTATTCGTCGTTGTCATTCGTCGTTGTCATTCGTCGTTGTCATTCGTCGTTATCATTCGTCGTATTTAGGAAAGTTTTTCGGAGAGACGAGGATATCGGGGATAACAAACGAAAAAGATGCACAGAGCGTCCTAAACTTTTCTGCCAAATCAGCATTTTGTTAATAAGAGGCAAGCGGACGCGACTGAATCGCAAATTCGTGGCGTTTTTCCAACTTTTCTCCTTTATGGGTGAAAGCATTAATCT
This sequence comes from Bombus confusus, assembly GCA_014737475.1. Taxonomy (NCBI): domain Eukaryota; kingdom Metazoa; phylum Arthropoda; class Insecta; order Hymenoptera; family Apidae; genus Bombus; species Bombus confusus. Next base: position 2,413,859 of record JACXIV010000009.1, read on the forward strand.
CTCCTTGCACTGATATAGACGCTATAGACGGATATGTTTTTCGATAGCCGTCATTATCTCTGCTTTGAAACACAAATTGCAGAGAAAAGAGAGATTCTATCTTATCCCTGGATAATCCCAAGCTATTTACCTAATCTCTGGAATCGTCGAGATATCGCTAATCCCTTCGGAAGCCGGAACTTGCGCGCAACTTTCGCAACGAATCGCGAACTCCGGCCACTCCTAATTCCAAGCTTCGGCACGCCTGCCAGTAGCCAGTTCCCGAAAGCTGTCTTGCCCCTCGTTTCACCGTATCCGCCAATAGCGTAATTCGTTAAATACGGTCCGTCCATTCTTTGTTCGATTCCACGAAACATCCGGTCCCTGGTCGAAGAAAACGCGCTTCCCTTCCGTTTCCTGTCGTCCAGATATTACTTTATCGGGAAACTATAGCTTACTCGCTGCTCTCTATACTCGGCAGAGTATTCATTCGGCATTTTATAAACTGACATTCTGTTCCGAGGTAATCAGGCAACGCGAAAAGCTTTCAACTTTTAAAAAGAGCCTTTCTTCTATCGTCCTTTTGATAATTATCGTTGTTCGGCCATCTTAAGCGGTCTCTTAAATTCATAGAAATTCTATTCCACCTAAATGTCCGCAAATTGATCGTTCCGATGAACTCGTAATAACGTAGTCTTTGCCAACACGCTATCTATATTTTCTATTCGATATACTGATTTTCCGCATAAATCGATAGATAATAAACAAGCTTATAAGCAAGCAACTATGCACGGTGTTTCAGTTCTTTCGTCTTGGTGCTTCAAAGAGCAAGGGCAGACCTTCTCTCAAACCCCTTGGATACTTGTAAAGAGAATTACCTTCGCCATCGTAGAAAGCGAGGAGTAGAAAAGCGTCGGGCAACCAAGTGGATAACTCTATCATGGTTCACGGTAAACGAGTACCGGAAGCTGTCCCCAAGACGTTCCGTCGCATCGCGTCGACGCGATGGCGCGCTGTCTGCCGAGTGCCGAGCTCCTCCTACGCTACGTTAAGCGAATTTCTATACAGGATATTATATTTCGCTTTTCTATTTATATTCTTTGCTTGTAACGTCGTTTCTTTGAAGATTGTAAGAGAAACGCTATACTCGCATTAGTTAGAGTCAACGCGTCCGCCGGCGGCATAGGCCTCGCAACGAACCTTCTTTTCTTTCCCTCTTTTTCTTTTTCTTTTTCTTTTTCTTTTTCTTTTTCTTTTTCTTTCGTCCAATTTCCCCTGTTTGCGAAACTGATATTTCCGTCATTTTCCACGAAAACGAAATAATACAGATAATATAGACAATATAGGTAATATAGGTAATATAGATAATATAGAAAAAGATAGTTAAGAGTGTCTGGAAAAGGATGCGGGACACTGTATTATACCTATCGTCTTATCGATTGAAAATGTCAGATAAACGTTATGCGATTAATAATTCGAAGTACACGTATAATTAATTAATCGTCTACGCTATAATTAACCGCGAGGCGACGATAATCGAGATCCGATTATCATACACATGTATACGCGCGAAGAAAATCTTTTCACGAGTATTTTATGAAAATTCGTTTTCACGCAATTCAGGAATCTTATAATTCCGCGTTTTGGAAATTTTACTTCGCTTCGCAGCAATTGGGATAACGTTCGGCGCGGTACACGAAAAACTTCCATAGATATTATATTTGGAATGTTCATCTCGTTGTTGTACTTGGAATCGGTGAAACGAATTGGAAGCTAGCGTTCGAGTCACCCCTTGACGAGGTTTAACGCACGCGTGGGTACGCGATACCCTGTAACCGTAATCGAGCCAGGCTTCTTTCCTCGAGTGGCTCGGCTTTCGATCCGGGATGCTCGTTTCTTATCACGTTTCAACGGTTACGATAACTTTCTTGCTGAAACTCATTGCCAAAGTTTCGAGCCACCTTTCAGACGCATCTCCGTGTGAAATTAACCTGACGGGCGATCGCGCGGCTCCAACATTGGCAACAAAGTTACATTCCAAATTCCAACATCGTTCTACCATCGATAACCATATCCTGTAGTATTATATTAGAGCTGTACATATTATATTTTATTATATTATATTCATATCATATTATATTTTATTATATTATACGTAGGTGCAACAATTTGCCGTGTAAAAAAGAAATTTTTCCCCAAGTGGACGCGAATAGAAATCTTTTATTCTCGTCTAAGGAAGATTCGCTTAAAATTGCTATTTTTGTAAAACGTAATTTATGACAAGATAGGGAAGAATTTTCGTTTCGGCTTTTGCGTCTCGACGAAAGAAACATTCGGCATTTTCTAACCAAACATTTATTACTCGATCGTTGGGAATTGCAATTAATTAGAGATGCTTGAGCAGATGAATTTCAATGTTAACTGTCGCCGAAATAAATTTCGATTAATTCGATGGTGGAATCTTTTTCCAAAATTTCCCCTACGATCCGTTGTTTTTCGATTTCAGTCATTAAGGAAAAAGGCGAAGGTTGCCAAATTACAAATTACAAATTACAAATTACAAATTACAAGGATTTCGAGTATGTTGATATCGTTTCTAAATTGGATTCAGAGCCATCACGAAACTGCAACTGTCGGCGATACAAGCGCTTTGAAATCTCGCCGAAACTTGGACGAAACGAAATAAAGATGGGAAAGGGACGTTCTCGCGTTTAAAGTAAGTCGAGCCCCCCGCCCAACGACAGGGATTAAGCGGTTGCAGCGGCGGCAAAGAGAAATAACAATTTCTAGCCGTCTAAGTCTATGAGAGGGAGGAAAGGAAACGAGAGGCGAGATGCGTTGGTTGTTTCATCGGTGGAAATCGGTGGAAGCGAAGGAGCATAGTAGTTTGTTCCTCTCGGAAAGAGAGACACGTTTTGCTTATTAAACGTCTAGAACCGTTCCGAACGTTTCCTAACGTCGGCAACGACCAGCAAAGCATCGTTTCAAGCGTGCACACAGTCACTGCGATTTACCTCTCGCAGTGATCGGTTGCTTTTGCGGTGCCGCCGTTCGAAATTTTCCCCATCGTCCTACGAAATTCTAGCCGCGAAACGAACTGTTGTATTTCGACTTTCTAAGGACGCGACACATTTCTGGTTTTACTTCTCACAGTGTATTCGACTATGACAGAAGATGATTATACATGGTGGACTAACTTTATAGATTAGATTTGATATTTAGTGGTACGAGTCAGACGATTGATCGAGGAGTTTACAACGTACGTATATAGTACACGCGTAATATAATTCTCCCTGTTGACCGAAAATATCAATTACGTTTCACCCACTTTTATTCGCATCGTAGTAGGTAACGACTGTTTTAGCACGTTTGGTTCGCAAGTTCTGAAATTCTTCTTTAGCGAATTGTACGGAAACGTACGGAAACGTACGGAAACGTACGGAAACTCGAGTAACTTTAAACCAACCGTATTATGACCGAAACTTGTACAAGTAGTATTGGATTAGCAATCTAGCTTCGTGTACTTAAGTTATCGATACAAACGAATTCCGAACTAGTGTATAAGGTTATCGGTAATCCGCATCAGGTTCCATCACAGGCTACTGTATTTTACTAGCAGCCACTGTACCTTCAATACGTTACACATACCTGCTTACGTATATTCTTTACGTATATCGCGTGGTTACCGCGCAAACATCTGCCGCGCAATAAGAAATTATTCCGCGGACAAAAAGATTGTTCAAACTTTTACAGCATCGGATGATCGTCGCAGTTTTCACATTATTGCAAAGATGGGATTCGATCGATCGGAGAGAAGAATCTCATGGCGGATGGGTTGGAGTATGAAAATCCGAGCGAGTTCGAAGAGAAGTGGTAGGCCGCGTCGCAACGACGATGCTTAGGGGACTTATTAATTAGGAGTTTTAATTAACCGGTACCTGGTAATTGAACGTACTTAGCTGCTGACATGCAGCCAAGCTCGACAGAAACGCTGTTATAAATAGTTGCTGGTATTCCCTGTGAAATTCACTGCACGCGAGCGACAGGGAACCTCGTTTTGCAATTACATTCGTTTCAGATTCGATACCGCCGATCGAACCAGCTAGAACGTTTCTCTAATAAACGCCTTGTTCCGATAAATTGACATCTTTTCCACGACATAGAAAATAGAAAAATATGAAATATGGAAAACAGAAAAATATGAAACATGGAAACTACAAAAATAGCAAATAGAAAATACGTATCTAGAAATTCGATATAGATGAACCAAGCATTTCGTCGTTCGATCTTTTAACTTTGGCGTATTACGGATTACAGCCTCGAATAGAAAAATAAAGGACAACGTTTACCCCTCGTAGCTTTTGTTGTAATTTCGAAAACGGAAATGAAAATATCGTGTAAGCATTGACACGTATCCACGAATGAAATTACAGTTGTACGGTTGTTCTATGCTGTTTTAACGGAACTCGGCGGATAAAACTATTCGCAGGTCGTTGCAGTCACGCTAACGATAAGCGTTTCACAGCAAAATATCTACGATTAATTGATTTTACTTTTCTCTTCTCTCTCTCTCTCTCTCTCTCTCTCTCTCTCTTTCAACAATTTTGTTGAAGATATCAGCAATCTCGACAAAACGAAGGTGGATGGTCCGGATTCCTAAGTAGAGTCTCTTTTTTCTCTCAGGGTGGAATACGAGAGAATCGATAGCTGTGTTTCATCGGTTGGCAATTTTTTTCTTGGGCACGGCTATTGTCTCGTACTCTCGAAAAATTACGAGCCGACAGAATTGCGGTAATTAGAGAGAATTTCGCGGAGAATGCGCGGTCGTCGTGACGAGACCACGCCTGGACGGACTTGCTTGCAACTCGATTCCAACTTTGTGCGTCATACTCGAGCGCTATAAATTTTGCTTTAAATTCGCTTTGTCGATTAAGAACGGTCCAAGACGTCTTATTCCTTGTTTCAAAGCTCGTTCTATAGTCGTCGAATGATAATTTCGGATGGGAAAACGACCAAGGTGGATGGTTAAAGGTCGCCTCTAACGATCAACACGCAGCAACGGCATTTCCACTGCGTCCTATCGAGATAAAAATTCACCTGCCAAGTTTCGCGTCAGAAAGAACGATCCAGATACCCACGACGGGCGAATAACCCGAATGTTGGCGGAGCTTGGCCCGGTGTCGTCCGTACCGCATTCCAAGATGGTGTACCATGGCTATTTGAGTCTCAACGGTCGCCTCGGTCCACTTCTCTCATCCCGTGTTCCTCGAATCGATAAACACTCGAGAGCCGAGACAAGTCGCGAGACGACACGTCACGCCGCGCCGCGGTTTCAAGCCGCCGATTTCCGCGCAGATCGGGCACGGAGAGACTTTTGAAATAAGGGTCGCAAGGGTCGTTCCACAAGCACCGATCGAATTATTCGTTAACGAGTCTGTTCGATCGTTGCATTAGCGGACAATCGAACAACCGAATAGCTCCAGTCACGGATATTAAGCTTTAATTCGATTCGGGAGAACGTTTCGCGTTTGGCACAGAGGTCGGTTAAGAAACGTAGACTTTCGTAACTTTTGGTCAGCCCGAAGGGATTGATAAAAAATCTTTTCTTCAATCTTGGCTTGGCTAGCGAATAACGTAGATGCCAAAGAAAATGTCACTTCTGTCACTCGCGTGATTCGCCATTTCGCTTCTTCGGAAATGTTAGCTCCTTTTCACCAACGACCACGTCATAAAGCGAAACCATTCGAACGAACGCCACAAACAACCAGAAAGCAAACGATCGGTACGCGTGGATATAATAGAAACGTATCTTGGAACTGGAAATTTTAATTTTCGGAAACTCGCAGCGATGCGATTTATCCACGCGACAAAGCGTCGTATAGCGTGTAAATATTTGCAGACGAGGGGTGACGGATTCCAATCCGTTCGTTAATCTTAATACGAAAAGAGCGAGTCGTTCGAGACGAAAACGAATTAGCAATTTAGCACCGTTATTTCGATCGGCTTTTTTTATCGATGACCTATTCTTCCCTTTTCCTTTTTCCATTTTTTCTTTCTCCCGCTTTTCCTCCTCTCCCTCGCGTATCCTTTTATGGCTGGGCCGCTGTCGTTGGTTCGATTTCTGTTTCGCTCTTTTTCTCCTTCTTCCTTTTTAAGCGTACATCTCACTGATCGTCGACACGAAAGAAACACTCGGTACGCGTTACATTTTAAGCGCAGCTTGTTCGGACACCACGGGTAGATTGAAAAAAAGTTGCGTCACGATTTACTGTCTTAATTAATCACGGCTTCGAATTACCTACTTTCTTAAAATTTCCTACACCCAGGGGTTGGAAAAGTCTTATTTTCCAATTAAAGATTAAAAATTCTTAGAACTAGGAGTTATTTACGAAATTGTTTTAGAATCGAGCGAGATAGAATTTGATTCCAGGAGATCGTTTAGCCGGTATCTCGTCGGGCTTTCGTGTGTTTCGCGAGCAGATTTGCCAGCCGGGTTGCCGGAGGGGTTCCTTAAGCGAGTAGAAGTTACCTTACTCTCGCTGTTACTCTCGATATAATCACCCATACTATTAAGATGATATCGCTATACGGACAATAACAGTGGCAGCGGGGATACGATCGAGGCAACCGCCTGGTGGTAATCCCGCTTGCGAGTGACCAGATTATCGGGCTGACGTTTCAGCCGTTGTCGATACGATCTTTCTTTAATTATTCGTTCGTCGTGCACCTACCACTCTGTTCTGCGTTCGTTATAGTTCGCCGTCTTTCCGTCCTTTTTACGTTCTAGGTTGGTCTTAGTTTTTTTTTAGAAACCTTCGTTTGCCACGGCGATATTCTAGCCAAGGCAAGTACACGTATACGCCTAAGGCGTAAGTAATCAATTTTCTAGACTGAAATTCAGCGGACCTGCGATCTTTTCAAATTGCTACGCGTTCAATTAGGATTTTGGAAATGTGGCGAGTGTTCGGTACCCTCTTTTCGCTTGCTGCGCATCGTAGCGATATATCCGCGCGTAAACTTAGACCCTCCATCAACGTACAATCCTGCCCCGTGGATGAACGTTATTTTAGCGCGACATTTGCCATTTCGTCGGCGAAGCATATCGGCCGATAGTGCTAGTCGATGGCTCTTTCGGAACGTGTTACTTGCCAAAGCTTCTTGCTCGTTCGACGAAACACGATTGCTCGTATTGTGACGAGGCAAGGTCAGCCTTACGGGCTACCCACCATTGATAGGGTTCTTTGTCAGCGAACGGTGGACACCCGCCCCGTACTAGACAGAGATTTTTATGCCAACGTTTGACCGAATGCTCTGCGAAATATACGCGCTTGACGAAGTTATTAGCGGCATCCACGAGGCTGAAAAATATCTTGGAAAAATATCTTCGGAGAATACAACAACAGAGAAACGAAGGGAAATCTTGTCGAAAGAACACGTTCACGCGTATTTTGCCGACCCTCCCTTTTTTCTTGCGAATTATAAATAGCATCGGATTAGTACCTTTACAGAATCAGTTTACAGAATCAGTTTACAGAATATACACGCGAAAAATATGAGATAGTATATACGAGAAGTAACAAAGGAAACGTAGCCTAAGCATCGAATTATCTCTATATCTATCCAACGGATTAAGCGTTCGAATAGAAAATGGATAAGCAAGAATGTTATTGCAAAGAAACGCGGTTCTTGCAACATCTTCGGACGCTAAAAACACGAATATCATTTACCTCGACTGTGCAAAATAAAAAATGTCCAAAATATACGGTACTTCGACATTTTCTGTCCTCCTTTTCTTCTCTCTCAAGCTGTTCTTACAACCGTAACCTTGATCTAGAAAAGATAGTGGAACATCGAAGAGAGAAATTTTCCTCGCGTCGTCCAAAGCACGTACACCACGTACACGCGCGCGTACGTTACGTAAATGGTGGAAAAGGACACGTTTCACTCGTTATCCCAGGTCGTGTTTATCCGCGGCGGCCCATCTGTCCCGCCGTCGATAAAACCCCTTAACAGTGGCGGCCGATGGCAGTCGGACGCCGGCCGTCGTTGCGAGCGGATATGTCGAGGCTCGTCGCACTTCCGCTTCGTCGGCACCGCATACGCGATTCCAAGAACCTCGAGGATCTCGTCGCGAATCGATCGGTCATCGCTCCGCTACATTTCCTCGTCTATTACGAATCGATGATTCTTGATTTAACGGCCGATGAAATGCCAAAGGTGAAAACAACTTTGTGTCTCTTCTCCCTCTTTGGCGTGTTCCTTTCGTTGGAAAAAATCGGGCGCGAATCGCGTCCATCGCTCGACCTTTCGACGTTCTTCGATCAAGAGAGCATCTAAAGAGAACCTATTGCGAAATTTCGAAATTATCAAAGAGTTTAAAGTGCTGGTTTAAAGAGAAAAGAGTGTCTATCGGAATGTCGTACAAAGTATCTATCAAGTTGGAAACGATTCCTCGAGGGTTTAAAGTGGATTTCTGTGAATTGCTAGCGAGTTGCTTCGAGCGGAATCGTTTATCCTCTAAATGAAAAATTAATCGGCCAATAATACGTTTTAAAGAAACGTTAATCCGTATCTTCTTGCATAGCAGATAGCGCCTATTAAACGCAACATTGCAAAGTTGCCGAAAAGTTTGAACCAAAGCTAAAATTGCTACTAAATTTGCGAAGAATTTTACACGCCGAAAAACGATATCTACGTATCTTTATTAGCGATTAGGAAAAACATTTATGCTGAAACGATAAACGACGTATGTACGTATCTATATACATATATATCTATCTATATATAGAGGGAGAAGACGAAATTGTATCGTGGAATTGTCGACAGGGTGAAAATAAAAGCGGGATGTCGAGGAACGTTGCGGTTTAGATTTAGATGGAAACGAACGTGCGAGTAAATGGGGGCGAGTGTTTTTATTTTCGTTTTCGCTGTTGTCGCGTCGTACCGTCGCGATTTTCCATCGTTGAAACGGGATTTGTCCAACGTTCGATAGATTCGGTCTATCGAATTTATCATACCGGACGACGGAATCTGCTACACAGTGACGTTTCCGTCCATGCAAATCGTTCGAGATAAACGTTGATCGCGTCGTTCGTCCAGTTACTACGAACCGGTTAATTCTGTTTTCTTTGTCAAGTGTTTTTACGTTTCGTTTCCACGTCTTCCGATAAAGTACGGGGCGTATGTTTTCGTAACCAAGTATCAAGAAACGCGAACGCGGCCTCATTGATAATAACCGTGACAGTGTGTGCAAGCGTGCAACGACAAGCAAACGAATCGGACGAGCGAAAAGCGCGATTCGTAATTCATCTGCCACGTGCTTTTCCACGCATTGTATCGGAATTGTCGTGAAAATATCAACCGAGCGTGTGTGCTTTTCGAAAAGAATTATCTCCATTATCTCAGAATTATCTGCAATTCGGCCATTTTCGGCCATTTTCGGCCATTTTCGGCCATTTGCATTCGGCGATTAGATCCAAGGACTTTTTTTAGTTGGAAATCGCGCAACGAATAGACGCGAAAGCCGTCATCTATGAGATAAATCGATAATACGTAATATTTGCGTCATTGGCGGCGGATTTGGTAGTTTGAAAAAACATTTCGCTAGAGCGTAAAGATTTTCCGAAAAGATTTTCCGAAAAGATTTCCCGAAAAGATTTCCCGAAAAGATTTCCCGAACATTGTAGAAAGTTATAATCAGAGATGAGAAAAGCCTTTACTCGTCAAACGTTCTTTTAGCGAAATCTTTTGAAATTCGCAGGGTTTCCAAAGAGCCGAGAAAATCAAATCGATTCGATCGGAAATTAAAAACAAATTCAACGGAAATTAAGATTTGAAAAATGAGAAATATTAGCAAACGATCGAGTAACGATTAAAGAGACAATCTCTCCGTTAGGAGCAGTTGCGCGTGATCGGACGACGAGGAGCGTTTCACCCGTGATCACGATCCTCGAGGTTGTATCGTCGTCGAGAGGGATACTCGTGAATCGCCAAAGACAAACGGTATCAAGCCACGTATCGACTACTTGAGCGGCCGTTTTCGCGGCTAGGGAACAAGTGGCGAAGTTAGCCCGGTTGGATTCACCGGCTAATTAGCGGTGCAATTTCGATCTTTCGCCGAGTCGACGAGAAGAGACCAGGCAAACTACGAGTCTCATCGAGGTTCTTGCAGCTTCCGGTGAGTTGGAATTTTTCTTCCGCCTCGCTAATGACTTTTTAAGTACGCGAACCGAGTTAGCGGAATTTAATTCATCTGTCTTCCTGCCTGTGCTCGTTCCTTTCGTCGAAAGCGCGTTAGAGCTCTTTCAGTTTTTACAACAACGTCGTTATATCGCGTTTTTCCGATCTAGTGAAACAACGAATTCGTCGCCAAACGAAGAATTAGTAAAATTTCGTTTAACGCGCGAAGAAAGAGCGAGTGGGTCGTGTTAACTATGGTCGAGATTGTTCGTCGAGCAAATTGGCAATAAATTGCAGCGATATCGTAATTCCTAAATAATTATTTAGCGTGCGAATTCGTGCATTTCCGCTCGTAACGATCCATCGAAAAAGGGATAATTAGAGAAAGAGGAGTAGGGGTACGCGTTGCGTGGAATTGAAATTTTCAAATTGGTGCAAAATTGGGCACACGACTCGCATCGATCGACCATCGATCGACCATCGATCGACCATCGATCGACCATCGATCGACCATCGATCTCGGCCACCGCGACGTTTTCGTATTTTTCGCAAATAACATCGGCGGCATGTATCTCGTTAAAATTCCTTCTTTAAAATTCCTTCCTTCGTTAAAATTGTAACGCGAAGAAAGGAAGGCTCGTTGAATATTCCAAACGAACGTTTCTGTCAGAACGGACGTCGAATCGTTTGTCGACGCTCGTCGAGCTCTCGTATTCTCTAAAATCTATAAAAATAGCGCTGCCTGCGTTCGATTCATCGCGATTCGCTTTCCCAGCTTCTAGACAGAAAGTCGAAGAGCAGGGAAAGCGATGCTTTGAAATCTCGCGTGATCAACAGTTTTAACCTTTTCGAAGCTCGTAAGGGAAGCTCGTTGCGTAACTCCTCGTCTATAGAGTCAGACCCAGAGTGTCAGAGAATCGAGAATCATGGACGCGAGAGTTCGAGAGTCGAGAGTCGAGAGTCGAGAGATGCACGGACTCGCATCGAGTCAAGAATCATAGAATCGAGAGCTATAAGCTTGAAGAGTTACACGTTACGCTTGTCAAAAATTCCTGCCTAGTAAAGAATAGAAAACTACACAGCCGTCGCATTCGTCTATTAACAAGTACATAGTTCGGTTATCTAGTTTCGAGGTATTCAAACTCGTTGGTATATTTGCTCGGTACTCGTCGAGCGTATAAAGCATACGTAATAAAATACTCGACGGTTCTCCTTCCGTTCTTATTTCATTTCCCAAGGAAGTAAGGAAAAGGAAATAAAATCGTACCACCGGTTTTCGACGAGGAGAGAAAACGTACTAGCGCCACTTTTACTCTCGCTGTCTCCGTCGTCGATCCTATACGAAAAAAAAAGAAAAAGAAAAGAAAAAAAAAAAAAAAAATAAATAAATCACGTTCGATCGCGATCTATTTTGTCAAAAGCAAACGAAAGTACACTTGTAACTTGCAACGCGTTCCTGTTTTCCCCGGGGAGAGTTTCCCAGACTCTTTCCCCTCGGGGGCGACGAGCTTTAAAATTCCACGCGTCCAACGCAAAAGTATCGGACCGACTCCTAACGAACTCTTACAACAGAATCTGCGTACCTAGATACGTATTTTGGATGGAATTTCGAGCACTTTAGCGAGCCAGTGTATACCGAGTAATATTTTTCCGGTAAGAACTTGCGCCAATTATTTAGAAAGCGTCCGGCATCTTGCGCTTCGATTATTTTTGAACTTTTTCCTTCGCGCGTTATCGCCGATCTCTTTTGGTTTTTACCGTTTTTTTGCGGTACAGTCGCAAGCGTAACCCACCGGTCCGCCGCTTGGCGATGCGTTTACATTTTTATGCGAGCGGCGAAACAAGCGACGACAAAGCGCCGACTGACTCGGGCTATCCTGTCAGGATGTCAAGCTTTTTTTTAAATATCCTCTATACGTGTAGACTACGTATAAAGAAAAGATGATAAGAATGAGAGATCCGGGGTAGAATCTGACGCAGTTGGAGGAAGAATTCGCTGTGCCGATAGCGACACAGTTTTCTGCCGATACCTCGGAGCGGCGGTTACCTGTATATAGAAAAAAGATCGTTCGGCATCATGGCCCTGACGACGCGATTCGGAAATCATCGAGATTCGAGATTCGAGATCGGCGGGAATTTTCTAAACGATCGGCGAATTTCCTCTTCGCTGACTGAAACGAAGGAACGGAAATGCGATTCGCATGCTTCTCGTTGCTGCCTCCCCCTTAACGGAGGAGTCGCAGCACCACGCTGCGTCGACGAGTTTCGAAAAGTCGAAAAGACGAAAAGCCTGGCCGTAGAACGTGGCATGTGGAACAAGAGCGGTGGCACCGGTGGTCATTTTTGCGGCGATAAAGCCGACGAACGCGTCGTTAGACGGGAAATGCGCTCGTTAGAACGGCTTCCTCCTGACTCTGGCTGGCTAGCTGGACGGTATCCCTGCTGCGAGCGACAGCCAGGAACGCCGATCGCGTTATTACGACGTGCATCAGACCCCGTCTAGTCGGCCAGATCCCCTTTCCGTACATTAACAAACAAACACACTGTCTTATGTCCTACGGGATCTTCTGTACTCGACCGAGCGATTCGCGTGGCAAAAATTTGCCTCTTCGAGCACGATTCGAGCACGATTCGAGCACGATTCGAGCACGATTCGAGCACGACGTGGCGTCGGCGAGGAGCGATAGAGCGCCTTCAATATATTTTCTGATACATAATTCTCCTCTGCTTATGATTACAGGACGTCCCAATGCAATTCCTTCGCAATTTATCCGAGCAGACATTTTTCACGTGGATTTGCAGCTTGCAGATTTACACGTTATTAGAATTTGCGCGACCGTTTCGCAATATTTATCCATTATCGCGTGTTCCTAATACACGCGTCGATGTATCGTTAAAATATCCATAGGAAGATACGATCGTGCGGAACAAAGACGAATATCTAGCACGTAAAAATAGAAACGATCAAACCGTTGCTATAACAACGATGTACTGGACGTAGATGCGGGATAATTGTCCGAGCTTTCACCGACAAATCACGCGCTCGATCAAATAGACGAACACGTAGAAGCATTCGCAGTAGCGATTTCGTGATATCGCGACGCGTTGAAGACGGGTCGTTTGTGTCGATTAGGATTAGCGAACTGTTCGCTTCCGTTTGCACGCTGGGAAACTGACCTCTCTATAACCTCTAGCTAAACAATCGAACCATCCTTCTTCCAAACTTTCCAGCATCTGGTCCCAAATAGCGTCTAATCTTTCCATCTGATCCAAGATGCTCGGATCCGTTTAATATCGATCGTTGCAGTTGCGCGATTTTGCGTTGCATCGATTTTGCAAAACTGTTTCAACGATAGGATCGAAACGGCTTGAATTCCACGTAAACTGGTTTCACAGATATCTCAATGGGACGCGATCCCAAGCGAACATCGGAGTATCTTTGTCGGTGCTGGAATATGGCCTGGTGCTTTTGCGAGTCTTTAATCGATCGGCAGTCGATCGGGAACGTTCGAAATGTCGTTTGCTTCGAGAAAGATCGTCGCTTCGAGACAGCTCGTTTCCAACTAATTTCCAAGGAGAAGCAGTCTCGCCGATTCCGGACGGTAAACGGAAGCGTCCGTGGAAGGGAGGACTCGATTTTCCTGTTGAAAATTTGAAGAGAGAAGAAAGAGGAGGAAAAACGCCGTTTGGCTGCACTAAAATTCAGTTTTCCAATCTTATCGACTCTTTCGTGAACCTTCGAGTTTGATACGTTCTTGCCAAGTGTCTTCGTACATATTTCGAAACTTGGACAATCGCTTCGAAATACGTTCAAGGTGCGCCGTAAAATCACATCGACGCAACGATCATCGCGAACCGGTCAAGAACCACTGACCGCTCGCTCCAGTCTGCTCCATCACGTTCGCTCCGAGAGGCAATTACCTCATTGAACGCCGCTTTTGGTCCACCCAGTGTCCAACGACTACGAAACGACGCCAACGACGCGCTAAAAAACAATCTTCGACAGCTTCCTTCGGAGATTGGAAATTCCAAGAATTTCCACTTCTAAATTCGGATTCTCCAGTCTCACGCGCATAGGTATGCTGACGCGTTGACGGAAGAACAACCAGCCGATACGTCGCTGCCAACGTTTCTCCCATCCAATTGGCTTATAATCGTAACGGCGTAACTTATCATTTGCGAAATCGCTATTTACGCTCTAGGTATCTGAACTCTGAAAAGTATCGTCCCTCTATAGTTAATTATAATTAACTATGTTCTCGTTTTATTCTGCGTCGCGATACGTTATAGGCATCAACTGTTAACAACCAACAAACGCAGAACGCTGTTACACCGCCCCATGGTTTTCGAACAGCCGGTTGTCCGTTTGTTCAAGATCTCGCGTCTTTTACCGTACGAATATGGCGTAATATATTTTTCATAATCCGAACGTTAATTAAACCGGATGCCGTAGGTTATGTATAGGACGATGAATATTTTCTATCGAGTAAACCTATAGGTAGTACCTACGATGTCGGTTTACAGGCTTGGAGAAAAAAGATGAAAAGATCCCAGTAAAACGACGATATCTCTCTGTTCTCTGCACTTTTCCTCGACTCGACACGTTGCCGTAATTTCATTCAACGCGAGTACTCGTACTCCTCAACTTCGTGTCAAAAAGTCAGGCAGTTTTCTGCAATTTCGAAAAATCCTCGCGTTTCTCGTAATTAGACTATCCATCGTTGCCATTTTATTTAGCTTAGCTGAGCGCGGTTAATCTCGACACGGAGTATCGTGCGCACGCATAATCGCTGCCATTTGCCAACGTGCTGTACGCCACCGATGCGCTTCTCCAAGGTTTGTTCGTTTTTCAGAATCGCGGAGCGGACACGAAACCATCCTCCAAAAGTTTCATCCCTTAAGAGCTTCGACTCTCGCGATGCACGACAAACGGGCAATACGGATCTCTTTGTAGGATAATTTTCGATAGACCGCGAAAAATCGTCGACGAGACAACGACGTAACCGATATCGGCCACTCCGAATGGAGCGGAGAGTTCGAAGACGACCAGCAGGTCGGGAAAGAGGGAAGTAACGAAGAATCGTCTATTGTTTTTGGCGACAATGGGATACGAAACGGGCAGAAGGAAGCTTCCGTTGCGCTTTCAGATCTCCGTCGTTAAATTGGATGGCATTGTACGCCACAGAAATCAAAAGACAATGAACTTTTACGTCGAACGTTTGCTCTCTCGCTCTCTCGCTCTCTCGTTCTCTCTCTCTCCTCGAGACATCCGTTTGCGTCGAGTTTCAAACGAATAGGATATTTCGTAGCTGGATCTCGTTCGACTTTTCAAATTTTCAAATCTGCCGATCGATATCATCGACCCACAGCTGCAGGAAATGTAGCGATCGAATCCTCTGGAGACGGGCCGTCTCTTCGATCCCAACGAAGCTAGAGCAAACGCTCGGTTAAACGATTAACGCGCAAACAGCGTGGATAGCAAACGAATAATTTCATACGCGCTAGCTTCTAACGAGCAAATAATACACGTCCGCGGACGAGACGTTACACGCAACTCTACGCGAAATGTCTCGTGTATCTATCTTTCGATATTTGATCGATGCTCGTCGTTTCGCGTAAAATACAACTAAGAATTACACGTTCGCTTTTGAAAGTGCACTCGTATGTTCCTGGGTTTACAGCTATGCGTCTATATTATGTTAAAATACATTTGGATTTCGGTAATCTAAGATAAATCGTTAGAGCGAGCTTGCGATCGCGTTTACCATACCGTCGATACTACATCGGACCGTGTACGATGTTGTAATGGTACGAGGTTGTAATGCCAATTCTCGTCAACGTTTCGCGAATTCTTTCTTTCTGACAGCGAATCGGACAGTCGCTGTATCGGAAATACGACCGACACGGTTTGGACGAATCGACGACGATCAAGAAAATTGGAAATCGAACGAGCCTCTTTCTTTGGTCCTGGAAGCCTGACGTTAAGCAACTCCTTTTCACCGTTCGATTAATTCTCCGATCCAAGCCGGACACCAAACTCTCGCTGACCTTTAAAGAGTCGTTTCCTATGTCGCTGAATGTGGAATAAAATACCGAGTACAGAATATGTATTTTAGGAAACTAGACTAGGCGGCGACGACCGATACATTTTAAACGCTTTTAAAGCCAAACGCGTAATAGTGGTTTTCACAGCATAACTTTTTTAGTCTAGGAGAATCTTTGAAGCATCGTTCGTCGGTCGAAATACGCGAGTCGTTTTAAGATTCGCCACACTCGACCCGATACTCCGCCTCGCCGTGCTTGACGATGGATGCGTGGTAATTTTAAAATTGGATTTCACGTATAAAACGTGATCAGACGTTAAGCGAAACGATTATAACGATTATAACGATTATAACGATTGTAACCTTAACTTCGACGTTCGTTTTCACGTCGATCGTTCTCTACGTGATCTCGCGGCGCGTGACACGGCAAACGAAAATCGCCACCCCGCGATCGATAACGTTCGTCCTTTGCTTTATATTTCATCGCGATATTCCGATCGTTCGTGGGTTAACACTGGCCGAAGAGCGGCAAATTTATCGCCACCAGACTCATCGAACGAATCTGAATGGCCGTTGATAAAGACTGGATTAACCTACTTTTTGCGATCATCCGCAGCTGAATTACGCTTATCGATTCGTCGTAGTCGTCCTACCTTCCTACCTTCCTACCTTCCTACCTACCTTCCTACCTGCCTTCCACGTCCTCTCGCAAATCCACCGTGTTTCTCCAATTTCTACGAAAATAACAATTTTAACGTCGTTATCATTGGTATCGATACATCGATGACGATGGAAAGCTTGACATCTCGGAAAGCGAAACCCTTAAACTCGATCGGCATCTTCTCAGTTACGTCGACGACTCGGTTTCTTCTATCGTTTTCGTCGTTTAAAAATATGCGGAAGAAGGCCGCTATTATCTAAATGGAAAACGATTAATCCGAACAAATTCGATACGTATATCTATTCTCTAATTTGAATCTGTAATATACATATATGCAAATAAAATACCAGCCGTGCGGACTGCTGCTATGCTGCAATACAGACTGACCTTTTAAAGGTCCCTGCGTATGTTTCCTTATGGATTTTAGTATTTTTCAGGATATTTTATTCCAGCAAGTCGATAGGGGATCGCTGCTTTTGCTCTTGCACGAAGTCGCGAGGACCGTATTAACGCTTACCGTTCTACCTGCACCATTCACTCGCTACGAGTTAACAGTTCAATTTTCCCAGTTCGTTACTAGGCTAACTATTACGCACACACCTTGTCACACGGCAAATTTGTATCTCGACAAAGCCGCCGCCGCCGCCGCCGCCGCCGCCGCCGACGCCGCTTAATCGACGACCGACACGAAACCAATTCGAGCAGGAATATTATTTACAGTCGATTTAATGTATTTTTCTGCTTTCGTTGTTAGAAACATGAAAATTGTAGGTTTCCGCGAATAAAGGTTGGCGAAAAACGCTTGAAAGTCGAACAGCTCGTTTTACGTTAAAGTTAAAATCGTACGAAATCGTTGGCTTCCAAGATTTCAAAAACTCCAAAGAAAATAAATATCCTTCGAGGACAAGCGCGAGCGACGAGTAGGCCCATAGGCTCTTTAAGGCTAGCTTCCGAACAAATCCAGTCGCAAATCAAACGTAAATTTGCCTTCTGTCGTGTTCCCTTTATCGGTCTTAAGAATCCTTCTCCAAGAAGAAAGTTTGCAAAGAAACGCACGCAACGAAATTATTCTTGAGAAGAAAACGAAATTTTGACAAGCTGGTTTCTAAGATTTTAGAAACGCGGAAGAAACGACCAGCAAGTCTCCTCCATAGAGATAATAGATCGCGGTCCCCCGATCCGAGCACCGTTTCCTGCCCTTTAATTTTCTGACGCAGCTGTTGTTCCTCTGTTCTTTTTTCCCAGCCTTTTCCTTTCTTTCGAGCACCGCGTCCGTCTAATTATCCACGTCCGACGCCACGTTAGCGTGTTCAGACGCAACACCACGCCGACGCGGCGCAGCCTCCTCTCCAACAACACCGTGTAACGCAGCGGTGTAACGCAGCGGTGTAACGCAGCGCTCTCCTTCTCTTTCGCTTCCGCTTTCCAAGCTCGCGCAAAGAGGTTCGCGAATCGCGTTAAACGACTCCCTTTCACGAGCTTTCTCCACCTTCCTTCCCCTTTCTCCAGAAAATGGAATTCTTCACAAAGCATCGACGTCTTTCCATATCTTTGTCGCTGTGCGTTCATTTAAGAAACTCTTTCTTCTCGTCGAAGAAAGACTTTCAATTGGAACAATCTATTTTGCACTATTATTAAGGACTTTTTTTTTTTTTTAGCGATTAAGCACTCTTTTCATGGAACAGTTGTTTCACCTTTTTAACGGTTTATACGTTGATTTTTCTTAATAATTAAATTAAACACAAATCGTTTCACAAGTACTTCGAGACAACGATCGATATTTAATAACTCCGAATCGATAACTGTCAGCGTTATATTAACAAATTGCAATCGTTACTGCCATAAAGGTAAACGAATAATATTAAGAACAATGCAGAAAACGATGTGTCTATAAGGAAAGAAATTACATGGAACGAGATGTGGGAAATGGGAGGAAACATTTTTCGTAACAAATCGTTTTACCGTGATTTCTCAACGATTTCGAGGAAGAGGCGAAATAAATCGTGTAAGAAATCGAGGGTTGCCATAATTCAAAACATCTCAATGGCACGAAAGCCAGCCGTGTACGTAACCAGCTACGTACGAATCAGCGAGGTAGAAGGCTCCGATATAGTGGTTCGTGTGTGCGCGCGCGCGTGTGTGCGTCCACGTTTTTCTTCTTTCTTGTTTTTGTTTCAAGCTCTAGCGGCTCTATTGATTTACCTGGGCAGTCGTGTTAAAAGATAAGCTTGCACGCGCGTTCCGCACTCTCGACGATTCGTTCACGAACCATCTGTGGCGAATGGGTCTCGTCTACTACAACGTCAATTGCACCCTGCCAAAAATACCCCGATGTTAAAGCAAGATCGTTTCGATGCCAGGTATAATAGGAAACACGGGAATTAAATAAAATGGAAAATACTCGATTCTAACCAATCTTCTCGAATATCTCTTACAACTGCTTTCTATTTCTCTATTTCTCTATTTCTCTATTTCTCTATTTCTCTATTTCTCTATTTCTCATCCTAGCCCCATCTTATCTTATTTTATTTCATTTTATTCTACTTTGTTAATGTTCCTCGTTAAGTTAAACACATCTAGTTTTCGAAACAGTATCTCGTTTCTCGTCGGAACGATCAAGAGTCTTCTACCGTACGAAGATGAAGCCGGACACGGATATTTAGAGAATTACTGGATGCTTGACCGTGGCGGAAAATTTCTATTATGCGATCGGTAACGCGGCCATTCGTCGAGGCAGAACGCTAGTTAACGTTAAGTCATACCGGTTAATCGTCCCGTAATTATTCCCGTAATTATTCCCGTTAGTCGATCATTTTATCCACATTCCTTACTCCGTATAAATTCCAATTACGATTCTTAATAGCGCGTTTTTCGAAATAATTAAAGAGTCGACTAACTATTATCCCACGTATAACGAATTATGCACAGTCGAAATATTAGCGAAGAATTATGAAAATAGTATAGTACAGGTACACGCGCATCACGAATAATTTGAAATAAACGAACGATCCTGTAATCCTTTGCGCTCGAATGATCTAATAGAATTTTCGCCGAATGTTTGGTAAATGTTAACAAGTACGATATTTCGTTTATTGTATACGCATGTATTTATAATAAATACAGTATGATATAAACCCGAGAGAATACTCGGTAAAAGTACAACTAATTTTTCGATCGAATCGACGAAACTTTCTCCAAAAAGGGAGTTCGTTTTCTCGTAATAAAATCCGAATATAGAGGTTGAACCGTCATTGTCAGTTGGTGCAGAAAGACGGTAATTTCGAGTTTGAAAGTTCCGTCTGTTGAATGGCAACCTGTTCCACTCTCCTTCTCTCCAGTAAATTCGTGTACTTTTTGCGGCAATGTAAAGGGCAAAGTTTCTCCTCTTTTTATTGTTCGCACAGTCCACGGTATACTCATAGCTGGCCTCGCGAAATACGCGAGTTCCACGTCTCCTTTCGCTCTATCGGGGTTAGTAAGAAGCCGTGTTTTGGCAAGGGGGAAAAAACATGGATCGAACGTTGAATCGAACGCGGTAACAAAGAGAAATCCGTTCGAAAGTTAAAACTCAAAAGCGCAAACTCAAAATCGGATTCGTAAATTCTTTTTCCTTTTAATCGAAACTCGTTGCTCTACGTCGCTCGGCGCTCATTTTTCTCCAACGAATAGAATTTTGTCTCGTTTCTTCATCGTTGAGAAACGAGAGAGAGAAAGAGAGAGACCAGCTTTCTCATGCGAATCTAGCTTGACAATGTCGAAGATGCGTTCATTTTTCCTTTCATTTTCTATCCGATTCCTTAGCACACGTTCGAAACATCGAACGTGCTTTCTTCGTTTTCCTATTTCCGTTCCAGGCATGAAAACAGGATAGAGGCTACAAGTGGAGAGACAGAGACAGAGGCAGAGACAGAGGCAGAGACAGAGGCAGAGACAGAGGCAGAGAGAGGATGAGAAACGATCCGTTGACAGCTGTGCCAGATACTCTCTGTACTCTCTTACTTCCTCTCCGTTGTTCCGGAGAATTAAATATTTAAAGGAGCAGAGGATGGGCGTTGCTCGATCAAATCGGCATTCACCGGTATTTTACTTTAATTTAACAATAATATATATATATAAACATTTAGAAGGATCTAAAATTTAAGAGGAACTAAATATATTTTACAGTGCGTCATAATTTAGAAAGAGTCAAATATTTGTGATCATGAAATACGTAGATCTTCTCGAAGACATTCTATAAGCAGAGATTGTATCGATCTCTCAGCCGGTAAACGATATATTGCATCTATCGTTTCTACGATTCCTACATTTTTTACAATACCGTCAACCGAAACAAATATCGCTTCTACCTAAAAAGAAGAGGAGCCGGACAGCCAAGGCTAGATTTCACAAAGGAGAATCAAACTGTACGCCGTCTTGGGTTTGCTGAAGAAAACTCTCTAGAAACGATTCGATAGGAATTACGATAGTCTGTATCGGACAGTCTGTGCCGGACGAAAACAAGCTTCCTTGTTCGAGGACAGCTTCCAAAGCTCCGTGGAAAACCAATAGGAACGGAACAAAGATAAAATCCTTTATGATACGACTTAAAAGGTCGTGTTGTGCCACGCGGTCTCTCCGATACGGAGAGATGGAAAGACATCGTTGTCGTGTCGATCGTTATCGATAGCGTTCTATCTAGCGATGAAAACTCCATGATACTTTTTACCAACTGCGAAATTATTTATTTTCCACGCTTCGTTCGTAAATTCAACATTAATTTCATAACGTTTCCCGATTCGCATTACTTAGTTCGTTATACCCATCAACCACCATTCGATAACATCGTATTTCTATCACTTTGCATTTGGATTCTTTGTCCCTAATAATTATATCGTCTCCAGAGTTGTCTAACCGTTCTCTTTCGTTTTTAGATTATACGTACAGAACGTAGGAGATAAGTTCGGCGAGGAGATGGAGCCGTTACGTTGGCGTTGGCTCTGTTGGCTCGCCGGGCAAAATTTTGACTTTGTCCACAGGGATCATGATCGATCGAATGAAATTCTTAAAAGTCTATGAACTGGCAGGAATTACACGTAGGATATCAGCCGGATATTTCACGGTTCCATGAATAATTCATTCGCAATTTGTCACGCGATTCAATTTACCTTGGACTAACGTCCTTTTCGATTTTACATTATTAAGGGCTATCCATCTTCTCCATCTTTATACTATAAAAAACCAGTAATCTTGAGAAAAAAAGGGGAAAAAAGAGAGAGAAAAAAAAGAGAAAAAGGATTAAAAAACATTATTTCCATTCTTTTATCCTAAAGAATTCGTGACATGTTTCAGACATGTTTCAAGTTCGATCATCGTATATTTTTAAAGAATTCATCGTTATCGCTTGCCACCCTACGAAAATCAACCAATACTTTCGTACGCACGCTCAACGTCTTACCTAGTCACGTTCTTACCTATTTTGTCAAACCTATTTTTCCTTCCTTTCTATCCGAACGTGGAATCTTTCTTTCGATCGATAAACAACGAAACAGTTAATAAGAAATTAAACGATGCTCGCTGTTTGTAATGGACGTACTGTTTGACGAAAAGAACGAAAAGAACGAAAAGAACGAAAAGAACGAAAAGAACGAAAAGAACGAAAAGAACCTTAACCAAGACGGAGGCTAAATGCGAATCGATCGAAGAAAAATCCGTGCCTCGTTTCAAAAATGGACCGTCGAAAGAAAAGCCACGCGAATGAAATTCTTTGAACGTTCGACAAGACTGGCGAGTGGAAGAACGATATTTTCGCCACGGAAACATTTCGAACGGGGGCGGCGATTACGTATTCCGATGGCGAGCCTCCTGTACATTTTCTTTCGCTCGTATCCCATAAAATTTCCGCTCGTGATTTAAGTCACATTTCCCGTTCTTCGTCGCTTCTTCTATCGCTTAAGACTTGTTCCGCTTGAGATTCAAATCAGCCTGCGCTCCGTTCCGGAAGCCAAGCAGATGCTTCGCCAGTCAGCAGCAGCAAAAAGCGAGGCAATAGGCGTGCAAGAGTCGAGCAGACCGAATCGAACGGAACAAGGATCAACGATTCAACCAGCCCCTCCCCTCCCTCCTTCTTCCTTCTGCCTTTGTCTTTACAATCGATCTTTACAATCGAACGACAGTAAAGTTTTTAATCTCTGCTAAGATTAGCTTCGTTCGTCTACTTTTATTCGACGACAACGTTAATATTTCCTAGGCTATTATTTTCTTTAGTTCATTTCGACGATACAATTGGCGATATTTTCGTCATTCTATCCCTGTAATCCTACTCTCCTTATCTTTCCACCTAATCTAGCTACTTCCTATAACTTTTAGTTCAAATCGAAAATAGCAGGCAGGCGGAGAGAGAGAGAGAGAGGTCAAAGCTACGAATCAATACGTTTAATTAATCAAATATGCCAGGAGAAACTAGAACAACGTCGGGCCTTGCCTTTACCTTAGCGTTATATCAAAAACAATCGATAGGCTTCGCCTGGTAAAGTTCGGAATACAAAAGGAAACCAAATGTCTAGAGATCAATTTAACGAAATCGAAAGAGTGTAACCGAGAGAGCGTTGCCATCACCAATGTCCCGATGATATCGGTTCAGCGTTACCAAGGTAACAACTTTGTCGGTTGTTTCTATCCCAACAGCGGCAGAAAACTAAAGAATTTAGAAATTGGAGAAAAGGTGGCTGGTTATTTTACGCAGAACGAAGCACAAAAGGAAATCAAATACCCTGGAATTATATCGTCGGTCGAGCGTTGATAATTTACAACACCGTTAATTATCCAGGCAACCATCGCGTTTACGCAATCTGCGAGCTAAAATAATCGACGCTCGAGTTGCCACCTTCTTGCAGCCTGCGATAAGTCCACTTACGATAGAATCTCTGTGCTAACATGGCGAAAGAAAACGGATTTAGAGACGGAAGAAAAAGGAGACTCGTTATTTTCTGGAAAAACAGCGCACGAACGGGAAGAAGATCAGTTGCCGGCGTCGTTCGACGATTAGTCTCGACTCGACCGAAGATCGACTTTCCAGCAGTTCACCTGCTTAGAGAAGAAGCGGAAATCCACGGATCGCGTGACGTCGCCGCACGTGTACGTAACGCGTCGGACGAAGGAGACAAAAGCAGCCAAGCGGACAAAGGCAAAACCGTGAACCAGGTCGTTCTCGCCAAGGCGAGAAAAAATCCACCTCTTGCGTAAAGGCTATTTCGCCGAGATAAGTACGGCAAAGTTTACCAGTTTCTTCTTACCAGAGCTTCGTTGGCTCAGGCTGGCTTCCATCAGCCGATACCTCCACTCCAAAACGTCTTTCCACTTTCCCGGAAGTCTCTTTGTCGTCGGCAGGAAAATTATTTTCTTTCGAGTTAGTTCAAAACGTTTTCACCGCTGATGCAGTGCGCTTTAGAAGATTCTACGCGCATCAGTTTTTCTTTCCTTTCCTTTCCTTTCCTTTCCTTTCCTTTCCTTTCCTTTCCTTTCCTTTCCTTTCCTTTTCCTTACTTTTCCCTTCTTTTTCTTCTCTTTTCTTTCCTTTTCCTTTTCCTTTTCCTTTTCCTTTTCCTTTTCCTTTTCCTTTTCCTTTTCCTTTCTTTTCTGTGAAACGCATCTATCGGAGCAGTTGAGTTTTTAGGTTGCGAATCGAGTTGCTTGATATCGGATCGGTGAAAATCTGCGAGCTACATTTTATGAGAACGTTGGTCCTACGGGAGGATATTTAAATCGCGTATAATCGAGGGAAAATGTTGATAGTCGCGTGGTTTGTCCGGTTAATCGAAGGATATTAATTACGGGTCGCTGGTCAATGCTCGCAAATGGTTTTCACAATGAAACCATTGCTGTAATCGTTTACGATATTCTTCGTTGTAAATTTCAACATGCAGCATAATCCGTCTAATAATTGTTCGCTCGCGTCGTGACACGGAATTAAATTCATTAAAATCATAGCCCGATGCAAGAGTAATTTGACTAAAGGTTAAGAACGAAATATTTCATTTTCTATCTCTTGAGACGGATAAGGGTGATAAGTTATTCTTATCAATCATGTTTGACGCGAGCCAGAAGAGTATCGAGTCACGCGCACTGGGTAGTTTCGTGACGAGAACTTCGTCTTTCTACTTTGTTGCCGATGGCTATCGGCCGGCGAGGTTTCAGCGTCGGTGAATTTTTAACATACAAGCCACGATCTCGCTATATCCTCCTTCGCGTAATCGATAATAACAATATGGAACGCGCGTTTAAATCTTTAAACGAACGTTTTAACGGCAAACTGATTTTCTTCCAGCTTTTCTTTTCCCTTTCTTTTCTGCACACTTTCTCTTTCCCTTCTTATTTCCGATTTATTTACTCAACAATTATTAATTCCTTTATTTTTTCAAATACCATTGGACATTGGAAACCAAAATATTTCGGCCTGAATTTCCATTCTGCGTAAATATCGTCCCTTCTTGTATTTGACTTATTTTTATTTATGTTGTATCGTATCGTTTATCGTTACGTGTTTGTATCGTATTTCATCGTATTTCATCGTATTTCATCGTATTTCATCGTATTTCATCGTATTTCATCGTATTTCATCGTATTTCGTTGCATTCATTGCATTTCGTTGTATTTCATCGTATTTCATTGTATCTTATGTTCAGCTTTTTGGAAATTACGAGAGAGAGGAAGTGTTTTAACTGTTGCATTACTAAATTATTTCACAAAGACTCGTTTGTCTCTCTCTCTCTCTCTCTCTCTTATCTGTTAGGCGACGATTAAGGATTTCGAAATACGTAAGGATCGTTCGCAAGTAGCATTGGTCCAACATTTACTTCGTGTTTCTCCACGTATAGCCGCGAGACTGTCGAGGAAACGAATATCAGCAAATATTCATCCGATAGACTCTTCTTTTTCAACTTTAAATTTGCCACAAATGACTCTCTAGTCTCTTAGACTCGAGATTTTTCATAAACCGATTCTTCGTCCCTTACATCTCAAATTTGTTACGAGTATCTCTCTTATCTTCCACATTTTCCAATCGTTACACAACCAGCTCTTTCACTTTGATATCCCTCTCAAGCAGCTTTGAAATTCTAAACGGATAGTTTTAAAAATTCGTTTTTGGTTCTCATTGTCGGTCTCGAATAAAACTAATCGCCCTTCTCCCTCGAAAGGAGTAGGTAATTCTGACACGTTAAACTTACTCACGCTGACAGACGAGCGACAAGCAAAAAAGATGGAAACAAAAAGGGAAAAAGGAGAGAAAAAGGAGAGAAAAAGGAGAGAAAAAGGAGAGAAAAAGGAGAGAAAAAGAAGAAGAAGGAGGAGGAGTAGAAGAAGAAGAAGAGAGTAAAATCGTTTAACGAGCTGCGCGAAGACCGACTAATATCGGAAAAGGTGCTTAGCCGCGTTAAAGAGGGAAGTGCATATTGCGCTCGCGCCTCGTCGCACTCAAGAAGAAAGCGTATTACAGACGGTTGAAATAGAAAAAGAGGGAAAGAGAAAAAAACGTAAAACGATCGAAAAAGATAAGAATAAGCATCAGCGAGACGTTCAACTGTTTGCCTTTGCCACTTTTCGCTGAACGTTCGTTGAGAAAAGAGCTACACACAGCCTGTCCCAGTTTCTAGAATTACCCCTTTTGCCTTTGCCGATCTTAATTGGCGACTTTCTGCCATCTGTTCTCCCCCTTTCTTTCGAACGTCTGCCTTCCTTCTTCCTTCGCTGGTTTCCAACCCGGGATCCTTGCTTCCTCGCGTATCCGGTTAATAGCTTCCTCTTGTTTCGCTTTTCCCCTCGAGAAACCGGCGTTTCGTGGCTTTTTTAATTCTTCTTTTACCTTTCGCTTGTTCCTTGCCTCTTATGGGCAAAGTATCTTTTGCCGTTTGCTCCGCTCGCTTAATATTCCTCGACGAACCTGCAGACGCAATGCACGGGCAAAAACACGTTTCCTCTTCGAGCGACAGGTAGCACGCTTCCAGCTTTTTCCGACTTAACGAGTTTCTTACAGTCTGATAGATTATACATTTCTCTCTTATAATTTTGCCATTCCACACCCGATAGAATTCAACTTGCTTCGTATACGAAAATGTCCATTTTACGTCAAAGCGTTTGTTTCTGTCTAATAACTCGTTACTTGAAATCGCTAAAATTTCGCCAGTAGCGTGATCCGCATAAATCTCCGCATAAATCTTCGAAAGCGGAATATCATCGGATCGACGCCGCCGCCCTGCCGATCCTTAAAAACGCGTCAGAGCGAGTACGAGCGATTGATTAAAGAAAGCTTCATGCGTATGCAAAGGCTGAGAGATTACGAGAAACTCGCCCTCGTAGGCGCTCGACGAATCGACGAACGCCCACGGTACAACCGTGCCA
This sequence comes from Bombus confusus, assembly GCA_014737475.1. Lineage (NCBI taxonomy): Eukaryota > Metazoa > Arthropoda > Insecta > Hymenoptera > Apidae > Bombus > Bombus confusus. The sequence goes on from JACXIV010000009.1 coordinate 2,441,096, forward strand.
CAGCACCGTCCGGTTCGTGCTTTCAAGCTCGCTGCTTAACTCGAGGAATACAAATGGAACTGGCTACCTACGCGTGATATTTCGAAAAGGCGAAAAACCAGTATCGGCCCACGGCCGGATCGGTTGCAAGAAGGAGAAAGATGGCCGGAAGAAAATTTCCCAACTGCGAAACTGGGAACAACGGTGAAACGCAGAGAAATCGAAGCTAATGAAACGAACACGGTCGTGACGCGAATGAAACGAAACCCCGTTCCCAACAAATGCATCGAGTTCGATTCGAAATAAAAACAACCTTCGGAGGATTTACCCTGTTATACGAGTCTGCCTATATATATATATATATATATATATAAGTGGATGAATTTTTCTTGCTCGTAGGTCGAATCTAGTAATTTGGAGTTACGTTACTTATATGGAATCGCAGAATCAGCCTGTAATCCTGCTTACCAGTGGGATTTTCTTGCCTCGCGGGGTAATAAAACCAGGGTGAAAGACACATTTGCGGTATGGATTATTCATTATGCCTACATGCGTGTACACGAGAAAAGAGAATGGAAAGGAGAATAGAAAAGAGAGAAGAGAAGAGAAGAGAAATGAAGGCGTTTTTTCTGTAGTAGTAAAGCGTGAGAAACTGGTTTCGTTTCTTCCTTTCTTCCTTCCTTCCTTTCTTTTTCAATATCTTAGCACAATGCTGCAAGGCTTAATCGATGGTCGAGGGGAGAGGAGAGCCCGATCACTTAATCGCGTTACCCTTTGTTTTTGGCTGTGCTTTTTATTCGATGGCCAATCTTTCCGCGAAAGTACATCCACCTTGTGATTGAACGATAATAAGATCGGTGTTTCTGTTGGATAACCCGAAGGGAAGCTTAGATTTAACGCGACCAGACGCAACGTGGACTAATGTTTCGAAGAATAGCGTCCAATTAGAGATCCCGTCGCGCTAAAGTCTCGGATCATCCAGAGATTACGTGCAAATTCGACGATTGTACGGATATTGAGAAGGAACGCGGAAATTTGGAAACGTAGAATCGCGAATTAAGAATTTGCGATAATTGAGATTGGCGTGCAACTAAATTTGTAATTTAAAACTGTAATAAGCAAATATAGCGATAATCCTACCAACAATGTACTCTCCGAATATTGCCGAGAATGGTCGCACGTGTTTACCGTGAAATATTTCACGTTTTTAGATTAATATTTTCATTTTTCTCCGATCGGTTAGAATCAAAGACATCGTCGAATGTACGAAATTACCCGGCGCTTGACGATTACCTCCTAATTGCGCGTAGGAAATTGCGATAAAAATTGCACGTAGTCGCGATACTACTAAAAAGACGAAACAGACCCGGTGTATTAATCGTGGAAGAGAGAGGAGATAAATATCGTAATGTCCACGACGTTATCCTCCCTCCGTTTATGAATACCGATACGAAATAATTCCAGACCGTGCTCGGATCTCTCATTTTCCTACGAAATTCCCAATGAAATTTGCCAAGCTTATCACGTTTNAGAGAGAGAGAGAGAGAGAGAGAGAGATTTTTCCGACGACTTTAAAACTCTCCCATACTTTTAACTTTCATATCCCTTACAAGCATTTTGTTTCGGTCGAGATAATCTTCCGATGCTTTGCCCTATGGACTATTAACTGTTACGTGCAATAACAAAGTAACGAATTAACGTGGTCGCGCGTTAAGACTAAAGTAAGCTTAGATACACGCATATTCGACGTCAAGCAAATATACTCTAGATTATGATGTCGGTAGAGCCTCGATAAAAATGACCATTATTGCTAGAAATAATTTTTCAGAAGGTCGATCGTTTCTTAACGATTCGTCAAGCTTACTTCGATTTTCCTGATATAACACGCTTCTAGAGGTGGATATACGAAAATGGCGAGGCAACCGGAAGTGAGATATCCGGCGGGTTGCGGTAGGTCAGGCACGTAGCTAACCAATATTCAGCATGTTCCGTTGGCATACCAAGGACTTTCCATCCTCGCAGCACGAATCCCGAAAACGCCTTCTCCTGCTAGCGACAACGAGCTTAAAGCTCCATCCACTCGGCTTGCCACCGAGCGTTCTCGCTTCGACCAACCTTCGACGGTCTTTCTTCGTCCCTAAATCTGTTTCACCGTCGTCACCCCACCAGAATCCAACCATAATCCCGTCTCAAGGTATTCCAACCATTTTAAGCCGACGCGCGCGCGGATTAATTAACGGACGGTTGCGTGGCGACCGCGTGGAAATTTGCGAACTCGAGTTAAGCGGACAATTTGTCCTTCATCCAGCTCGTGTTTCACGTTCCATCTCCTTTTTCTTCTCAAGCCAATAAACTTTCAAACTACACCGTGCCATCGCTTCGATCTAATTCGTAAGCTACGTACGCTGTATCCGTAACTTTCGGCCAATCGAAAAAATTGAACGCCACGGGAAATTTCGCGTATCGGTAGATGTTGTCGCGTCGCTCTTTCACGATTTCTGCGAATAGAATAGGACGTTGAAAGACCGATTCGCGGGGATCGATGCGTACACATCGGCATAGCTATTTTATTAGCTCTATTTCTACATACTTGTAACAGGAACCCATTATATTATTCGCGGAAAATCTATTTATCCGAAGATGATCGAAATCGGTGAGACCAAGCAATTACTAATTGCTCCCATGCATAGACCATTTGTATATTTATAACGTTCGGAAGAAGATAGAAAAGAAAGAATAACGTAAAATGAAAAAAACGAGTCGGTGTAACGCTTCTCCCTTTTTTTTCTTTTCTTTTCTTTTTTTTTCTTTTTTTTTCTTTTTTTTTCTTTTTTTTTCGAAACGTTAACGTGGAAGCAAAAGGTCGTTATCGAAACAATCGACTTTTCAATGGGACGCAACGAACGACGGACGAGTCGTCTCTTTTCTTCCTTGCAAAAATCTAATACGTTCGTTCGTTTACACGCGTTCCGGAATTCTGCTCGCTTCTTCGAATAATTTATATCGTTCGTTGAACAAATGCTAGAAATTAAAGTAAAATCCAAGAAATTAAAAATGAATCCCCTACGTGCCATTGCGTCTGGAAATAAATTCACGTCCGATTCTCGCTCCGAACGAAACTCGCTGTGAGAACTAAACGATAACAAGCGGCAGAAATCAATTTTAGCGCCAATCTGTTTCTATCCTTCATCGAATGGAACATCGGTCGCTTCTAGCCTCTCTTTGTCGTAACCTCTCGAGACAGCGTCCAACGTACGTTCGAGCGATCGCATATACTTGTATTACGAAACGGTACTCGTGACACTTTAGACCAGTCGCCATTGACTCGTACAATCACCGATCGGCCGTACAGTTACAGGCATCTGAAGCAACTCGACGAAATCAATCACGTTGTTCGGCTTGCAAGAGCAACAGCCAAGAAAATTGCAAGTTATATCCGGTCACATCGCTCCCGCTAGGTGATAAATTACATTTTTTTCACGATCCTGTCGTCCATCATACGCCATTGAACGAGTAACGCCATCCTGGTTCGCTTCCTTTTCCTTTTTCCCTACCAGCCTATCTGTCTAGCTGCGTGCAATTCCACGCTAGCCAAAGTTTTCTACGATCGATCGCTACATTCAACAGGGGAATTGTTCTTCCGCCAACAAATTCCACGAACTATTAAGAATCGAAACAATTGCAGGAAATATCAAGGAATAAGAAAATCGTGCAATTGTACGCGCACCGCGTCAATTTCGCCCAAAGTTTCTCTAGTTTAATTTAGTTTTCATCGTGCCGTATAGTTTCAGAAGAACAGTTGGTCAGATTGGAGAATCGATTCGAAAATTCCAAGCAAACACGCGATCACTGCCACTCGATCTCCGCTTCTAGCGTATTATTAGTCCAGGTTCGATCGAATATTTCAAACCGAGATACATACAAACTTGGTCTCTTTGGTTATTGATTCGATGCTTAATTCAGACTGTAAGTTCGGACGATAGTGGCGATATTTGCCGGTTCGTTCTCTGTATAGTTCTAGTCGAAAGCCGATGTTTGATGAAAAGGCACGGCAACTTGTCTGCGAACGCAAATGAAAACCAACAGATTTTCTAGATCGAACAGGTAGAATTTCGTATCGTTACGTAGCCGGGGTGATTTTTACGTTACGCGGTTGTTAATCAGGCAAATCCAGCGTTGTTATTCGCATTGCTTGCCGAGCAATTACACGCGTAATTACGTAATTAACGTACGGCAAACGAGGGAAGCCGCGGCAAAAGTACACCGTTGTGGGCTCGCTGGACTGCGTGTTACGATCGAACGAAACGTTATGTAGAAAAGAACAACGCAACACGTTCCATGGTACTCTGTTATGTCCCAATGGGGGCCGTACGTCTATCGAGCCTAGTAGTCGCGGCATCTACGTGTACGCTCCAAGTCACGAAATAAGTAATTTTTGGAGAATGTTAAATCGAGTTGATTGAGTTTCGATTCCGATGAAGCAAGAATCTGATCGTTCTCGGTTCTCACGAAACGAGGCAGCGGGGGTCAAAGACCGACGCAACAAAAGTAACAAATAATAACAAATTTTAGGAGAATACGTTTTCGTCAAATTAGCATTTTGTCAAATAATTGATTCAATCGACAAATTTTGAACGAACTCTCTTCGATTCCTTTTATCATCCACCTACGGACAGTATTTCTTTCAACGTTTCGTTATGTGGCAGGAGTTTATAGTAAAACTGCTACGAACATTCGAAAGAACCTAACGGTAACGATACACTTGAAAGGATCGACGTTATGGAGCGTTCATGGTAGAATGGTCCGACTTCTTGGTTACCTTGATACATCAGTTCCACGTTTGTGGAATCAGTGGATTCACATTTTTCTGCCATTTTATGCTAATCCTCGGATTTATATGCCGCTAGGACGTACATGCGGTGTGAAAGATGGCGCGTCTCTTTCTCTTTGAATTATAGAGGTGAAAACTAATCGCGTTTAAGATTCGTGGCGAGTACTGCGAGATTCCAACGTAGTTTGCAAAGCGTAATCAACGTCTTTAACGTGTAGAGGTTACGACGAATTACACTCGCGCGGAGATGTGTCTGTTATTTGTTCGATACTCGTTTACGAAACACGTATAGATATCAATAAGCGGTTATACTTGCAAATTACTTTATCGAAAATAAAATTCTCCTTTTCGTCGTTACTTTTACTCGTTTCTCGATTCGCTTTTCCGTCCTACCTTCTATCTCTCCCCCCCTCTCTCTCTCCTTTCCGCTTTCGTGGTCCAGCCGGCCTTTTGAATCTATTCGTTTCACAGTTCGTAGCTACGACGAAGCCAGTCGACCTTTCTCGATCGATGTGCTCCGCTCAAAGACTCTCGAAATCGTCTTGGTTCGCGTAAATGCCGCGTTACGATGTACATAATATTTACTCGATACACGATCGCCTCTGGTCGTTTGTAAACCGACCACGATCATCGCCAACGAAAATGTCGATTCGCTTTGAGAAGAGTTGGCAATAATCGACCCTCGTCGTAACACGATGCCATCATCGTTTTTGGTATCCTCGGTGAGGATTTTCCTTTGAAAATTTGATTTTTCCTGCTACAAAGGCAATATTTGTCGGAGATTTGTCAGGATAGGATGGCTCTGGCCGTATCGTGTCTAGAATTTTGGTGGTGTCGATGGTCGAATAACAAATATTTTCGTTATTGTCTTGCCGATTGATTTAGGTCAGATTATTTTTGCTACGAGTTTGCGGTAATTGATAGCCGAGTTGCAATCATTACGCGTTCGAACGATGTAATTTCATTTCTTAATTGTCGTACACGGGCATTTACCGCCCTGCCAAGTGATTTATTCTGCTTTGGATTGGCTTATTTCTAAAGCTTCCTACGAATTGGGAATAAGCGAAACGTCAAGTTACAACTACTTAAGCCGAGTCGTCGTAGAACCTATACTTTAACTGCAGTTTGACTGTAGTTTAACTGTAGTTGAACTGTAGTTCAATACCGAAGAATATACATCTAGAGAGATTGGTAATTCCAATATCACGCTTCTACTTCTCCTTTTTGTAAGGAAGATGTAAGGAGACAAAAGAAAGCACACCAGCGAGAAAAACCGTTTGCTGAAATCCTCTTCAATTTTCGAATTCCGCAAGAAAAGCCATGGTTTTGGCAGGGATACGCCATCTCCGAGGATCCACTGTTCCGTCAACTTCTCCGTCAAAATAAAGGCACGGCCTTCTCGAGGCTCGTCAAGCATCTTCTCGCATCGCATTGGAAACGTTCCAAAGGTTCCGAAGGAGAGCACGTTCTCCGGAGAAGATCTCAGCGAAAAAAGTCTCGCGGAAGAGACAGATGTCGTCGACGTTCGCGTTCCTTCTCGACTCTCGACGTTTCGATTTTTCGACGTCGCGAATCTCGTTCTCCACGCGTCTCGTTCAAAGGCTGCTTCTTTGCTTGGCCTCGCGCAGCATCGAGGCGACGCGCGAAACCGACCTCCGCCTACGTACCACCGAGTGTCGACATCCTCGTTGTCCACGCCTTTATATGGGCAGAGCATCTCGCGACGATTCCTCCTTTTGGCCGACTCCCGAGCACGCTTCGTTTCCCTGTTTTCCGTTCTACCTGCTTCCTCCGCGTGCTTCCATTTTCAAATTCCACGCTATTCGCCAAAAGGCGATCGAAAGGAGTCGGAGAAAGTGGCAGGCGAGAAGGGTGCAAACAACAAAGGGTGCAACATTATATATGCAACATTATGGAGGTGAGAGAGACCTTTGATTCGATGTTTCTCTTATTTTCCTTATCTCTTTTCCTTTCTTTCGTTTGCAAAGCAAGATAGGATAAATGGGAAACGGCAAGTGGCAAGGTAAAAATCACTCGATTCTCTGCTCTTCCTTATATTTCTTATCGTAATGGAAGAACCGAGAATTATCGTGTTGCAAGGATAAACGAGGTTTACTTGTGTGCTCCTTTCTTTCGTTTCTTGTTGTAACGGGAAAAATTGGTAAAAGTCGATGAGCGATAATAACGCGTCGTTCGTCGAATTTCTTGAGAATCGAGTATTTGCACTCGTTAAACTGAGATAACGTAATTTCTAATACCGTAATGGGTAATTAATTATTATTTTTATGGTCAGAATAATGTTTTGTATCTCTTGCATCTCTTGCATCTCTTGCATCTCTTGTAGGCAACACCCTCGACGCATATTGAAAAATCGCCAAAGTTCGTACGATTCCAAGCAATTAGCGAATAATTCTCAATTATTACATCCTCCGTAACGATACAATTTTCTTCCAACTTTGCTCGATCGACAGCCGCAACTGCACTTTTCAACGATACGGTACGTACCTCGACGTTTCGAAACGCTCGTTTTTTCAAACTATAGAAACGCATATAACTATAGAAACGCATAAGACGGGTAAAGATATTCCTCGGGAAGCAAGGAGCGATCGCTGCGGCAAGGCGGGGGATGGCGGGCACAAGCTTTCGAATCGTGTAAATGCCCGCAAACAAATTTTCCTGATCTCGTCCGATGCTGACGTTACAATTCTAGAAAAGTGGTTGGCCGATACCGCTAGATACGGATCGTGTTCAGAGAATTGGACGGCCGAGAAACAGCTATCAATAAAATAGAGTAGCGTTCTGTGCTACAGCCGAGGATATATCTTGGTTCGTGAAACAGGCGATTTCCTTCGCGAGCATGTGGAAATATCGCTTTATAAAAATGATACACGGCCGTGATCGTAATACAGTCGGATACGCGACCGACTTCCACCCGAAACTCAACCAGGTCCTTCAATCTGCAAGTACCAGGTGTTTCAGCAAAATTGTTCGTCTAACCGTAATCCGTCGTTTATATTGGATGCAGAAGCTATAGAAAAATTAAGAGAACAACGGTAATTACAATATACAAGGGTAATATTCGTGGGTGAACGGGGAAAGTTTAAAATTATGGTTGTCGTGCGAATCTTTACTTAATCAGCGGCAGCGGTATTTAGGAGAAAAGGAGAACGTTTTGTTAGGATAAGATTAAGCGAGTTTATAATTTACAGTTTCGTTCATTGGTAGAATCAAAGTAGTGGCATATATAATATTCGATCGCTCTGCGAAGGTCTGTACACTTGCTAACAGGAGTACTTAGAAGGAAAAGTAAATATTTTATTACGACGAGATCAAGCGAGTTTACCTAGGTTCTATTTAGTATACAATTTCCTTTATAGCGTAAACTAGCGTACTAGTTGACTTTATTTTCATACCTATATCTATATATATTTTATACCTATAACACACACACACACACATCGAACGTTTTCTTAGGCAAGGGTGTAAAAATGTTTTCGCGAGCTACTGAAATCTTCTGAGAATCACACGTCGCTAAGCTTCACCAAATCCCCGATTGTCAACGTTGATCATCATCGCCAAGAGAAAAGCAGCGAAATAAATGCGAGAGTGATGTATCCCGTTGGTTGGCGAGACGGTAAAGGGATTTGTCTCTCTCTCTTATTATTCCATCTCCAACTTTTGTCTGCCGAAGCCGTTCTTTTCTCAGAATTCTCGATGCTCGGGATTTTCTAGGTGGAAAGGTCGTTCTTTCTCGATAGTTTCTTAATCGAGAGAACGACACGGTCCGAGCGCGCGAGACAATTCGTCGAGGAGACGCGAGAATTCGAGAACTCGATAATTGCGAGTACAGCATTTCTCAAAATTTCTCTACATATGCATATGACGAAGGATTTTCCGCCGGCTTTATCATCGTATCGTTCCAGCCTCTCGCCGACGTTTCTCCCTCGCACTTCTTCTCCTTCGCCTCCGTTTTCTTCGCTCTCTCGTTGCAATTTCATTCTCGCGAACGGAATGACGCGAAGGATCAACTTGTCCGCGGTTTCTTAGCTCTACGATAGCGTGGCTTTCTCATTCTTCGTGTTGATACACGATAAATTAATTATACAGATGTAAGCGAAGCGAGTGAAATTCGACGACCTAAGGTAAGAACAACGAAATTGCGTTGCAAACTTCGTTTCTGAGAAAATCGGTTTCGAAAGGTCCAGCCAAATAACTCTATCTATAAATCCGATATATATATATATATATATATATATATATATATATATATATATAGTAACCTTTTCGTTTAAGGTATCGTTTTCGAGAAAATCGAATTTGAAAATTTGTGTGTACGCGAGTCAAGCGTGTGAGAATTTGGCCAATTCTGGCTCGAACAAGGACGAACACAATAAAGGTATATTCGATCGCCGCGCATTTAAATTCAAATTCCTCCTAAAAGCGTAAACATTCGCAATCTATTAATAACGTAACTTTCAATTCGTCTAAACGTTTGTTCCATAAAACGCGGAAACTCTGCATAGTATGGGATATTTTGTATATTTTAAGCGCGTTCTGGTGAAACTGTTTTGCCGTTGAAAGATTAAACAAATCGTTCACCGTGGGATTACAATTCGAATCTCCTCCCCGCTGGACCATCGAAAGCTGCCTTTATAGGCTAGTAGTTTCGAATCAATTGTTCATTCGTCACGGCCCATTTGAATGTAAACGAATCTCATGGAGCCGATTTTCCCAGTTTTTTTCTTTTTTTTTATCTTCCTCGTCTCTTTTTTACCTCGCTTTTTTCTACGCGGATCGATGAATCGAGAGGGCAGCGACGAGATACGCATCGCGTCATTCCGCATTTGCATGGGATCACGTAGAATTAATAATATTTCACCGAATACATCGATGAAGCATCGTTTGGAAACGTTGTCCATGCATTATGCATGTTTCCTCCCGAAACGCTTGTGCGCAACAGTATCTCTGCTAAATTCATTTCGCGAAATACATATTTATTCGAGTAATATACTCCTAGTAAGATGCTAACACGATTAAACCAAGACTTTTAGTTAAATTTGAATTTTTTTTATTAATAAGTCGAGCGATTGTCTCTTCTCCCTTATCTTAATGTAAAATACATACTGTAATTCACCGATAGTCTCTCCTTCTCCCCCCGGGCATCAAAGATACGATCAACCAAGACGTACCATCGTATTTTATCTGTGACGATAAAGGTGTATGCGTGCGTAAACGTGTTCGCATACGCTTCAACAACACTTGGCATTTTCGATCATCCGCTCTCGCGGTGTTTTCGACAAATCGATTCCGCGGGGCTAATCCGATAGAACGCTTTGCAACCTCGACGTACGCTCCAACGGATCTAGAACGTGCGATATGATCGACTCTGGAGGTCGTCGGTCGTAGAGATGGGAAACTATCTACACCACGAGCAGATGAATAAACGTGTTCGCATTTCCATCCAGAGAAGCTATCGAGCTACGCGCGTCCACTTGTAACTGCTACGAAATCCCATTCTTCTTCCAGGAGAATTTGAATCAAGCGCCCCGATGCGGTCCCTTCGTTACGTTTTTTGCGACGTTTGTATTTGATAAAATTGCAGTTTAGTTAAAGTATTTAACGTTTTCGACGAATCCTTTTCATTTCAGATACGTATTAAGTTTTGCTTCGGCTAAGGTTTTCTCCATCTTTTCTACCTTCGTGCCAGTATAGCGGAGAGAATTTGTTTGAGTTAGTATTCTTATGGCTCAGGAAAGGGCTTATGGTTTAAATTTAAACGAACAAATTGGTCTGCGAGCTGCTTAGAATTTTAATTCGCTGTAGGTGTACCGAGATAATTGAAAACATTTTCTGATCGTAGAAGTACCGCAAAATTTCAACGAAGGAACAGAGAACTCATCGCTTGATTACACAAAGTACGATACATAGTATACCTTATTACCATTTTCTCGACTTCAAAGGCGAAACGAAGGAAGGAGGAAAGAATTAAATTCTCTTTTCCACATGCGCGCATATTCACGCACAAAACTATAGACCATTAGATTTTAATTAAGTTTGAAGAGCCACGCGATGCATTCGTGCACACACAAGTGCAATCTCGCAGAGTTCCGTTAATTCACACACATACCTAATCGCTGTTCACTTGCATTCTTTTGTATTTGATATTTCAGTTATTATTCTCTTCCCCGTCTCGCTAACGAGATTCGACGTTTCCACGTTGTACGTGAATTATACGGATATCAACTAAAATATGGCCATAGTATGTTTTATGTATCCTCGGGCGTTTCACCAATTTTTTAATTTATTATCTTACATTTATTCGATATACTATGTTAATTGTGTATTTAGGAAATGAAATTCAGAAACGTAGAATAGACGATACCGCCGACGAGTTTAATTTCCAAGAAATTCGCTTACGCTTTCGAGAATTAATTTATCCTTTCCGTGTTCGTTAAATATTCTCGAATAGCTGTGTTTTCGATTTAAATCTCCCAGAGACGTTTCATTAACTTTTCAGCGAAAGAGAAGAAAGATAGATCTGAAAGATAGAACTATCCGGCGAGAAATTCATTTGGCCTCGACCACGCGACGCGACGCGTTCAACCAAGTCTTTGGCTTTTTTTTCTTCCATCTTATCGCTGCCAGTTCGCGAATGTTTCCTATGTTATTTAAAAAACTTTCCTCCGTTCTGTGCAAATACACGATCGTTTAAGTACTTAGAGGGAAAAATTCGGGGCAATCGAAGGAAAAGTATAAATTAGCAACGAACGTTTTTATTTCGCCAAAACGCTCCATAAAACGCTCCAAAAAAACGCTCCATAAAACGCTTTGTCCACGATCGTACAACATTGGCGAATTATTTCAGCGGTACGCGAGAGTTTAATGGTCGGTAGTAGATAGGACACGTACGAACACAGGCAACACGATCTAACGTATGTTTGTATGTCGGCAAATGCGGGCCAAATGCCACGTTGCCCGGGGACGATCCGTGCAAATTACGTGCACCCTGATTGTGCGATGGAAAAAAAGAGACGAGGGAAAAGGAGGGGAAGAGGGAGGGGAAGAGGGAGGGGAAGAGGGAGGGGAAAAAGGGGGTCGCAGCACAGTGATCTTTCGTTAGCCAGTCGTTCGCGTTTCGTAGCAGCGAGTGCTAAAGAGGCTACTTTGTATTGCACTCGCTTGGTTTCTCCAAGACAAATGGCTTTTCCCCCGTTGTTTTCATTAGCACTTTTCTTCTTTTTTCATCTTCCTCTCCTCTTTTTCCTCCTCACAGTGAGATTCACGGTTGAAAGAAATCGACGAAGACGAAAACAAGGAACGCTCGGACAGTCTCGTAATTATTTTCCCATCCACCTTGACGACCTCTGTTTGGTAAATGCACCCGGTTTCGACCGTGGCTTCGCGAAACTTTCCAGGCTAGTTGAAAACGGCCAACCTTTCGCTCCGTTCATGAATTTTACGAATTTTATGAATTTTATGAATTTTAAACGAGTCTCCATATCGAGCGTTCGTTTCGGCTATACGATCAAACTCGACAGATATAATCGCTATATCATGTATCGATCTGATTTGTAGCTTGAAACGTCTGATGATAACGTCGAGGTGTGGCCGTTGAAAGGAAGAAAAGGAAGAAAAGGAAAAAGAAGGGGGAAAAAGGGAAAGAAAGGAAACTGTGAACGACGAAACGAAGAACAACAGAATAATTTACGCATCTTCGGTTCGGTACACCCTGTGTATTCGATCAACCTCTTAATTGCCGCCTAAATTATCCTCCATTAGCAAAATCAGCAGTATCGCATGCACGCCGCGCACCTACGCGGCTGATCCATTATCGAAATCAAATCTACCCAGACTATGCTACTCTCCATTAATAGATGATTCCAGCTGGGGATAGATTGAAACGAGTGCTCCTCCTTTCCATCCGTGAGCAATCGATGATCGACTAATTGCAATTCGACGAAGGATCGCGGTTACGTCGTCGCGTCGTCGCGTCGTCGCGTCGTCGCGTCGTCGCGTCGTCGATAGACCAAGGACTAAGCGTTGTCCATGTTGAGTCAACTGGCCTTTCTTTCGCTATTCCCTGAAATTCCAATTAACGCGACCGACGTTTTCTTTTTGGTCTTTTCCCTCGTCCCTATCGAACATTTGCAAAAGTTTATCACGATCTAACAGAGTCGAGGCAGCCTCTTTCAAACACCGGTTAAAGCACTGCTTCTAGCGAAATACATTATGTGCTTACATCGACGGATGATCGTCAGCCACAGCTTCCCACATATTCCTACGGGAATATATACGTATGTAAGTTGTACATAGCAACAGGAAACAAGTTTATCCAGCGTTAATATTCTCAGTTGCGATTGTAATGCAGTTCGATAGCGCGTGTATATTACTTTATTTCTAAAAATTACTTCGCTATGAATTTTATTAGTCCTTTGCTCGACACCTACTCTCTCGTTGATTCCAATCGCCCTACCGCAGGCTTATTTCATTCATTTTCATCGTATTTTTTCACTCTTTTTCCAAGTTGAATTTTAAGACGTTAAAGCTCGGCTAACTCCAACAACTGGCTTACTTTATCGCAATTAACCTTTCTTTGACGAAAGAAATCAGCAAACGAATCCACGTGAAAAGAGAACGAATGGAATTCGATCAGACGGAATGAGAAACATAGAGGAGAAAAACGCGAGGCAAGCGTGCAAAAGCTGAAAAAGCTGCGAGCACGACGATAGAAACGGAGAAACCTCCGAGAGGAACCCTTATTCCGCCTCTTTAATACTTCCTCTTTTTTCTTTTTTTTTTTTTTTACACGTCGCTCAACGGACACCCTTCCCTTAATCAACGGCATTAACGTTCGCGTGAAACAAGCATACACGCGTGCTTTCTCGCGGAATCGAAGGGAGAGTTTACAATTCTAGACGCTTTAAGGGGAGAACATACTTTTCTTCCGGCTTCTGGATCGTGGTCCGTTTACATTTTACGTTTTTATTATATAAAAGTTTTATAACGATGTACTAGATCTGTACTAGAAATTTGCAATTGCTCGCTTTTCGGTAATTGCACGGTAAATCAACAAAAATCGACTAACGGTCAAGTACTTTTACAATCGTGCTCATAGTCGACTCATAGTCGACTCATAGTCGACTAATATCCAAAAATGTTATAAAACAGCATTCCGTGACTCGTTTAGCCGGAGGTTCGAGTTTATCGCAGGTCCGAGTGATTTCCGGTTGCTCGCCGGTCGTCCACCTGTGTAGCTTGGCGACGTCTGTTCGTCTTACCCAACCTAATCCCCTTATCTCCAAGATAAACAGATTTAGAGAAGCTCGGTGGATACTTGGCCATGTAATGGTAACCGGTAGCTAAGCTGTACGAACGATACTAACGATTGCCAGCCGTATGCAGTTTTGATCGATCAATCTGTCAAACGAACTTGAGAAACTCCCATCTCTGCCTTCTTCTTATCCAATAACCCTTGCAGGATCGATTAATCGCTTGTTTCTAAATGCCGATCGTATCGATGGACTTTATCGAGTACCTACCTAGCGATAATTCCGGGATTTGACAACTTTGGGAAATTTCAGCTTTCACGATTTAAAAGTTCGCCAGTATGTTAGTCAGGGAATGTAAAACGCTTCGATAATTCTCCAAGCTCTTTTCCAATCGAATCACTACATGCATTATTTTTCATTTCGGCGACGATCTCAATGTTTTTCCGCGGCGTTAGAGCTGTTAGAGCTTCGAGAAATCGTATCGCATCTTTCTTCAAACGAGTTCATTAGAAAAATCGCATTGCGTATGTTCGCTTTATCACTTTTCGTGATAAACTCTGTGGATATCGGAGCCGTAAAGCGAGCACTTTGACTAAAAGGTGCATTAAAACTTTTTGTAATTTTAATAGCCTAAGGGATATAAGTAGCTATATTCTAGTTTCAATTTTTTTATAGATAAAGATACGATGCTTTATCGTTTCTGAAAAAAGGGTTCCGTCGAAAAAAGGGTCCTCCGCGAGGATGCGCTACAAATTTCGCTTGCAGAAGCAAGAGAAGAGAAAAAGCAAGATATTATGGTCGATCATAGTGTGTGAAACAAAGATAGACACTGGTAACCGTTGATGATACAGCGAAAATGCAACGTGTGTCGACTCGATCCTAACCCATCGCTTACACTTCTCGGCGGTTCTAAATACTCGTGGTATCGAAAGTATCGGCAGCAACTCCTACGTTGCGTCGCGTTGCGTCGCGTTGCGTCGCATCGTTGCAAGTCCGACGAGATCGACTGAGATTTGCGTAACGCGAGGGAAATTGCCAGTGGTGTCGTCGGTTCACCGGTCGCTGAAGTAGTCGTCATTACGCGGCTTCCAGGACTATCGCGTTTCGATTATTCGATAAAGTCTACCGAGAGACGCCGACGGCCGCCAACGTTCAACGTAACAAAGACAAACGTCAATATTAGCCGGCAAACAATCGAGACGGATGATAATTGACGATCGATCGAGCTATTGTTTCATTCGCGATGATGATACAGCCGATCCACGCACAGTTTCCGTTTGCTTAGTATAGTATACAAACTCTGAATTATAGGATAATTTCATGTCAAACAAAGCAGAAGCGAGACGTTTTTATCAACAAAGCGATTGCTTTCCTTTGAGATACAATTGATAATAAAACAAAAAATTGATCGTTCAACCTGTTAGAGCTAATTAGAAAAAATGATACTTCCTCTTCCTCGATTTCGACGATCACGAAATATGTTAGCAAGCTCGACGACATCTCGAACAACTTGGTCCTAGACGTATAACCGACGATCGGCCTTAGTTTTCCAGATATTCGGAAAAAACTGTTTTCGGGGGATTTAAGAATTTTGCGGACATGGCAATGTAGGGGAAGTTGGGGTAATCAGGAATTTGAAAGGAATCCAAGTGTTCAGGGATCTAGACGTTCAAACGAAATTTAGGAAATTAGCAGGTAGAAAGCTTAAAAATTTCAGATTGGACAAGTCAAGGGGGAATTGGCAAGAAGAGAATTCAACGGACGTGAAAAATAACTTTGACGGGGGTGTATGAACGATCGCGGTAGAGAGAGTGGTTGTACGTTAAGGAGTGGTGCGTGCAAATGGACATTTTTATTCCGAATCACGTTCCCGTTAGCAGCAGGAACAGTGGCAGGATCGTTTGTGATCACGTTTCTCTTACAATGCGAAGCGATCGCGGTATCGTTGAATAATCCTGTCACGTGGGCAACCGGAACCTCTGGAAACCTTCGTGCCACGCTTTTAATATTATACTCTCGCGTCATTTTCCAGCTAAAAGCTTCACCATAAAAATCATTTCGTTCGTATCAACTTTTCGCTTCTCCGATTTCGCAAAAATTGTAGCGATCCTCCTTCTCCGACGAATTACCTTTCGCCAAATACATGGTAAATTCATCGTCTTCGTCTAGTAGCTCGATGCAAGTTCCAGCCACTCGATCGCGTGCGAATCGTTTAATTCCGCTGTCTCTCGGTTCTCCTCAAACCTAACAACCCCCATATCTCCTGAGATCCTCCTGAGATCCTGCTGAGATCCTGCTGAGATCCTGCTGAGATCCTGCTGAGATCCTCCTGAGATCCACCAAAAGAGGGGAAGGAAGATTAGAACGTAAAGCCAACTATCCTATTAGTAATTCAATACTGCCAGACTTTTCAAAAATATTCCATTTTTTAAACTCATTCCATTATACTATTCGAATTCGTTCGATCGATTTGCTATAATACTATTTTTAAATCGAAATTTATCTTACCAAACGTTTTCTCTACCAATCTTTCTTCGTTTTTGTTTTTCCCTTGATCGTTCTCTCTAAAAAAGAAAAGGGAATATCGTAACCTGTCGTATACTATTATAAAAACATTCTCTTAATTGTTCCTATCGAGGAAAACGAGATTTCAATGTTATCACGTTCGCCTTCCCTCCGTTTACAATATCTTGCTAATTCTCTCCACTTTTTCCTTACTAAATTACTAAATTTCATCAAACCAAGACCATCATCTTCCTCCCATCCGAAATTGCCCACCCTTCGCGAGATTATAAACCTCTACGACATTCGGTATCTCTTACAAAGTACCTAAAATCCTTTCCAAAACGTCCCCCAAACCATTCCATCTCCCCTCGACCAATCCCCAGGACAATACGTATCGCGACGTCGCGTCGCGATCCCATTCGACTTTTCACGTCGATTTAACGGCTATTCTCTCGAAAGAAGTCGTTCCGTCGTTATCAACCCTCGCGTCCTCGTGGTTATCGCCGCCATTCCAGCCAGCTTTCTCAAGCGGTTCTTTCTGGTCTCTACAGGTTGATACCAGACGTTTGGTCGCACGTTTCTCGGGCACGATTCGAAATAAACGGGTGCAGAATCAGAGGCAGGATGCTGGAATAGAATGGGTCAACGGATTGGAATCGAGGGTTAAAGATTGGGGGAAAGCTGGAAACAACTTGGGTAAGTTTTGCATCCATACTATTTCTATGCAGCGTTTATCAATTTTCTATCTTTGATGTTCGTTAAGTGTCCTTGCCTCGTGGCTTCCATCATTTTCTGTCGGTTTCGAATAACGATAGGAATACGAATAAAAATATACGGCACAAACGATTGGCTCGATTCAAAGTATAGCAGAAACTTTCTTTAATTTCTACCATTAACGAAACTTTATTAAATTTAATCAAACAAACAGATTACTTAATGTCAACAATTTTCAATTCTTCCGTTTTATATATTCCGAAAGGACGTCGAAGCTTTCAGATTTTGAGAAAAATTCGGCATCTTTATACCAATAACAAGTAACGCCTCTGGCTATCGAGAAATATCCATAAATTTCGTTCGAGTAAACGCCATCGTTTACCAAACGTACGAAACGAGTCAGACAGAGCGTGTTGCGAGAAAATGGGACAAAAGATTGAAATCGAAAGATCAGTACAGAGAAACAGCTGGAAAACGTTTTTTTTTTTTCTTTTTTAAGAAAGTCGCGGAGATGCCACGAGGATGGTTAAGGTGGTAACACCTCTCCGCGAAAAACCTTGTTCTCGCAAAAGAGCACGCTTACGGTTTCGTAAGATCGGATTCTGTCTCGTTGGAGATCGGAGGACGAGAGAGGCGTTCATGGAATCGTTGCGCTACAAATGGTACACGGTTTTATTGCTTGCATCGTGTCCGTATTCTTCTGCTTCCTCTTTTTTCGTGTATTTAGCTGTATACGTATAGGTTTAAACGTTAAATTAGAGCTTCTTTGACGCTATCTACGACCAGCTATTAAATTATAAAGCCCCCCCCCTCCGCCACCACGGATATTACAAGGAAAAAATATCTAATGCGAGAAGAGAAACAAGCTTTTATTCGTACATTGCAAAGAATCGTTCGAATATCCGAAAACGCAGCATTTCAAATGTGTAAAATTTTTATGAAAAATTGCCAATTGGTCATTTCGACCTCTCGGGTATTTCTTCTGATAAAACTACAGGGAAATTTACGAGCACCATTATTCAAGCTTTCGAAAACACGACTGCCTCCTGGGTTATTCTCGTTTCTTCGAGTTTATTGTACCTGCCATTTCGATAGGACGGTTTCGTGGTATGTGGGGAGAGAAATTTGGTCAGGACACGATGGGAAGCCATGAATTCTCAATAAGCAGAGTTCGTGCTGTCGAGAGTGGAAACAAAGCAACGCACCCGGAAGATGAATGTGGCAGCGGTAAAGCACAATCATCGGCGAGTTATGGTGTTACCTCGCCTTTACTGTTCGTGTTTCTTCGTCCAAGAAACACGGACTGTTCTCCGTTTAGAAATATCGACTGACATAATTTCTTGGAAAAAACAGGAAACCAAACGCAAGCCCCGAAATTCTCTCAAGATGGAATCGTAGGATTGAAAGTTTGAAAACGCTACTCAAAATTAGATATATGGGGAGAATGACGAAAGACGAAAGGAAGCGAGAGAACGGAAAAGCGTAGAGAAAGAAGACAAGCAAGACAATAAAGGCGCGTATAATCTAGACGATAGGCACGAAAGCAAAGAAATCAAGAGACAACGAGAAACCAAAAAAGAAGAACGGATGCGAATAATAGCACGCGCAAAAATGTGAAATCTCTTCCTCTTCCTTTCCCACTTTTCCTTTTTTTTCTTTTTTTTCTGTTTTCTTCTTTTTTTTTTTTGCTGAATCAACGCGAACCACGACATTTCGGGGAAAAACGCGGACTTATTTGTACAACATGCGGTAGAGACACATCCGCGGGTAATTTCATATCGGGGAAGCTGTTTGCGTGGTATGCGAATCAACTCTGATGTCTGGCCGTGTGTACTATAAGGACGCCGCTACGTGGGCTCGAGCCACGGGAGCAACGTAAATTAAACGAAAAGTACGAGGCAAATTACGAGGCAAATTAGGAGAAAAATGAGGAAAAGGGACATTTTCAAGGACCAAGTTGCGTAGAAATGTAACGCGGAAAATGCGCGATCACGCGGGACAGACTCGCTTCGAAAGGTTCAAGTTCTCAAGCGTCTTTAAGACGGAAAGTCTGTCGGAGAGCGTCGTGCGAACCAGTGGAAGCGAGTTGGGGATCGAGGGTGCTTAGCACGCGACTCTGCAAGGCCGCGTCGCGTCGTGGCAGGCCATTTTATAAGCAATTAGTTAGCCTCTTTAAGAAACTGCCTACGGAAGTAGCACTCCAACGTCCTTCGACTTGGTCAAAGTGGCTGACCAGAATAGAAAATCATTGTCCCGCGATGACTTGGCGGCAGGACAGTCACGAAGCAACTCGGGCTTGTACAATGGCAGACGATTTATCGCGTCTCATCATCAAAGACTATCGATCGACGGTTGCCACATTTAATTAACGTCCTTTCGCTTTGACTTTGTTCCACCGTTATTCTTTCCTATCTCCTTCATTTTTTCCCTTCGTCCTCGCAGCAAATTGCCACCTAACTTTTATCTATCTGTTCGTTCGTTCGTTCGTTCGTTCGTTCGTTCGTTCGTTCGTTCGCTCGTTCGTTCGCGAGACCCTTTACCCTTTAATTGCCACGGCGAAATTCAGACACTTGTAATAATAGCTGTTTAACAAATACACTGCTATTTTATTAATAATAATATATGGCATAACAATGTAACATTAATAACGTAACAACAACAACAACAACAACAACAACAACAACAACAACAACAACGACGACGACGACGACGACGACGACGACGACGACGACGACGATATAATAAAATATATTATATAAAAGTATAATAACTTTGTCTGTGAAACTAAAAAGCTCTCGAAAAGCTTTTGAAGTTGAACAATTTATATTTTATACGACTGAAAGGAGATGATGTAAGAGGAATAAAAAGTAGACGAATTAATATAACAAGAACAGGGAAAGAAAATGTGCTAACAGCAACTACAATTAATAATGTACAAGTAAATGAGAAACGATTCATAAACAATTTTAATAGAATTCTGAATCCAGATTCGTATTCTAAAGTTCAAATATAATTTACAATTAAATTGGACGAATAAAGAATTAGGATGTGCAAAACGAAGGATTAGAAGACGGATTTAATGGAATAATTGTTCGAGCAGCGGGATAAAATATGACGTAGAAATTCCGCTGTAGAATTGAATTCGATTTAATCAGATCTCTTAACCTTCTTTCAGATGCCTGACTGCAGGAAAAATTCAAACGCCGGCAGTTCCGATCGCTCGATCGCCGCGCCACCGGATTATCCTGTCGTGTTTCAGGGATTCGATTCTAATGAAAGCCTTCTTCGATAAGTCCCTTTGCGATTCACGGATTTGCCGTTTGCCGATGGTCATGCTCGAGCAAGAATCTCGAATGGAAAATTTACATACTATACCAATACTATACTAATTTTCTAATTGGTTAATTTTCTAATTAGTTAATTTACTAATTTTCGACAAAAAGAAGAAATTGTTCAACGGCATACGATCGAGTAAACAACGATTACAATTTAACGAAATACTTGTAAAGTATACGCGTTAGAGATGTATGAGTAACGTATGAGTAACGTATGAGTATACTCGAGTAACATAGTATACAGAGCAGCTTCAATTTTCATGGGAATTTTCAATTTATTCACGGGAACGTGATTGTATTCAAGCTTATTTATCACAAGGGATCCTACAAACTATAACTATAACAGTATAACATTAACAACGCGCCAACGTAGATTTCTTAAAACTACTGCTTTCCCAACGCTTCCTCGTTTGTCTCTAGCAATTTATATAATTATATAGAAAAGGAGAGAAGAGACTTTTGCCGTCCTACTCGCGACTCGACAACACCAAACTATCTCAAGTTCGAATCCTCCCCCCTCGTCGAAAATGATCTTGGGCTGCTTTACTCGCATTCTGTCCAAAATCTTCCATTTCATTGTACGTTCGCATTTCATTAAAATGCACGTTGTCGAAACAAAAAATGCCCCGAGGAAGGATTCTGCGAAGAAAGAAAAAGAAAAGAAGAAGAAAGAAGAAGGAAGAAAAAGAAAAGAAGAAGAAAGAAGAAGGAAGAAAAAGAAAAGAAGAAGAAAGAAGAAGGAAGAAAAAGAAAAGAAGAAGAAAGAAGAAGGAAGAAGAAGAAAGAAGAAGAAGGACAGCGCAAAGTCGCACGAGTTTCGATTCAAGGATCGAAGGAGCAATTTGAAAACGAGTTAGAAAAGAATTCTGTTGACCCTGGGGATTAAAAAGAGCAAGGAGAATCTGCCGCGTTTGCGGCACGTGCGATCAAGAAGATGCGATTCCCCTTTTTTGGATTCGGATTGATTGCTAGCCGCGCGCAAGACAAACGTTCTCTCTTCAGCGGGTATCTGTTTACGGCTGATGAGGGACGCGGTGCTTTAAACCGGAACCACGATACCATGGAAAGAAATCGTCGATTACAGCTGCGCGAGTTTCTGCAATGAAGAAGGATGCATTTTCCCATTCAGCGTTGGTAGAGTGCTTGGCGTTTGAGAAAGAAAAAGCTCTCTCCTCTCTCCTCACTCCTCTCTCCGTGCATTCTGTAATGCGATTACGGTTTCATCGGAAATGATTGGCCGCCGCGTCTGATCAATGCCCGGTTCGTATCACTTAATCCCGCTGAAATGGCCGCTAGGACGTTCTGTGTATTACGTAAAACGGGGGTAATTTATAAATTCATTCGCCATCACGACACTCGTCGTCTGTGCTTAGGTTCAATCGTTTGTCGTTGGTAGACAGCGATAGGCGGTTAAGTAACAGAGTATAAAAACCAATACTACAGAGTATAACCAATCACATATTAGGAAAAATATTGATTTCGAAACTATCGCACCTATATTTTATCGGTATATTGGCTATGTGGTTAATTTCATAGATCGTGCCACTTTTCGCTTCTATCGTATCAAAACGTACCACGCGTTTCGGCGTTCTCAGCCGCTAAATAACATCAAAATCGGAAAATCAATCTTACTTGCTTCGTTACACATTTTTCCATCGTAATGCCCGTTTCAAATCTTTCGCCGATCCAGCGTAAAGAAATTTCGAAATTCTCTCGTTTAAGCCATCGTGTATCTTTTTCATGGTGATCGAGCAAACAGAAATCTCGAAGGGATATCGTCGAAACAGCGACTTGGAAAAACAGTCGACTATTAGCGACGAGTGGAAACAATGGGCAAGCAAAGTAGGTAGCGCAGACGAAACGAACGATCTGTACGTGTTGAGACGAATCCAGGTCAGATACCGATAATCCGAAAAGGGATCTGCCAGCCATTTGTCTTAGTCTGTCCATCCTCTATCCTCTCTTTCTCCTGCTCTTTGTCATTCCGTTTCTCCATTTCCTTGCTTATCGTTGGTTATCTGTCATTCTGTTCCGTTTCTCTGCTTCACCGTACATATTATAGATAGCGGTATCGAGTCGCTGCTTGTCGTTGCTGTCCACGCATATGTAAAACACCAAGCAATTTAATTGTATGCAATGTAATTTACCATCATCCAACGAACGATTCCATCGTCGTACTTTCTAACGGATGATTTTCTGCTTTTCATGCTTTTATAGATTGACCTTTTTAGCCATGTATCATTCTCCCAATACGTTATAATCATTATATAACAATCGTTGGATCGTTATATCGTTATGTTTTATGCGCTGAAATAATATAATCGAATTTTGTGTAAATTCGTGGTACAAACCAAGCCAAACACAGACTACTGATCCTTGTCTTATTTTCAGCCATAGAATTTACGAGCATGGCGTATACACGCTATCAAACATTCAACTGAAAGTTAGCGTGAGAAAAATTTCAGAAATCCACCAAGAACCAAATTCCAATCGACTTTTCAACAGTCTAAGCTTCCGTCATAAACTTCGATAAACAGCAACAAAAGTGCTATGCCTATGGCGGCACCACGACTTGCGCATCCTTTCTCTAATCTGCATCCAGACACCTACCATTGTTAGATACCAACCAATTTCTCACTCGTTTCACCCCTTCAGCTAGAAAAGCGAAATCGCATGTAGATCGTGATACACGTGTGCAACATGGTCGTTTCATCGTTGGACGTGATCGACGATTCAAAGTTTTTAGTTCGACGTGCGAAATCTTTTACGCGATAAGAATTACTTGTAAACGAAAGGACAAATTGGGTTAAAAAACAATGTTGTACATACACGTGCGTCCAATTGCGACACGTGGCACGGGCATCGAATTTGAATTTCAAACAATCCGATAAAATAGATCGCGTACGATTTAGTTGAAAAGAAAGAACCAATCTTCCAACGATACGTCTTCTTGGCATGGCGAAAGCATGAAAAACTCGAGGCGTGGAAATATTTCGCGAGCTTTGGACACTCGAGATGGCCGAGTGGCTTCGAGGGGTGAGATTTTTGAGAGGCCACGTCTGTTCGCGGCCCCAAGATGCAACACAATGGACTGACTTCTCGATCGTCGACGAGCGTCTCTCTTACCGTCGACCCGTTCATTGCGTTGGCCCCTTTTGTACCGGAAACAATGGATACCGTGACTGCAAGAAGACCTCCCTCCTCGGTCGCGTCGTGTTGCAATTTCTCGTTTACCCTTCTCGCGTGCACCGCGTCCTCATTCACGTAAAATCCCTTGGGTGGCAGAGACACCCGACAATTCGATTCCTGTCGAACGATCGAGAAACTTGTGGGCTACCCGCGGATTCCGCGCTAATCGTGCACAACTTGCTTCGACTCGATCATCCCAACACCAATGACTCGTACGAAATTACGAAATTGCGAAATTGCGAAATTGCGAAATTACGAGAAAAAGATAGTTGTTTGTATCGGTGAAACATCAGCAAGATAGAATCGCGAGGATCGGTCCTTGTTACAGCTGATTTTCCAACCGTTTAGCCACCAGTTGCTGGATTACCTTACGAAAATATTATAACGCAAATAAAGATATAGTTATGGAGCTCGGCAGCAATTCTTATTTCGACGAATTATACGACTAAGGTTAATGTTACGGTTAAGGTAAAGGATAGAGGTCGGGGTCGGGGTCGGGGTCGGGGTCGGGCTCGGGACCAGACATACCGCTTGGCTTTCGTGCGATTTCACAAAAACGGTACAACTGTTTGCTCGTACTTTCAATGTCCAAAGTACAAAATAGAAGACGGAGACACGGTTCTCGTATAATTACGTTGCGTCGGTTACATAATTTCGAATCGATGTCCGCGTCTTCGACAGATTCGTGCAACGTGCGAGCAGCGTCGATAATTAGCCTAATGACAAAACGGCGGCGCATTGCAAACGGATGGAAGATTTGGCCGGTGATGCGCGTTATTTCCGATGAATTACGTCATTTGATCGTAGCCTGGAAACATTTGCGAAACCTGGCCGCTTCGTCCGTTTTACGTTTCCCCGATTCGCCCACCAGCCTCTGCCCCTCTCTACCAATATCCGGTGATTACAGGTTCGCGGTTTAAGATCAACTAACCGAAACGCGACCCGTGTCGTCCAATTTCCATCGATGAACATCCTGCTTCCATGTTTAACGCGTTTCCCTCTCTTCCTTCTTCACGGCACGTCGGTTATTCGCATCGCGTCTCCATCAACATCTTTCCGCCTTCTAATCGTATATCATCGAATATTATTATATCGTTACTTTCTAAATACGATTAAAGGAGTGGGATTTTGGCACAGATTTTTAACCAAACTTCCAATGTTAATTTATGCGATTCTACGTAGTTTAATAATTAAATGATTTTCTAAACCTTATGTGGTAATTTTACCAAGCTTACGCTCTTGTACATCTATGGATACGTTTCCATCGAAGATTTTGGAAGAATCCTTCTCCATAAGTTCCACTTCCACCGCCAAATTTGCCAATTTTCTATTGAAAAACACCGCGTCGCGACTATTCGCGTATCTCGTTGAAGAAGGTTGTTCCAACAGAGTCATGTCGCACCGATAAAATTCACCTCGATTCCGTCGTGCACTTTTGACCGGTGATCCGTACTTGTCACTTTCGGCTGCCGGCCGAAGCCTGTCGTCCACTGCTGATCCGTTCCACCCCTGTGAAGAAGGCTTGGCAGCAATGATCGTGACGCAATAGCTCGTGTTCCCTTTACTCGGTTTATCGAGGTTGGTTTAACGTCGTGTCAGCAACCAAATCGCCGCGTGATTTTTCCGCTCGTAGCCGCGTGCATTATGATGCCCACCCGCTGGATAACGAAGCGTAATGGCGGCCACGATCCGATTAACCCTCGCAGGGCTTTGCCGGCCAATCTAGGAAATTTGTTCGCGCGTCACGGCTCCATGAAAATCCAACCGAACCGATAACAGAATCGCCGAATAAGGCTGGAAATATCGTGTAGGATTTCGGTGTTTTTGAAATTTCCAAATTTTTACCATCCTTTATACTGTATTTTATTGGATCGGATGGCAAGAAAAAATGTATAAATTATCAAATTAGATTAAAATTCAAACGATTAAACTTTGTAAATTTCTCATTCGCAACGAACATACAGCAGCTTCCCGTAAAGTGGCTCGCACGCAGTTGCTCGTATCGATATCCGAATGCACGACTATCTCGGTATGCGTTGTTCTGTACGATATACATAAAAGGGGATCGATCATTTATATGTTTGGTTGCTTATCCCAACGAGGATACCGACCATTTATCGTAACTTGAAGCTAGGAACATACGTAAACAATTTCTCTGTAACGACGATGTTTAATTGTACAATGGATTCAAAAAAAGAAAAAAAAGAAAAAAAAGAAAAAAAAAAGAAAACACCGATACGGCCTCCTTCTTTATATCGCACAGTCTGCTGTACAGAACAAAACTTCTAAATGCAACAAAATCTCCAATTACCAATTACGATATATCCGTACACATTCCGTAGCTTCGTGAGCATGGACACGTGGTCAGCGGCAGAAACGAATCAACAGAGAAATAGCGAGGATTGGAGAATACGAGCAGCGAATGTCAATGAGGCTTATTAAAGTCAATATTCTAGCGTGTACGGTTTGCGTTTGCCGCGTATACTCCGACATAACGTGGTGGTCGTGGATACGTGTACCGAATCGAGGGAAAAGGAAGCGGCGAAATTTTCGTTAATTAAATGGGAAAAGAACGACCGTGGCTTAGGCTGCACAGAATTTTCAGCTCGTTCATCGCGCACCTACCTGTTTTCTTTTTTTTTTTTTTTTCGTTATTTTCTTTTTACCTCTACGTTTTAGTTTTGCCTGTGCACGCTGCTGGCCGAGTTTGTTAGCCGAAACGTAAGCGAAACAGCACGAATCAAATCTAAAAATCTCGCGCTAACGTACGCAACTTATACGCGATACCAACCTTTTTTATTATCATTTAGCGGAGGTTCTCTCGCGATGTAAGCCGTCGGATTTAATAGTAACTTTGAGTATTTTGTCTCGCGTGTGTATTTCGCGTGATTTAGTTTTTTCGTTGGAAAAAGAAAGATGCGAAGCAATTTTTTCGCGGTGAAAATGAAAAGGCTGAATCTCTTATCAAAAAGAAAAGAGGAAATTCACGATAGAATGGAACGCGTGGCGGGTTTCCACCGAAATCACGCGTGACCACAATTGCGACCAGCTGCTGAGCCGCGTAGCGATCGTCACCCGCGTAGTAGCAACACGCTGAATCGTGTGTCGTCACGCTCAAAAATTCACTCCATTAATTTTATTTCTCATTCCTCCGGTCCACTCCAGTTTCTCGTCGTTCTTCCATCCAAAGCGCACGAAACCAACTGACGCTCAATTTTCAACTACCGATATCCATTTCTCTCGTTATCTCTCTTAATCTATATTTAGTCGCCCGAACCTGTCGCGTAATATTCCATATATTCCGTAGCCATCAAACTCGGCGTACCTCCATAAAAATTTAATTAATGTAATCGGTCGACGAGTGGAAATTAACCAAATTAAACGAACGATTGATTAAACCGCTCGAACCCGGTCCTTTACGTACTGTTCGTGATTTTTTAACACTTCTTTCGTTCCCGCGACAATCTCGTGAAATTAAACGAGCTTGATTAATTATAAAAAGAGGAAATTGACATTTCGAAAAGCGTATATTCGCCAAAAACGTTGCGACTGCGTCGTGCGTAAGTAAACGATTCGTACGATTCGTACGATTCTTACGGCGATTCAGACAGTTCTTACGACGAATCAAACATGGAACACGAAGAGAGTTAGGGAGGGACGAAAGAGCAGAGCGAAGGGTGGAAGGGTGGAAGGGTGGTGGCCG
This sequence comes from Bombus confusus, assembly GCA_014737475.1. Taxonomy (NCBI): domain Eukaryota; kingdom Metazoa; phylum Arthropoda; class Insecta; order Hymenoptera; family Apidae; genus Bombus; species Bombus confusus. Next base: position 2,468,621 of record JACXIV010000009.1, read on the forward strand.
CGTCGTTAGAGGGGGTGGTTACTTGTGGCGGGGTAGCGCGTGAACGCGTAATTATAGCGGCACACGTAGGAGGAACCCGCGTACGCAATCACAGGGTCGCCTATTGCCGTCTGGCCATTGGCAAATATTGACATTCGAGCACAACGTCCAGTGTTAGGACCACGTACCGGCTATCTCCGGTCAATTGGGTTAATTGAATTGCAGGTGGACGCCATTGGAAAACGCGTCCGGAACAATCCACAAATGGTCGCGAACGCGCTACCCAGATCGCTCGAATTTTCCTCCTTTCTCTTCTATCTACAAGAAATTCGACAAACTCGCCTGTTATTTTTTATCCTATTATAAACTGTGATGCAAATTTCTCGAATACTTCAACGACGATGTTATGACGCGAGCGACAATTTGTTATTCGCATGGAATATTTTATCCATTGCAAGTCGTATACCATAATACGACGGTAAACCTAACGCGAAATCTAGAGTCTAGAGAGAGAGAGAGAGAGAGAGAGAGAGAGAGAGAGAGAGAGAGTATTTTTTGACAACAGACATCGCGGACAGAAATAAACATTTTATCAGATTATTCGATAGCCAATACACGTCGGAAATCATCCATCTATCAAATTCTTCCAAATAATTATAATTTTAAAAATGTACACGTTTTATTTTAATCCTAAAAGCGCAAGTCGATGCAGAAACTACGAATATTATTTGAAAGTGATTTCCGACAAGCACTCGAGTATTTCCGAAGCAAAGCGAAAGAATAATCGATGCTGGATGACACGGTCTTCCATATACGTGCATCTTACGTAGACGGAAAATGTGAGGAAAATTGGCACGGCACGGCGCGGCGCCGCGGTGGCTTACGATCGTACGTAGCGATGCAACACGGAAACCGAAAGCAGGCGATTTTGATAAAGAGTCCTCTCTCGCAGAGATCAAATTCGTATACGCTGAGCAAAGTTGCCGCCACGTGTTATCGCATACCACTGGCTTATTACATCAAGCCAATCTAACCCAACTACAGATCCAAGCGTTTCAACAAAATGCGTAATTTCTCTGTTTTCTACTTCTTTATAACGTTTCGTTCCATCTACATTTGCCTGTTCCAACAAGCTGACGCGCGTGTCGTTTCCAAATAACTAACGCACCCGGTTAAACGAGATGGCGCATCCTTTGCGTATACATTTCCTAAATATTTTATTCCAACAACAACGTACAAGCCTGCGACGTACGTTTTACGTACGTTTTACGTACGTTTTTCGTACGACTGTAATACGCTGGTAACCGTTCTTTCCGAAGCTTGCGAGCAAGTTCGCGGTCTGGCGAAATGAAACAAACGCCGTTATTAAGGACAAGTATACCCGTAGCGAGCGTTGTAAAGAGAGAATCTTGTCCGAGTGTATCCGTGCGCGGCCCTATGCCGGCCAACTTCTCCACAGACGTTCCGTAGTTAATAATACCTTGTTAAGTGGCTGGCCTTGTTCAGTGCACTTAAGTCATGCATACTGTATGCGAGAGCGTGCAATATAGGTACAGGCTCGGAATTACCGCCTTGATTTACGTCAATATTATCGTCGACGCGCGTGTGGAAACGCGAGCCTCGACGAAAGTTGCGCCCCGCTTTCCGCCCCGCTTTCCGCCCCGCTTTCCGCCCCGCTTTCCGCCCCGCTTTCCGCCCCGCTTTCCGCCCCGCTTTCCCACCCAACAGAATGTAAATTGGACCGAAAGGAATCTCTCTGATCTACATGCGTTTATGTAGATAGATGGTCAATTTCAAAAGGATGTTTTGTTTCCTCCAGGGCAAACTTTCGTGCCTTTCAACTTTCAGTCGTAGAGCGTGGTCGAGGGTAGTTGCAAGTTTCAATAACGAAGTTGACCATGCCTCTGCCCAGTTGCTAAGAAATCCTTTGATATTTTAGTTATTTGCATCCATCTTTTTGCTAATTTCATACCGCATTACCGCATTTTTTAATTTCTAATTTATTTGCCCAATTCGATGGCTTTGCAATTATCGAGAAATCGCTTAATGATAATGATAATGATAATAATTTGCCTTTTCCCTTTTACCTTCGTACGTGTACAACGGTCAACTATCCGAATAATTCCGATAAAATACGATTCCACTCAGTTTCTTTATACGACCGTCTATTTCGACCATCTCTTCCATCTACGGTAGCATCTGACCAATTTTCCCTTAAATCGCCTTGTTTATCGAATACAAAATCGATACCAATCGATACGAAAAAAAACTCTTCCAATTATTCAACAAACTTGTTATTCGGAAACTCGTTGAAACGGCCTTCGGTTTTCACCTTAAAATCAACCATCATCCACCAATTGAGCTGAACTTACCGCGTTTTTCGGTTTGGAAGAAAGGCAGGCTTCTTCCAAAGGAACGAAGGAATAAAATATTTGCGATCCTTCGACGAGTATAGCCAGTAATAACGAGTATGGCCAGCCAGCTTAATAACGAACATCGTAACCGATTAATGGAAGGCTAGACGAGCTTTTGCAACTTCATTGTGCCGCTCTTTCCGCCCCCATTGTACTCACCGATCCATTATGACGGTCTGAAAAGATCAACCGCAATCGCTGCCTGCTTGAAAGCTCGATCGCTCGGTTTCAAAGCAAGTCGTGCAATTAGCTAATCGAACGGTGGTTGGCCGATGCTTTTTCCATCGATGATGGGGAGGAGAAAGGAAAGCTTCGAGAGGTGGTAAGGCATCGCCATGCAGTTTGCACGTAGGCGGCGGTGTTGTTAAAAGCAAGGCAAAGGCCTCGAGTTTCGAATCGTTCCAAGAATGGGGCGAGTGTCGCTTGTTTGACTCTCTCTCTCTTTTATAGCGAAACTGTCCCAAGTGGAAAGTCTTTCTTTTTTCTTTGAAAAGCACGTGATAAATGTCTGACAAGTTATTCGAACGAAATTTCCTCGACAACTCTCGACGCAACATGGATCAAGATCGAGAGAAATTGAGTCGAGACGCAGGAAGCTCGTGAGCGTGAAACGCGGCTCTGACTCCTCGCCTAGAACCTTATGGAGAGCGTCGACGCGTTGTGACGCGCCAACTTTATTAAAGAATCGAAGGAATCGACGCCGACGCGACGCACGCTTCGAAAACGGTGGCAAGATCGATCCGTGTTCCTGGTAAACGAACAAAGGGGACGGTAAGCAAGCGATGTCAAATTCGTTGGCGGCACGTTACCTTAATATTTACGTTGCACGCTCCAACGCGATCCACCGATGACGTGATTGCGCGAACATTTTGTCGAGGAAACGCCATCGCGATATTGTTTTCCGTCGATTAGATCACCTTCTCTGGTTAAACTCGACGGTCGTTTCCTTCTCGATCCTTTCAAATTCTTCGTTTCACATATGCCGTAGAAATACAGTACAGAGATACAGTACACAAATACAGTACAGAGATACAGTATGGAAACGTAGCATTCGAGTTTCTGGAAAAATGTAACGACGTTGTAAGGTTAGTCAGATGTTTGCTGTTTTTAGCCGTTTAACGTTGGAGCGCAGCAAAAATTTCCACGATGCTCCGTTGAAATTGAAGAATAATTAAGGAGAAAGCAGTAAAGAAACCGAGCTACGACTACGTCGGATTAAACAAATCGCCAAGAATAATTGGTTTCGCGGACAACATACGTCGCATCTTCCTTATCTCGACTTGATCTTCCTAACAATTGATAAGTTAGAAATTTCTCAAATAATGAGAAATATTACAGAAATAAATAGAAAAAGCCGTTTCCGTCCTCGCCATCCGCGCATATATCGAAATACGTATGTTGCCCCTTTGAATTTGTCCATTTTGTAAAAATGTATCGAACTGAACAATCAGAATTTTGAGCGCAGTCTGTAAAGGTGCGACGCACGCGTTGGAACAGTGAACGTAGGATAGCGTTCGAGAACAGAGGTAGCTTAAACCTATTAAATTCATCGACTTTGCCTCCCTGCGTTGAATCGCTCCAACTCTCCATCCTATAGGGGACAAAAATGAAGACGAAGAAAGGGCAGAACAAGAGAAAAGGAAAATAAAAGGTCGAAATGATCATACGCAAGTAAAATAACAGGCGGATAATAATGAAAAGTAAATTCAACAAGTGGAAGGAAGAAAAATATGAGAGAGTAAGTCGGAAGGGAGGAAAGAAAGTAAAGTTTGTAAATATAACGAGAGGGGAGAAAAGGATGGAGAAACGTTAAACGAGGGGGCAAAAGTTCCATCGACGTCTCTTGTTTAAGGCATCCAGGCTCGCGTAAGAAGCAGCCAAATTAAACAAAATTCCGTGCAAAGCGTGTTACAAGTTGGCACGTTCGAAACACATTCGAAAACTTCGATAACAACCTTCGTAAAAAAAAGTTGCGAGGAAGGACGAAACTAAGCTGTCGGCCGGTGCTAGAAGTGGAAGAAATGTCAAAGGTCTTTAAACGTGGGCAGAAACGCCGATGGGAGCATAAATTGGCCGCCTTTCGTTATCTCGCGGAAAGTTTCAACGTTGCAAACCGCTGAAACGCGACGCGGCGGTAACGGTCGGCTTCGGGCGGACATCTCTGAAAAATTTCACCCAAAGATGATTCGAAATGTACGTTTATTACGCCGAAAGAAGTACCCGATGATACATCGTGATGATAACCTTTCCTCGTTAACTTCGTCTCGAGCACAATTTCTTCGCGTCGAAAATTGTCTAATCTTTTAAATTTCCAGAAGAAAGGAATATAGCAAATACTGTTTCGCTCGCGCTACTAAATAAATAAGAAAACCGCTTCGCCCTTTTCCGAGTTATCCAACTGGTGGAAATAAAAAAAAACTGATGAAAATAAAAGATCGGTTGTTCATTCTGGAATCGTAGCGCGGCCGAAAGACGAAAGAGAGATGTGACCGATATTTTGACGTGCCCGTGAGAGTGCAGGGACGCGTAGGAAGAGACTGCGGGGGAGTTGCAGCGCACAGTGGCTGGGCCGACAGGGATGGAAAAAGAGGGAAACGGGATTGAGAGCGGGAGTACGATGACAAAGCGGGGAATAGGGGAATTGCGAGTGGAAATGGAATACCGGTAGGGGGAAATAAATAGACAGACGGGATGTGGTAACGACGGAACTGTAGGAATCGAGCAGGCGTAACCTGCGATATTGGAAAAGTTTGAAGAAGAAATTAGCAAAGGTCCATCTTTTCTAGTCACGGTGTTTGAACTGTATGTCTGAGAAATTGCAGTGCGCGTAGTTGAGGCTGATTCGGGTCAAGCTTCTCGATACATTTTTAGCGTTCTTTACCGATTCTTAAATAAACCATCGGCGACTACGATCGCGTGTCCTATGTCTTAAAAAGTACTGCAATTAAAAAGCAATCGAATAGGCGAGCGATACAATTATAAACATTCGTGGACGACGCGAACATGTACGCTTCGTGCAACTTGAAGGCACACAGAAGACACGTACACTATGCAGTATTTTAATGCGATAGATAGTGCGAATGCGAAAATTAAAGATAGAATAAAAGCTGATCGACTCAACGGGAGGAATCGTCTATCTGCAAACTACAAACACCTCGAATGTCACCTAAACTTTCGTAAACTCTCGTTCCAGGCATATCTTCTGCCGCACGGTCAACATTCTCGAGACGCCACATGCCATTATCATCGTTCCAATCTCAACCTTCGACCCCGAGAGTCCTGCTCCACATATATAAATTAGAAACGATTAGAAAGGATGGTCGGTCGGCTGCTATTTATCCATCCTCTTGACATCCTAATAACTATAAGGTTATAACATTTATCATATTATTAGAAGAAACGTATAGTCGTAAAAGTTTTACGAACAGGAAATAAAATCAAACTACCTGTAGCAAGAAATTCCAGTCTAAAAACTAAACTTTTCTACGCCTAGAAAAGTTTTCGAGTAACGAAGCGAAGCGAAGCGCGAACAAAGTACGTGCAACAAGCTCGTCCAATCTAGTTGCTCCGTTTGGTCAAATTTTCCAAAATACCATCGTTATTTTTATACTCGGCGTCTGGAATTTTATTTCCGTTCGAACGTTCTACGGCGTAAATCCATTGAGCGTCGAAGAAAGTTAAACGCCGAGCAACGTTCCTCTTCATTGATCTTTTGTATCACACATCGTCACAGATCACGGATATAAGAGAAATATAACAAATATTATACTCCGAGTTCTTTGCAAATGTCTCAAAATCGACAATTCTTTCTACAGGACAGGTATATCGGTCTGCTAGGTAATTAACGATATGCAAAAACTGGTGGACCATCTAAAAACAGATACGGGAACAAATTCAAGTAAGGAGAGAGAAAATGGGTAATTCGGCGAACGAAGAGAAGGACGACGGAACGGAACGGAACGGAACGGATATAGTGGTCGGTCGTAGGTCTAAGGGGATAGAAACGAGAGGGAGAGAGGATATGAATTCCGTTGGCATGGGGAGGCGCGCATGCGGCTGCAGCGGCACTGTGTGCCTGGATCCTCAGTGCGATCCTCGCCCGCGACGCGTCTAGCACGATTCTCTCGGCCCTCCCGGCAGTCCCGGGGGACACCGGGCATCCTCGCGATCGCGACTGCCTCCTCGACCGCTCTGTCAACCAATCGCGCGCCAAAGTATCGCGGATCCCATGAAAAATCGACTCCCATTTGTTTCTTTTTTCCTTTTTTTTCCTTTTTTTCCTTTTTTTCCCCTTTTTTTTCTTGCTGGAATATCTGTATCCGGGGATAGAGGAAGAAGACGCGCGATTCCATAAAAATCGCAGATGAAGGTAATCGCGGCCATTCTATCCGCTTGTTTGCTTCAAAAAAATTATACAAGCTTACCGTTACTCTATACACGTATATATCAACAACTGTTCCGTATAATTAGAGTTATTTTATAGGAAGGCTATTTATCAAATCTTTATGAAACGGGTGAATCGTGAATGAACGTTGGCTTCGCTCGAGTCTTACTTTCAAACGGATGGATTTTATGGGTAACGAGGCTACAGTAAAGTGCGATTCTGTTCTTCTGCTTTTTTAAACAGAATTTACTGGCAGTTTGTTGATTTTATTTGACCAACCATTTGAAAACCGGCTAATAACGAGGTGGTTCGCAAGGACGTGGAGAGGTAAAATTCTGCGTTCATCGTGTCTTTCTTTGTCATACCTTGAAAAGAGTTTAGCGCACGTCCATTGGTATTAGTTGACGATTCACGGTTAATTTATACAACATTTCTTTCCTTTGATAGTTGAATACTTGCTACAAGATTTCGGGCTCATCGTTGCTTCCATCTTGAAATCAGTGGATTTGAAGAGCAACGAGTAGTTTTCGAAGAACGTACAAATATAGAATTATGTCGTTCTCTTTCTTCTCTGGAAAAAGATTTTGCTATGAAATTTCGTTTCTACAAGGCTCTTGCTTGCTAGCCGGATATTTAGTAAAATCCATCTGTTATACGCGTATACGGTCCGCTGTTAGCATCGATAAGATGTTTCTACCGTTTTCTTCCATCGAGAATAGTCCTCTCTACTCTGTTTCCAGGGTAGTAAGAAATGTGTGTACTACGTAACAGAGATTCCATGATTAACCTTGAACGGATCGTCAGCTTAAACGTTGTATCTGTTTCTTTGATCGATGAGTTGGCGCTAGTACGATGTACGACGGTTTAATCAATTTTTTATATCTTGAAAGAACGATTTAGTTAAAGACACAAGTAGGAAAACAAGTTTTAATTTCATTTCTTCCGCTCAAGTATTCAGAATGCCATTTTATCGTTTTATCGTTTTATCGTTTTATCGTTTCCACGCTATTCATTCTCGCTGACTTTGTAGAACAAGCCAGTTGCGGAACACGAATACCAACATAATTGAACAGACACGAAAAAGCTCTTACAGGAAAATGTTAAATTAGAAAAACTCTTACATTTTCAAACCGCTAGAACTTTGCAATTATTCCTATGTAAATCGCAGTGTCCAATTAGAACAAATCGTCGTTTTCGTATAAATTACAAATTTGTTTCAAACGATCGTTTCAAATCCTCCAAAAATTTCATAGCGGCTGAAACTTCAAAATCGTTAGTTTCGACCGAATCTACGCATAGGTATTTATTAAATTCACGCAATCACATAGACACGCATCTTTCCTTTGCGTCCACAATTAGCGATATCAATTAGCACCTCCGCGATTGTGTACCTACAGTTGATTTTACTCTTGTCGTTCGATTCACCGAGCAAACGTCCATGCAAGAAGCGTTGCATTTTAATTAACATTAATATTATAATTAACATTAACGCGTGGCGTAGATTTGCGAAATTTCCTTAACTCTATTCATCGTGGAAGGTGCAGCTGAAGAGCTCGCTTCCGGCGCTGGTGCGACCCTTCGTGTCAGCGCCTCCATTATCATCCATCAGGCCGTGTCCTGATGGATACGGTCCAGTTTTTCACAGCGCACGCCGATACTCGATTCGTATTGACTCGAAAATGAAAATTTCATTTTTCCCACTTTCTTTCCTTTCTTTGCCCTTTCTCTTTCTCTTTGCTACTTTACATATCCCTATAGTCAAATTCTGCTAACTCGTTGCTTCAAATTATTATTACATTTAGCGGGATTAATGCCAAGTTCGTTAGTTGCAGAGGAATTAGTTTCATCCGTTATGTTTAATTGGAAGTAAAGTCTTCTAAATCCTTTAAAAGTCAGCCCTGAGCTCAATCATTCCCACGAATACCGCTTGAAATCTCCATATTCGCTAATTATTCAGCAAAAGTTCTAATAATCGTTAAAATGGGACATCGGAGGATGCCACGCAATCGATCAGAAATTTTAAGCCGAATCGTTGTTTCAAAATCGAAGGAATTCCAATCGATTCAGGGGGAAAAGAATATAGAGAAACGGTAATAAAAAAAGAAGTTCGTCGAGCGTCCACAGCTTTCATTCTTGACAGTTTCCCGATGATTTCTCTGAAAGATGAACGATCGTTAGCAGGAGTCGCGGAATTCTTCAATTTTATTCGTAGAATCGACTTAAGCCCCTTTGTCGAGAATAATTGTACAAACATAATTTAAGAACGAAAAGAGGAAAAGGGGAGAAGGGAAAATGGACGCGCGTGATTCGCGACCATCAGTGTCCACGTTCGATCGAAGGTATACACGTTATTATTACTTTGTTTCTGTCCGAACGGCTATCGTGGAATGATCGTCGTTGATCGTGCACGCAATTTCGAGACTGCAAACGTATAATTAAAGCCAGCGATTAGTAGTCGAACGCGACGATGCTTAACTCGCTGCCACCTTTTCTCCTTCAATTATTCATTCTGTAAACGTTTTCTCTCCTACGTCGACCGATACCGGTTGTTCGAGCTTTTCCTTCCTCGTCTTTTCTTTTTTTCTCTTTTCCTTTCTTTTTCTTTTTTTTTTTTTTTTTTACTATTTTCTGGCGTGGTGCGTGATGCTGGCGGAATTCAGCGTTAAAACGATGTATCAGCGATGTACTTTCAGTTCCGGATCTCTGTTTCAAATAGTTTCTTAATGTTCTGCAATATTCGATATAACGAGTATAACGTACAACAGTTATACAACGATAAGAAAAAGCAATCGACGAACAAGATAATATGTTGATTGGAATTTGACGCCGTGTTTGATGTTCCACGTAGTTACGTAAAATCGTTCGATTAAGGGACATTTAGCGATTTCAGTTAATTACGATGCACATTTGCGCAAGCGGTAGCAAATAACCAGGTTATCTGGCAAATGACCGAATTGCCAGTGTTCCTATCTACATATCGGCCCATTTGTAAAATTGAGCTTGAATTTTTCAGCGATCCGTTAATGGGCAAACGATAATCGCACCGTGGCTAAAAATTAATTTCCCTAATGCGTTCAATTCGGACATTCCCGGGCTGCCGATCAACATTCGAATTAACCACGCCGCCTCTTCTACGATTATCACTGGCTTAACGATAAAACTACTTGTCCATTTGGTTCTTAGAACGTGTTCCAGAAACAACGGTTCCTTTTACCTAGTGACAACGTCCAACTGGATGATGGATCGCGTTGGAAAAGAACAAAATTTCACGTCATTACTATTCAAAGGCCACAGAGGAAGAAAATGACAAGTAGATATACCATAGATAGTAGAATATGAAATTTATAGTATGGAAATTTATAGTTTCATGTACGTGTTAGGAAACTGAATTATACAGTGTGCGTATAGTACACGTATAGGCAGTGTATATAGACAGTTGTTTAAATACAATTAGCTGTTGGATCGAACACGCGATTGGCGGTGTTCTTTCGTCTTGGACGAATGAATGAGGAGTAATGGCGATCCCGAACAGATCTTGGAAAATAACCGTTTAAGCAAAGTGCCAGAGCATAATGTAATCGGCCGGTTGTATCAGCACTTTCTTTATCCGACTGCGGAATGCAGACCCTCGACGCACGCCAAATAGCCGTGTTCATTTCGAATATTCCCGTTATTGGTAATAATATAAAAAAACCGTTGTGAAAAAATGTTATACATATACGAATGTTGGACAGTGATAGAGGTGGACACGAGCGTTTCTTGCTCGTGTGAAGGCATAGAGGAGATTTCAAGATCATCGGTATCTTTTAAAAGGAACGCTGTGTCTTTGATCGCTTGTGTCGAGACGACTTTAGTAAGTTATCGCTCGATATCCTAAATATCTTGAAAAGAAGTCACATTTTGTGGTTGGTTTTTGTCTTTCCTTTCCTTTCTTCTCTTTTCTTCTCTTTTCTTCTCTTTTCTTTTCTTTTCTTCTCTTTTCTTCTCTTTTCTTTTCTTTTCTCTCGTGATTACAAATTCGAACGTGCAGCATTATTAAGGGGAGTTTTTGACTTTAGGTTTAGGGCGTTTCAGACGGTATGCAAGTATTGGAGATTTGTAGCGGTAAAAATGTCGAGTATTCGAGCTTTGGTATTAGTCGCGTATCATATTCGTCTTTGGTATTTTCACTTTGTAACTCAAATTTTCAGAATTTCTGTATACATTCGATGTACAACCAGAATATCAGACACCAAATCCTATATTAAGAGCTCGAGCTATAATTCCATTCGATCGAAACTAATAGCCAAATCTAGCGGCGTACCGACGCGATAATAGATCCTGACGAAAATATTCACATTCCACATTTACTGTTCGATATGCTCCAGTTTATTAACAATAATCGATGCTTGGAAACGTCCAATGTGTGAAATTTAGTAGCAGTTTAGCACTAATTAATATTAGTCGATTTAAGTTTTCCAAATTTCAAGCTGTTCCAAGCACCCAAGCACAAAATCTCAAAGCATGTTCTTAAAAATTCCGAAACTATCAAATAGTCGATTCCATTGGTGTATCGAATCTGAGAATCTAATGGGAATAAAAAGAAATGCAACGATCGACGTGGAACGATGCCTGAACGTGTTCGCAGCATTCCTTTCGCCGACATCGTTTACCCGGGTAATCCCCGTAGAATTTTCCATGCGACGGGAAATATTTGCCGCGCAATGTGTATGCCGAGGGAACGGATCTTGGCGGCAAATAAAACGGAAACGTAAATAAGATGGAATATGAATCAGACGAGATCGCTGCGAGAAGGAAATGTTTTTCCACGATACGAGCTAGATTGCTCTTACTGGGTTCGAGCGGTGTTTCGGACGGCTACCTACGGCTGGAGAAATATTTGCTCGAATCGAAAGTGCTGGCAGTTGTTGAACGTGTCAATTATCAGAGACAATTTTCCTTCGTTGCGTCGCGTCGCGTTGCGTCGCGTTGCGTCGCGGGGAAAGCGTCTTTTAACCAGTGCCGTGATATTAACGATTCCAAACCATCTTCTGCCACATTTCCAACCATTAACGTTTACTTTGGACATATCGAAAGCTTTAAATGATCAAACCGGCCGTTTAAACAACTCTACCGTCACAACACATTTAAGAGTTCAAAGCTATTTCAAATGTCGAGGCTGTCAGACCGTTTAAGAACTTTCAACCGTGAAAATCCATTTATGTTATTTATTAACCGGAAATTTCTATAGAGTCGAAAGTTAACGAAGACGGATCATTCCACTTTCGTCCATTTTGTTGCTTGCAAATAGATATAAACATACGTATATGCGTACGATATAATTTATTTTTAACAGAAATAATAGGATGTATTTAAAAACCTATAAATTCGATCTTTAAGCGAAGAAATCGATCTATCAAAGAGGTCGGTAATCGGAATGACGAGTTAATTCGCCTAGCTCGGTTAACAGGGTAAACGATCGACGCTTGAAATCCTTAAACCCTGCTTAAACTTGTCGAAATACATACTTGCAGAACAGCGAGCGAACAAGTTTCCATTAATCCCGTCATCAATTACAAATTTCTCGCCTACCGGAACAACTTTATCCCCTACCATGTGACGCGACTCTATCTTAATCGCCGCACCGCTCCTTCCAGAAACGGAGCATCATCTGAGTAACAAGGAACAGAGCAAAGGGAAACGATTAGCGGGAAGAAGGAAAGAGAGTGGATTTCGCGCGAAATATTTCGGCATCCCAGCCGTTACACCCCAAGCATCGGACAACTCGCTAACGTATATATGTATCTTTACCTACTTTGCTTGACGGCTAGATTAAGATTAAAAGACGACCTCGAGCCTCGGAAGTCTTTCGGTCTCCCGTCACGCGTACGACCTTCCGGTTCTTTGTTGAAAATCCCACGAGTCTCTGCCTCTCTCTCTCTCTCTCTCTCTCTCTCTCTCTCTCTCTCTCTCTCTCTCTCTCTCTCTTATTCTTATTCTTTATCCGAGGGAACTTTGCCTTTTGTACCTTGATTATACGACATTTAACCTTGATGTTCGGTAACCTATCCTAAAAATATTGTTTGTGCCGTCAACGGTTTGAGATAAAAGCTAGATCTATCGTGAAATTAGCGCGGAACATAAAAGAGATACCTCTACTCCTCTGCGCTAATATTTCAATTATTTACGACTGATTTTGTCCTACATTCTCGTTGTAAGGTTCGCCGATTTAAAATTTAAAACACGAGTACCATTAATCATAAATAAATTGTCGCTCATTTTCACGGCTAGGCGAGATCATTACTTTGCAATTTATTATCGACGCGAGTCGATGGTTTTATCGGTAAAAGGATTTCTCGATCAACCGTCGTGGAAGCTCGTTTCACGCGGAAAATCTATCCGGCCGGTCGGTTTACTTATTTACGCTGCTCGCTCGTAAAAATCCAAGCGACTGTTGCTGTGCAAGGCGGACCGAAGAAACATTCGCGATAAATGTTGCCATTTGTTAAACGTGGGCCTGGTGTTTCGCTATTATTACCACACGCTACTGGTAATCATATCCTCCTGATGTTTGGCTATTATTAACAGTAGAGCGACTAGTACTAACAGCCAAACACCAAGAGATCTTAGCGCAATTTTCATACATAGAAACAACGGGAGGGAGGAAAAAGCTGAGAAATAAAAGGAAACCGGATGAAAAGAAGACACTAAAAAGGGAAAAAAAGAAAAAAGAAAAAGAGTAAATTGAATAATAACGCAGGATTGGCAGATGTAAGCTTATGTACGATACTGTTTATCGAAAGAATATAGATTGACATGGGTAGCTACTGCTACAACGTTAAACGGAACGAAAGTTGCTGCAAAGAGTTGATGGGATTTGAAATTTTTTCAGACGAGATATTAATTCGCGAGGAAATAGCTAAATGCATAATACAATTTTTTACAGACGATACAAATTTTTTAAGGATAGAATTATCGTAAATTTTCCTAAGCCGAGTATAATTCAATTGTAGGTACACGAATAATATTTCATTCGCTCGTATATTATTTATATACTTTGTACGTTAAGTAGTAATAATTTGATCGTACACGTGAAATGCACTTTTTCGCTTCTGTCTGTTTAATTGCTGCGATACAGCTATTCACGGTAGCGATGATTCTTTCTTTTCAGCAGCGTATTAGTCAAGTTGTTCGCTAATTATTTATTATAAAACTAAAACAAATATCTACAACCACTGCTTCGGCATACCATTAAGATTTCCGCAGAACGATAATTCTTCCATTCGTAGAAACATCCCAACCCCTTTCGTGTTTTTATTACTTGCGCAAAATTAGCAAGATCTATACTCGGTGAATTAATAAGATCCCATCAAAACGATAGTTGTTCGATTCAAAGGGATTTACGTATAATTTGGACGTGCTAACAGACCGATATCAACGAGTATAGCCTCGATCCACGGCTCAAAGGCCCGATATAACGAGCTACCTGGCTTCTTACCCTCTACACTGCTATTTCCATCTCGTTCCCGTGACACCCTCTTTAAGAAACGACGCGACTCTAACAAACGACTCCGACGAGGCAAACAGAAACGTTCGAGGGATGTATGCAAGCTGCAGCTTGCTAATGGACGATACCGTTTAATGGGAGTAACGATTATGACTGTTCCAGTAATTAACGAGTATGATAATTAATGCTCAGCATGTAGCATGCTGATTGCAAATATCGACACGGCTGTCCGTAGGAAATTGCCCGTCCAACTCAAGTCGAACGGTCTCAACCGTCGTGTGTTGCGTCCTTCTCTCTCTCTCTCTCTCTCTCTCTCTCTCTCTCTCTCTCTCTCTCTCTCTCTGTTAATTCCTAATTAATTTCACCATAACGCTATAACTATTATAAAATGTTATTCTATAAAATTCTAAAATCGAACGCTTAAACAGTAGGAAAATGAAAAAATGTTTTCTAACAAGAAATTTCCAACAGAAACGCATCATCAGAAACTGCAGTGGCCATATCTTTTAACAACAGATATATTCAAGTATGAATAAATTAGGTTCTGCGAGAATAAAATTACGCCATTCCGAAACTAAAGTCTCCTTAAGAAAGAAGAAGGAACAAAAGTGAAACAATTAACTTGGATTTAATTTATGCACACTACTGGCGAAAATCTCGAGTTTCCTGGGATTCTAGTTTCGTAAAAAAGGACGCTGGTACAACGATTCGTTACTTCGATTACACGATTCGTGTCCTTTGCAAGTTAAAACCAAGATTCCACGCTCTTGAGAAGCTTTCGACGTGGGACGGCACGATGCAAATATTAAATTAAGACGTCGCGTCGGTGGAAAAAGTTTCACCGGAGCTTTGGGGCCAATTTAAAGTCACCTTTGGAAATTGATAAGCTCTTTCCGGATCCTCGTCTAATTGCAGCTTGTTTCGTAGCTCCGGACCTGCTTCTTCTTCCTTCTTCCTTCTTCCTTCTTCCTTCTTCCTTCTTCCTTCTTCCTTCTTCCTTCTTCCTTCTTCCTTCTTCCTTCTTCCTTCTTCCTTTTTCCTTCTTCCTTCTGTCTTCCTTCTTCTCCGCCACCTGCCCTCCCTTCTTCGTTCTCGATGTCTCCTCGAGCAACTTCTGTTTTAAATTAAGCAGCTTCGAGGGGGGGGGGGGGAACTGTTGCCTGAATCGGTCCAAGCTCAGCTCCACTCGTAAGTCGAACCAAGTTTCTCATAGGCTTTCCAAGAGATTCGAATACGAGGAAAAAGATTAATATTCAATTATTCACATTGTTGAGAAATATGTTAAGCCATTAGAGACCAGCGCTGCAATTTTTCTTCAGATAATTTACATTACACGTATATTTATCATTTTGATACGCTTTTTTATCTGGATAAGATAATATACAAGTCGTTTTATTTATATTTTTTAATTATACTATTAACTTTTACGTATTATTTTACTTTTTAGTTCTCGTTGGGCCAACCTTGATATTACTTGTATCTTTTGCATAGATTTCAATTCATTAAACTGGTAGAATTATCAACAACAAACTATCTAAAACTATCAGCTTTGCTATTTTTCCCCATTTTGTTAGATTTTAGTGTTGCGTAAATCGTGTTGTTAAATTTTTATGAGTTGCGTTATATGCAACATATACAATATTCCAGTTGTTTTCATTTCGTAATTTCTCGGGACGTTAGTGAGTGTGAATTCGAACGAAAACGTATATGAAAAAGCACGAGATTTTCTTTCCACAAGATATCGTAACGTACCGACAGATCAGTGAATTATATATTAAAATTCGAAGGTTTGTGGAATAACGGCACGCGTGTCAGCTGTTCTCAGGCAACGTTGTTTTCGATGATCGAGCACGGTTTTGCCGATTTAATCCTCTTGTTCCGATTTACCGCGGTCAAAAGACACTTGTTCTCTGAAAATTTCAACAAAATCCGTCGAAGCTGAATCGCTCGTACGTGTTAATCTTTAATCGTTCTAAGTCGTGAAATAATTTAAATAAAACTTGTACGCAACATATTCATTTCGCTAAATTTACCGCCATTTTATATCGTTCCATATTTCTCTTCTTAATAATGCGTAATATACTTTCGCAAATATCTCTTTTTTTTTCTATAGAATTCTGTAAGCAGATTAAATTAACGATATAGGCTGTTAGTCTTAAGTGTACGCTTATCCTTATTCTCGACTATTCAACATTCGCAGCCTTTTACAGCGCAGCTCCTTTTACAGTGCTGTCGAAGAATTCTATTGTCAGACCATCTCGCGATGTTTATCATTGCGTATATTCCCCGGGATGCACGAAGCGAAACGAAACGAAAGAAAAGATTTCGTAACACTCTTATATCTTTGCTCTTTCACGTCCGTTTTCCTTCTCATTTCCTTGTTCGTCTCGCGGTCAATCGAATACTGACCGAGACATTGAGTCTACTGGTAGTTCTCGTCTCTCGCCGTTTTCGACTAGGAATCTTCGATTAGGCACATAAAGACGCTATTAATATGCTAATGCGTCCGATCTAACAATTGTAATTTACGCGAAACGCGTGAATAGATAATCACGTTATCGTGCTACGTTGTAACGGTGTCACGTTGCACAGAGCTTTTGATTTACATATTTAGGATAGGAATAATTATTATTACATATCCCTATATGTTACATGCATATAATATATAATAATGATATCGTTCTCCTGCAAGGAACACCTGAGTCTCGTCATAAGGAATCGCTCTCAGATCACTGAAGAATCTTCCTTAGGTTTAACATCTTAATCCTCAATTTCTATCGACAGCTACGACGATTTCGATGCAATTATTTAATTCTAGAATACTCCATTCTTATTTATACTTTACCCCGTACCAAAAGTACTTATTATTAGTTAAACTTTTAAATTACGTCTGAATTATATTTCACTAATGTAATATACTATAGATGCATCGATACGAACACCTAATCAAAGTCACAGCCAACTACCTCATATTACTTCCCATATAATCGATAATTATACCAGTTATACGGTTCATTGCTTTGCTGCATAGTGTATACAATTAATACTTATGTATCAAATAATAATGATTGGCCGGGTCTCAAAGCGAGCAAGTGCTGCGAATGGAGACCCACCCACGCTCGTTTTACGCAAAAAGATCTAAAATTTATTCATCGTCAAATAGACATCCCTTTCGGTATGCGTTTGCATAATGTTCAAAACAAACAGCAAATGGAGCTTTAAGAAGAAAAACCGACGCGAAAACTAGAAACCTGACCAGGATTCGTGAAAACCTGAGATTTAAAGAATGAAATCAAATCTCAATTCAGTTGTAATTCTATATGGGACACTGCTATATATATATACATACGTATACATCAGTATGAGCATCAAAATTTTCGACTTTTATTGCCGTGAAAGTGAAAACTAGTTGCTTATGATTAAGAATTGTAAGAACTAATTATGTTTGGGAGTTAAACAAAAGGGACAGGAGAATAATAGGATGAAATATGTACCATATAGAATTAACTACCGCAAGACACATACAGTCTACGATGCCACACTTTTTACTATTATGTCAACCTATTTACTACCTACGCCTTATCTATATTTACTCGGATTACAATCTCAAAGTAGCCTACCTAACCATAGATCACACTTACGTGAAAATCGAAACATCTGCTTACTCT
>JACXIV010000009.1:2491861-2552083 GCA_014737475.1 Bombus confusus
TTCATATATTCGAAATGGAACAGTGATTTATTTAATCGCCGTTACTTTCATCTTAGTATTCCAAATAACTAAGAAAATATCTATTATGAAACGTATATCAATTATATTTTCAAATAAATACTCACGTTGGAATAAAAAGAGAATAGAACCGTTCATACGCAACTGTCATAGTTAAAATAAATGAAACGTTACCAAATTTTCATGAAAGTTCGCCGGATTGATCATTAATCGTCGTTGCGTCCATATGTTAATATTCTTGTTACTTCTAATATTATGCCTGCTATCGTTCGATAACTTGCACGAAAAATAACTAATAGTTCAAACAAATGTATAAAATAATTAAACGAAAAGGCAATCAAACCGAAATCGTGTTAGAAAGGCTTACGATAGAAACTACCGGTAACAATATCATTTAGTAAATAGACGACTGAAGAGACATTAACACAAAACATTTCGGGAAACCACTTAACCTCATTGTCTTAATGTTCGATGAATCGTTAAATAAACGCGTATTAATTAAACGATATTAATAACGAGATATAAACGATAGAAAAAAGGGAGGAGGAAACGACGCCACCGAAAACACGCTCCAATAGGTTAAAATACGTTAGAAACCTGACGCAGCGCGATCCGTATTATCGGCACGAAATCAGACAACTAAATGACTTCTCTCACCTTGGTCTCGCCATACAATTTCCAAAGTGGCGGTGGTGGGGTGGGGTGGGGGGTCGCACGAGGCGGTGGCGCAAGCAGGCACGGAAAGTTAAACGATGTACACAAAAAAAATGTATACATTTGCAAATACGTATTTGTATTTCATCTTCTACGCAACGCTTACATG
This sequence comes from Bombus confusus, assembly GCA_014737475.1. Lineage (NCBI taxonomy): Eukaryota > Metazoa > Arthropoda > Insecta > Hymenoptera > Apidae > Bombus > Bombus confusus. The sequence goes on from JACXIV010000009.1 coordinate 2,492,703, forward strand.
AATGTTTCCAAATTTCAAACAAAGCATACATCGCGCGATATCTGTACCTCACACAGTGTTTACATCGATCTTCATAAACGTCGTACGAAAATTCGTAGTCTACTGGCAACGTTCGGTATCAAAGATCAATATCTTATTTTTACATACTGTTATATAATATTTGCAAATTATTTTATGCGTTTTTACAACTTTAAGTCTCTCGTAATTGCGTAAACACGTTCGCAGCCTATTTGGAATATTTTCAGTATACGAGTGTACAAATGTACAAATACATTTAAAATAATATAAATTGGAAAATTTTATAAATATGTTATGCAATTTCGAGAATATACACATCGTACATATATCGTACATCTAATAATAACAGCGAATTAGGTGATAAAAGTACTCGAGTCTTTATTTGTTGTTTGATAGATTTTGTAAATGTCAGTTCATAAATTAAACAAATTCTTTGGAGGAAGTGTTTTTGTAAACAGGATTATTCATTAATTGTGAATTAACTTTGCTATTTAAAACGTTTGACTCAAGTATTTAAAAAACATTGACTTATAACAATAAATTTATTATACAAAAAATGGTATATTTATGTAAATTATGATTTAAGTAGGTATATACATACTATCTATCTACAGAATTTAACGTTGTGCAAATATTTTTCTTAATTTTTCTTTCTCACGAAGAATGTAAAATTTTACTTATATAGAAAATATAAAATTCTCAAATTGGTAAAATCGTTAAAAATTCAAGGGAATTACATAAAACTCAAATATATAAAATTGCAAAAGTGAAAAAGAGGGCTCGTTACGTATTGCTTTGAGATTTTTATTTCTTTTGGCCAGCAGTTGATATTAATATGTATAGAAAATTGAAAGTAAAAATACTGGAGAAAAGAAACGTTAAGAAAATTCGTAAGCACTGGTGTATTATGAATTTATAAATCTGCAAAATACTAGACTTTATTTTTTGACACTCTGTACTGCGTCGTAAATAAATTGCGAATAGTTATGTAAATTTAAATAACCCTTTGCCGTGAGATTACATGAAATTTATCCGTAAATCGAAGCAACAAATGGTCACGTTCGGTTCCCGCAAGCCTCGCCTCGAGTCACGATCGACACGGGGGTGAGAAATGCATTCGAAGGTTGGGCGAGTAGAAATGGAATCATGGATTTCCACGGATAACGATCCGTCCGGAAAGTTTTCGGAGCATTTTTTTAGCCTCGTTTTTATTTCCCAACGAATGATTTCGAGACTCCGGTGAATCGGCTCGCGATTTCGACTCGCGATTTCGACTCGCGATTTCGACTCGCGATTTCGACTCGCGATTTCGACTCGCGATTTCGACTCGCGATTTCGACTCGTAATCCGCGCAAAAGAGCATAGGAAGGATTATTCCATGGAAACGCGTTCGATGTTTTATCCTTTCAGCAGTACCGATGATAAAAAAATAGTTTGATGCTCGTTCGGTGAATATTTCCTTTCGTATATATTTCTTATTTCTTTGTATAGTTTTTGCAAAACAATAAAATACATAGGCTGTTTCATTTTTCCGAATTCTTATTTGTATGCGATGACGTGGGAAAATTATAATAAGGAAGTAGGATACAGTAGTGTGGCAGAATAATGTTTTAAGAGATTGATTTTTATGCCTTCCTGAATGCATTGCGACCGAAAAGAATTACTTGAAAAGAAAAGCGACTCTTACATTCGGCAAATAATTTTTACGTCTAAATAAAAACATAAATTACGATGAGTTAAGAACATAAACGCTAATAGAGTTTTTAGTTTAGAAATCTAGCCGAGTTCTAGCAGAAAATCGAGTGGAGTAACGTTGAATTTTTGAAAGATACCTACGCTACCCATGGCTCCTTTAAAGAAGAAACGCTGCGAAGAAGAATAAATTTTATATCTAGAATAAACGTAAATCACACCGACTGCGGCGACCTAAGGCGAAAAAGACACCGATAGACTGTAACGCCATCAAAAGTTAAGGCCAGAAAGGGTCTCGATCAATTGCGAGGGCAAAGATTAGACGAAGCATTTTCATTCGCCGAGAACAATGGAGGGTAAAAGCCGTCTCTCTGTCGAAATCTATAAACGCGTGCTCCATATAGTTGAGGATGACCGACACGCGCATATCGTGTCACGTCGCAACATAGACGGGCTGCACAAACGCGTACAAAGTCGACAAAGTTCTTCTTCTAGCAAGTTCACGACACCGTGAAAGCCTTCCGTCTACCATTAATTAGCTTCTGTCGGCGCGCACCTTCGTACACATAGATACACCCGCGTAACAGTGCGTGGAACAGCTTTAAACGAATTGTTTCGGTGTTTACCGGCTGGGATGCAACCAGACCTTATTAGGAATTTCTGTTAAATTAAACGCTGGCTATCCGTGATACCCGCTGACATTTCGCTGAGACTACAGTATTTCCTGTTTTGCGTCGAAGGTAACCAACCAACGTAACGAACCCTCCCCCGCTTTTTGCCTGGTAATTCCGATTATTTGATTTTCCAGAGGAATCGTAGCAGCGAGAAAACATTCCTGCACCAGTTTTCGCTAAATTCGAGAATATGTTTTTCTGGTGAGTCTCGAGAATCGAGAATCGAGAATCGAGAATCAGGAATGGATGATTTTGTCTTGCTTCCTTCATTCTTGGAAATTTAATAGAAATTTAGTGGGAACTTTATTTTTTCGTGTGAATTCTTGCTAACGGGATGAACATTTCCGTTAGGCTCTGTACCGAGAATCTCGACTCTGACAGATCCTTTATGATATTTGCTAAAATTAAACTGTATAACGACTGCCTTCTAATAAATAACATTTCTCTGACAACGAGCGAGTCTCGTCGCTTTTCCCAACACTTTGCGAAAAATGGAAAAAACCGCAAATGTTATCTCGCTAAATCGTCGCACATTATTATTATTATAATCTTTTAACGTCGTAAACGCTTGTAAAATTCTGCGATAAAATAAGAAATTTAATGTACATGGTTAATAACATTGGATAGTTAATCTTTAAATACTCGACTCTCTTACCCCGTACAAACAACTTTTACGTGAAAAATAGAAACTAAAGGCGGAGTTTCATCTATGAAAATTTGAAACATGTCGTATAAACCGATATATGTATATATATATATATAATCTTTTTTCTTTTTTTCTGTTCGATAGGAAATTCGTTAGAAATTGAATTTGTCCGATTCGGTATGGCTAAGCAAGTAGAATAGGTCCATGCTCGATCAACCGATTCTTCCTATATAATTTCCATAAATACCGTTCACGTCGGTTTTTCAATGATATTTGATATAAAAAAAGTTTTAGATAGATTTGGAAACAATTAATTCATTCCATTTACCAAGAAAATTCCTACCGACATCGACGATACCTCGATTCGAATAAAATGGTCAATTAAATGAAATCCTGTCCGCTCGATCATTTTTACCATGAGTGGTTACGTGATTACGAGTGGTTGGTTCTTTCCTGGTTAATTAGAGAACAAAAAAAAAAAAGAAAAAAAAGACAAAGGAACGAACGTATATACCGTCTGGTCTGTCGGGCGCAATTATTGTACGTTGACGATTTTCGTCGATGGTCGAATAAGGGAGAGGGTGAAAAATCGCGTCGAAGACAAAAGCTGGACATACATCGGTGAACGAAAATGGCGTACCTTAATTCGTGAGGTGCAACCTTGCATGAATTCGCATTTCAGCGATCCTTGTCCATCTCCAACGCGGTTTCCGGTTGCTGCGTGAACGAAATCATCTTCCCACCTCTTCTCTCTCTCTCTCTCTCTCTCTCTCTCATATATATATATCATCACACTTCGTTCGAATTACGCTAAAAATGAAACGTATTCGTTTTGAAATATTTCATAATCTTTTATTTTTTCTGTAGGCATTTGGATATTTTTGATAATAGGATAGTATCACACGGAGTAGATAGTTAGACATACTTATTTCGATGGAAAACTGTTCTTGACAAATAATTCTACCGACGAAATAAAATTTGAAAAAATTATCTTTAGAACTAATCGACGAGTAAAATGTTATCAAATTCGTAACATGTATGAAAAAGTATGATACAAAGGAAGAAACTCGGTTTTCCAGTTTTTATAACAAAGAAGAAGTAACTTCTGAAGTTGTTAAACCTATTTCTTCAAACAGTATCCTCTTCTACAAACTGTTCGATCCATTTTTTTCAGCAAACTCCAAGAGGATTCGAATCCACTTCTCTTTCGACAAAACGATCCTCTGTTTGCTATACGTTATACGTCATCGAACGTATCTAGAAACAGCGATACACATACGTTTTATTCGCGAAACAAGCATCTAAAATGTCTCCTTTGTTTTTCAGATTGCACAAAACACATCCGAAGAACAGAGTTCTTCAGTGGGACAGCGCAACAAGGTGTATCAACTTGCTGGAAAAAATAATGCGAGCGAAGCGCATCAAGGAGGAGACGCGCTTCAGATTGCTGAGGTACACGGTCCGCGCCAAGTGTCGCGAGATCATTTAGTCGATCCTCGTGTCAATCCTCTCGCAAGCAGTTTTCCTCTTGTTGTCGAACGAAAATCAATCGATCTTGATCGATCATCCGCACTGGTTGTGATTTTTCTTCGTGATAGCGATTATATTCGAACCTGGCGATAAAAATAACGAAATCGCTCCGTGCGTGCACGCGTGTTTCAACGTGTGTACCTATAAAATAATATACTGGTATATGTGTAGTGATCGAGGGATCGGAAACCAAGGCTGTGGACACGGAAAAATACGCTGGTAATTGTAAGCTCCGCGGCTATCGATCGTTCCGCGGGGAACGTCGCCCAATAGCAGTCGTTCTTCGGGACTCGGCTTCGAGAAACACCTGGCTGTGCCCGATGCTGAATTTTTGGTTTCGTGGAAACGCCGCGATTCGAAGAAGCCCGATGAAAATCTCGGTTGCATCGCAACAGCCAGGTTTGCTCGTCGAATCCAAGTACTTTGGTCAAAAAAAAAAAAAAAGGTTATGCCGTTTGTAAAAGAAAGTAGCAAGGAAGAACACTGAATTTTCGAGTAAATCGCATTTGTTGAAAAATATCAAGTAAATTGAAAAGTCTAATAGAGAGTGGTATAAAAGAGACGATCTTGGACTGAAGTTGAGGTATTTAGACTGAATTAGATCCGTCGAAGAATATAGTAAAAAATGTAAATTATAGATACGAAAGATTCTTATTGGAGGATTACCGTTACGAAGGAAATTTTGTATAAAATTGTTTGAAAATCGTAAAGGTTGAACGAGATTGAAATATCCGCGGTGAATCGACTATTCTAATTTGAACAAAAGATTCGAATAATTTATATCTGCAAATAAAAATCCGAGGACAGTGTAGTAGCCGGAAAGAAAGTTCGCAGACGAAACTACAAAGAGGATCGTTAAATTCGTTAAGCCCTGCGAGTTCGAAACAAAAGAGGGAAATTTCCCGAATAGTTAGTTAGTACACCTCGTAGAAAAGAACGAACGTCAAAGCTTCGAACCGTGAAGAAGAAATCTTGAAACTGTTGAAAGATTCTCGTATACACGGTAAGAGTGAAATTTCTCTATAGAGCGAGATCGAAATAAAGAAAGAGGAAAGTCAAAGAACGTCGATAATAGCAAAGAACACGATTATGATTGGTCGCTCGAATATTCGATTTTAAAAAAAAAAGCGAGAAGAAAATGGTAATAAAGAATCAGACGTGAAAATATACCCAAGAATTTTTCAATTTATTACAAGATTTTTGGATCTAGAAAATTATGAGGTCAAAATCACACAACGGAAGAATGTTATGGAAAGTTTTCGACAAGTTTGGAAAACGTGTGGCGCTAGAAATCATAATTTGAAGAAGGCTAGATTCGTTAAAAAAAAGCAGATACTTGGGATATCTCCGCAGAAAGAGGCAGACGTTTAGAAGACAGAGTTTGTTTGAAGAGGCTGAGAAATTCTTCGTAGCGGAGCCGTAAGAAACCGTGAAATAGCCAGAAAAATCCTCGGAAAAAGCAGCAACGTTTCACTGATTCACCGTCGCTGTTGCCAAAATACATGGTGCTCCGTGGCAGCGAGAACGGCCTTCGAAGTTCTCGTAAAATGTAAGGATAAAAACGACAGGGTGGAAAATCTTGGAGAACAGTCGATTTTCTACCCCCTCCCCCACCACGCGTTTCCCTTGAACGAAAAGTGTTTCGGTAGGGATATTTACAAACTTGTAATAAAGTAGAGGAACTCGAGGAAAGTTTTTAAGAAGCAATAAAGAGGACGCGAGACTTTTTTAATTCGAGGAAATAGTTTGAGCAACTTCAAAGGGCTTAGAGGATGAGTCGAGGGACTTGAAAGGCAAGTAATTATTCCTGTTAATATTCTCCGAGTTATGAACGTGAAAGTTACGGAGAAATCGGGAAAATTCCTGGTGAAAACGAATTTGAATAAAGATTCGGAAAAATATTTAAAAAAATATTAAAAAATTGCAGAGGAGTATCGAAAGGTAGGAAAAGAAATTAACGTCAGAAACGTTTCTTACGTATGACATACGTAAGAAAAAGCATGGAAAAAGTAGGAAATTGCGGAATCTTACAGAAGCGAGGTACATTACGTTTACCAAAATTCCATAAATATGGTGCGGTTGTCGCTCGTCGTTACGAACCAACCTTGGTACGTCAAATTGAATATGCCAAGGAAATATAAAAAATCACAAATATAAAAATCAAAGGAAACCTGTCTCGTTATCAAAATTCCAGGAAAATCACGCGCAACTTCTTTGTCATAAACAAACTTTAATACATCGAAGTAGTGTAAATTGATGGTAGAAGGTTGGAAAAGCAAAAAGAGCTATCCTCTTTATCGTGAATCAAGTTTTGTAGGCCGATAAAGGGAAAACAGAAGGAAAAGTAGAAGGAAATCGCGTGGAGTAAAGGGCGAAGAAGTTGGTGGTGGAAAACGAAAGACGACGGTGGAACGAGGAGGAGTGGAGGTCGAACGAGCAGCGTCAGCGTGCCGGTACGATTTCCTCGATGCGGTAGACATCGGTGACACGTCGGTGACACGTCGGTGACACGTCGGTGACGGTGAACCGAAATTTCCTGAACGAACGCGAAACGAGGGGATCGCCATCATCGACGAACGGGTAACCGTCTCTCTGCCGGCTAAAGGATAGAAAAGGAAGGAAGAAAAAGTTGAAACGACGCGGCGACGGCGGATACGTTTAATGAAATCGAAGTAAAATCTTGTTAAAATCGTCGAAGGCGTGGAAAAAGTCGATGTGAAAGGGAGGGTCGGGCTGGAATTAGCGACCGAAGGTGTGCGACGAGCACCGGGGGCCGGAAGAGCGGCTGACATAATTGAAGTTGTCCTCTCGAAGAAAAATGTCGACTCGAGAGGGGGGTGGTGACGAATAGAACTTGAATCGAACGAGGAATCAAAACCGACGATCAAACTTTCCAGCCGTTTCTCTTCTCAACAATTTCTCTGGAACATTTATTTCGTACAATCGCAGACACTTTTAACGCGTTAGACTACAGGGTTCAGTGGCGGATGATAATTCGTTGGTGCTGGAAATCGGTGAAACTCGAGGTTTCGACGTGCGATTATAGCGATCTTTTGGTTCTTCGACAGCTTCGGTACTCGCGTTAAACTCGAACGCAAATGGTGGTCGTGCGTTTAGTGATAAAACGACTAAAGTTCTACAGGGTGATTTTAAATAAAAGAAAACAAACAGATAGATATTGTATAGACAATTTCAAGCTGTTAAAAATATTCTAAGAAAGTCCGTTCTAAAACTCTGTGGTTAGCGATAGGGGAATAAAAGTGTGCGATAAAGGAAAAAGAAATATCGGTGTGGTTGTGCGTTAATTCCTTGACAAAGCAGTCGTACGGTGTACGACTCTTATATAATATTAAACGAAATAAAATAAAACAAAATACAAGAAAGACAGGTGTCGCATAAGGACGCGATCGTTAAATAATAAATGTCGAGTGTTAAAAAATTGTACATTTCGTATAGATGGTAGATGGATAGATGTTTGGACTGGACTTTCGATGGTGAGTACCTTTCTCAAAGATAAGATCAAAAGTAAGAGGATAACGCAAACCGTCGAAACGTTTTGGTGCTTGGAATGCTGTGATTGAAAGGCGGTTGAACGAATGGTTTCCGTGTTCGAATAAGAACGTTTATACGGCGCGGAGAAGAGCGTGGCTTGGTCGGGGGACTGTTGAGAGGCGGTGAAGCGGTGCCCGACTAAAAGAAGCAATTAGATCGACCGATCTGAGCTAATCCTGCAGGCGGCGACAGGATGATCCGTTTAGCAAACTGCGAGTAGAATAAAGGGAATGCAGGCGAAATTAGCTGGCTGACGAATGGAAAGAGGCGAAACAATACGGTAAATCAGCCGGCGAAGAAGAGGAAGAACGAGCGAGGGAGAAGTAAGAAGAGTCGAAATACGGTTAAGGGAAGTTTCAGCGAAGGGGCCAGCTTCTATTAACAACGATGGCGTTTGTCGAATTGACGGTGAATGGTGAATGGTGAATGGTGAATGGTGAATGGTGAATCTCGAAGACGCTGATAGATCTCTCTGTTCTTTCTTCGGCCGAGTTGTCGGCGCGAGAGATTCGAAGGGAAAACGTTGGTGGAAAGCAACTTTGACGATAGTTTGGCGATGGAAATAGCAAAGTGAGAATACAAATATATGGATATTTGTGGAGAGAAGTGCCGGGGCAAAGGATGAAACGATATTAGAGGAATTTATTAATCGACTGTCGAAGAAAAGAGATAACTTTTGACAATTATATTTTCCTAACGCGGTCATGCGTGTACGATCGATCGGGCGTTGATTATCGAGCGAATGCCAAGTGAAATAATTACAGCTCGGACAAGCGAAAGAATCCGTACAAGCGGAAAGAAAGGAAAAACTGATGGCTAATTAAACGCGCAGGAGAATAGTAGATGGAAAAAGGAGAATAGTATATGGAAAAAGGAGAATGTAGAAAAAGGAAAGACGGATTCTTGTCCATCTTCGACCAGCTGATTAACATCTGTTATATCCGAAATACTATATGGAAGAAACGAAGCGCGATAATTGTTTCAAAAAAATCCAAAGAATCCCTGTGCAACTTGCGATTAAGAGTCAGATCTCTCCAAGGAAATGGTATTTTTCATTCTGCAGAACGTTCAGAAAGCTTAAAGAAACGAGAAAGACAAAGAATCCACTGTTCCTTCGACTGCCAAGTGTGGCAGCTGTATTCGATTCACAATCAGAAAATCGGAAATCCTCGAAAACATTTACAGACCTGGAGTAATCGAAAGAAGCAAACACGCAAAAACAAATCTCCGATTAAGACTAAACGTTTCAACGGAGTTCACTCCGTAACGTTCGAACGATTGGGAGAATCGACAAAAGACGTAACTGTCGTTTCAGCTTGCAATAACGCTCGTAAATAAAATAAAAGTCTCGTAATAAAGGTTGGTGAAATCGAAAAGAGAAAAGCAAAGGTTAAAGGAAGCGAAGGAAGCGAAAAAGGGAAGGGACGAAGAAAAGGAAAAGATCCGAGCATCGCAGGAACGCGAAGAACGATATCGGTTGAAAAGGATCGATGATCAGCCGTTGATCGATCGATCGTTGGTCGGGTCGCGTCGTTATGGAGATCCGAGCGATCGCGACACGCTTTTGCAGTAGAGTCGATCGAGGTTCTGGATTCGGGGGTTTGTTCAGCCGAAAGTGGTGCTCGGTCGTTGGACACGCGGCGCGACAGCTTGCCAACTAAAATGCGAGAGCTGAACGCGACCGCATGTGCTGCCCTGTACGAGCGCGTCGAATGGTCCGGCCCGTGGATTCTGGTTACTCTGATCGTGCTCGCGATCGTCAACGTGATGGTGGTCCTGGGTAACGTGCTGGTCATACTGGCTGTCTATCATACCAGCAAACTGCGAAACGTCACGAATATGTTCATCGTGAGCCTCGCGGTGGCGGATCTCATGGTCGGTTTGGCTGTGCTTCCGTTCAGCGCTACGTGGGAAGTTTTTAAGGTGAGATTATTCTCGAAACATCAGTATATCCTTTGTTTCTCCTTTCAAATTATGTCGTTTCGACCAAGTTTAGTAATTTAGAAATTCGAATGGCGCGAGCGAAAATTCAACGCCGTCTGCCAAATGCAAAACACTAATCGACGAAAGGAAAAGAAAATCCTCGTGAAGCGAAAAGACGATCATTTGCGACGATCTCCTCGCTTCGAACCCTAAAAAGCAAAGTCGATCTTTTATATCTCCAAGTTAAAACGTCACGGCATAAAATACGAACGAGATGCTTCAAAGCCGATAGCTTCAACGCTAGAAACACTGCATCCCGATCGACTTCTTTTTCTCTTTACCCGTCAAAAGGTAAGTATAACGACGAAGCGGCCAACAACGAGTCGACACGTTTCACGGCGGTGGATCCTGGCAATGAGTTTTCGAGCGTTCTCGAAAGCGAATCTGCGGCGACATTCGAGACTTCCGGACGAACAGAATATCGGAGCGACGATGCGCGAATCCTAGCTTGTTAAACGTTCGTTCCACTTGCGGTACTGCTTCCGTGATTTCCGCAGAGAGTAGGATTTTTCTCCTTTAGAATCGTTCGCGGGTCGAAGGTTAAGGCACTTCTGCATTTCTGCATACTAAAGTATCAAAATTCATCCGCAATGTTAAATACGGATGATAGTCTTCGCTTAAATGAAAACTAATAAAGATTAAAAGTAAAAAAGAAGAGGATCATCCGTTGAAATATCTGTTACACGCGTAAATGAAAGACGCGGACAAGCCTAGCGAAGAACATCTCGATACAATGATCTGGACTATCGAAGATGATATTCGACGCGGTATCATCGCGAGCCCTGAAGAACCGCGGACGGGGATGGGTTGAGCGCAACAGTTTGCCGGCTTTCGTCCTTCGCTCCTGCCTGGCCCCTCTCCAAAAGATGAACGTTTCTAGCCAGGGGGACGAGAGCGGTGGATCGTTGCCCGGAAGATCGTCGCGCCTGGTATTCCGCACGAAGAAACTACGATTTGGATCTACAGCTGGATGGAATTCGCGATAGATGGGATTTATCGTTGCTTTATCGAATGGGTGTGGATGCAGGAATTTTACACAAAGAAACGGTTCACCTCGTTTCATTACATACGTCCATTTTAGGTCTTTGTTCATATCGAATTTTTACAGCCAGACAGCTTTCGAAATGCGTGGACGGAATTGCTTTTCTCGAAAACTTTTTCTTGGAGGATATACTTTATTGGATCGGAGATATTTCCACCATATACATAGTTATCTACCATATATTTTTTATCGTTATACGTGCGTTTAATTTCAGGGATGACAGATTTCTACGTACGGGGATAAAATTTACCGTTCTCTGTTGGAGCGGTCGGTGAAATTTTACATAAAGAGGTGATTCTTTCTTACCGTTTTATAAACGATATAAACGATATAAACGATATAAACGATATAAACGAGGAAACGAAGACGTTTTAACGGACGTGTACATGAGAAATATTTGCGTCACGATGGTATTTCATATTTCGTGCACATACACGCTGTATATAAAGTATTCCATATACGAGATATATACATACAGGTAAAATTAAATTTTGAACGATGGAGAACGTACGAAAGGCAAAATGTATTTTCGCAGAAACGTATCTGGTTAGCGTAGACCGTGTAGACTGTACGCTGTATGTAGACCGGTGACGCTCGTAGACGATTAAAACTCGAGCGTACATTGTTTTTCAGACGAAAGATGATAACGTGTTTAGCGCGGAGACAGAACAGTTGCTGCGTGCTTTCGACAGATAGTAGCGGTGCGTTTAATTTAGGAAATGTTAATTTACGAAAGAAAGTTGCAAGGAAAGTCGACAGGTTGATCGTACGGAAAGATTACGTTTGTTGTTGCGGCGGTTCAAACAATTTAGAAAGGCAACCCAATATATAAATTCTATGCATTGGTGCGGAGAGCCGTGCTTCCGTCTCCGGAAAGCTTGCGAAATTTCTGAGCAGCGCGCAAACATCCGCATGCGATCGATAATTAATTCGTTGCGAGTAACCTGGCAATGCGTGCGTATAAACCGCACGAGTAATCGATATGCGAAACCTTCGTTAATGATTTCAGTAACGATTCTGGCCGATGAACGAGAAGACGGTTAATTGGTATCCATGGGACTATTAATATTCGTCGAATATTCGTCGAATATTCGTCGAATAATATCGGTCGGTATTAATAACAAGCTTTATTGCGGAATAGAGGTTGGCGCAACGAGGATATATTAATCGAATCGGACAGAGGCAGGGACAGGAGTAATTGGGAACAGGTGGTTGCAGCGGCTACCAGCGTATACACGTGCACTGTACGGTCAGCCGCCAATCCTCGTTACACCTACCGAGTGCACCGATACGTTAGGCGCGGTGCAGCGTCCCGCTGCCCCGTTGCCCCGTTGCCCTGGCCACGAGAGCCAGGTGTCGGGGTACGTTCTCGTCTTATCTCGAAGATAACGCGTCTCGAGACGCGACGCTCTTCATACTCTCTCTCTCTCTCTCTTTTCATATATTTGCAAAACGAAGGGAAATTTCCTAATAACCGAAATACGACGAGATATCGTATTTATCGGTGGAATAACGGAACGAAGGTAACGTAACACGTTCGATAAGGCAAATGTACGATAAAAAGAAAAGAGCCGAGGTTGTCTGAAAACGTAAAACCGCGTTCTAGTAGGCGCAATCGAGGCGCAATCGAGGCGCAATCGATGGAAAGAAAGAAGACGAGAAGATTGGGAAACGGAGAATAGGGGATAGACGAAGGTATAATGGTACCTTGCGGAAGATGTATCGCTGAAAACGTGGATTCCACCGCGACCGTGCAACTTGGCCGCCCAAACACCAAGGAAATGAGAGAGGATAACGAGAAACGGTAAAGCCAGTCTGGAAAATTTATACGAGGCCAGACGAATAAGAATGCCGGATATAAAGAAGAAGCTTGAACTTGTCCATCTTTAGATCGAATCACTGCCCTTTATGATCAAATAGATTCATTCAGTTCCCAACTTATTGAAAATACGTTTAAATTTACCTACTTGTTTGCTTCGACGAAGAAGAACGACGAGAACGTACAATATCGTTTAATTTGTTCGATACCGTTAACGTAACGATCTTAGTAAAATCTGAACGAATCTCGAAAACCTTATTTCCTTAAGCGTTTTTATACCGCGCTTACTTTAAAAAGACTCGTCGCATAATTAATCGTTATCTTTTATAGTGCCGATTACGGGAGTACGGACTACGGGAAGTATATTTGATCGTTCGAAAAATCAACGAAAATAAGTAGTGGAACGTAAGTAGTCGAACACCGATTTAGATATTAACGGATTCTTTTGTACGTTGTGTTGGAAGGTGTGGATATTCGGTGATCTATGGTGCTCCATCTGGCTGGCGATGGACGTATGGATGTGCACGGCATCGATATTGAATTTGTGTGCCATCAGCCTGGATAGATACTTAGCAGTGACCAGGCCAGTGAGTTATCCTCAGGCAAGTACCATTTACCGATTATTCGATCATTATTATTCGATTTCGCGGTACAGGTGTACACGGCTATGGGAACGCTCGATAAAGCCGTTTGTCTCTTCTGCTTCCCCTCTACTATTCTACGCCTCTGTCTCCTCTCTTCTACTCTACGCTTCTGTTTGCCGCCTCCTATTCTATACGCCTCTGTTTCCACCTCGAATAGTCCCCGTGTTCGACGTTTCCCTCCCAACGGCTTAATCGATCGATCGTTTGTTCAACTTGCAACGTTTGACTTTCGCGACCGCTTCGTAATAACGTTGTTACCACTCCGTTCCATGAAATTCTGCGATCGGAACGTTACAAGTTTTCTTCCGTGCTTCTGCAGAGACGCGTGTAACCAAAACCTTCTTCGATACCGAATGGTTCGAATAAATGTCGAATTTTCGCTTTATTATATTATCGCGATATATTATACAAATAATAGAAATAATCGCGATATACGGATACAAAAATGATCGTCGATGGTAATTGTTGATAATTGTCGATAAAGAGTCGTTAGCGGTTATTGGACCATCGTGCGTGTCGAAGTTTGAGAACATTTTCAAAGGTTTCCGGGCATTTTCCAAGGCAGCTGGAATTGTCAGGGATTTCGCGAAGGCTTCGAAGGGATTTTCCGAGCAAATGGCAAACAAACGGAAACGGTATCCTTTTGCAGGAATGCGAAACAAGTAGTCGACGATGACAAATTCTTTCGAAAAATAAACGCGAACAACCACTCGTTTGCTACATTCTTGGTTTACCGATATTCACTCGCTTCGCTGTATTATTACCGTGTTTCGCGGTGAGTAATCCTGTTATCGTAACCCTTTAAAATGTAGATCATGTCACCGAGAAGGGCAAGGCTGCTAGTGGCAACCGTGTGGATCTTGAGCTTCGTTATCTGTTTCCCACCCCTGGTCGGCTGGAAAGACAAACGGGTAACTATCATCGACGTGAACGGTTCGTTCGCTCGTTACGACACAACAACGTGTCCTTGTACATTTTTCCGCTCGTTTCGCAGTCTCAGCCCGCGTACAACACGACGTTCCCTCAGAACGGACCGTTCAACACCACCACCATACTCATCCCGGTGAAACCATGTCCCTGGATCTGCGAACTGACAAACGACGCAGGCTACGTGGTCTACAGGTAAGGAAAGAAAACGGTGGCGGGGAAAAGATATCGCGAAGATAAAGTTGATTCTTCGAGTCCTCGGATCGGGAATTTAGAACGGCCTAGGATCTACGCTACAGCGGCGATTGGTAATTCGGCTGATGGAGATTTTGAAAAGAAATTTGACGAAATGTACATCTTAGGCTTCGGAATGTTCAAAGTGGGGGCAACTATGTCGATATCGAATATTTGGATGGAAATTTTGGCGTTTGAGATTTTGAAAAATAGAATAGAGATTCGCCATGATTTCGGGAGGATTTTGGCTATTTGGGAAATCGAGGAATTCGAGGAATTCGAGGAATTCGAGGAATTCGAGGAATTCGAGGAATTCGAGGAAATTAGAAATTGAGAGAGTTAAGTGATATTGAGTTAATTGATATTCGAAAGTTGCGATATTTTGAAACCTGTATACCTTTGATACTGCGAATTCAGCTACCCATCGCTATACGTACGTGTATACACGTTTCTATATACGCGTTTACTATGCTGGTTGTTCGATGGAAAGTACAACTTTTGAAAAATTACTGAACCATACGATACGTAGCAAAGCGAAATAGCACGCGTAAGCTTCGGCTTCGACAGTTTCGCTGCATCAGAACGGGAACAGAAATGATCGAGTCGTCGAGCAGGAAGTGCCGAATTTTCTGGCAAACATCGCGTCTATTCTTACCGCGTTATCGCGATCCGCGTGTGCATCAATCCACGCCGGTTTACGCTCGACGTTGCGTCTAAATCAACCTGCGAATAGACGGTTAGCGTTCTTCCATCGTGTGCCAGACGAACTTACGTTTCTGCCTGGCAACCTTGTTATCGTCCTCGCTTGGCTCGCGATATTTCAATCTTTTCGAGCTCAGCCGTAAAGTCGTTTCCTTTCGAGAAATACAGCTGGCGAACGGACAGCAGCGTAACTTTATAAGAGTATATACATATATATCGTAATCGAGGTGGATCGATGCTCTGTAATAATCAATTAATAATTAAACGTAAAGGCAGAGAAAAATAAGGGAAACTAACTACTGGCGATGTATCTGTTTGCTCTGGAAATACATTTTCACCGATAGCCCGCTTGTTATTCCTATCGCGTCCAGTTTGCCGACGGTTATCAAGAGATTGATTTACATATGTTTATGATAGATGGTATGCGGTAGAGTCTGCATCGTGGAAAACATCGTGGAAAGTGGCAACGTGGAATTCCCGATAAACCACAGCAATATATAGAGTAACATTTCGAAATTTGACTTTCCTTCATTTCCAATATCTATCGCTATACGTGTTCAAATTTTCTTTCTGATTAAAATAAGAACCATCCCGATCGATACACTTTTCCCAATCGTCGTACAAACGCATCGATTCAATTTTCTACAAATTGGATGGTTCGGGCGTATTTGTAACGGCGTAGAAAAATATTGCGCTATAAAACTGAATTGCTTCGCGTTGTATTTTTGGAAAGGCAGTTATCCACGTTTGTTTCTATTCTACCGGATATACATACGTATACGTTATATCGTACAATACGAACGATTCGTCGAATCGGACGTCCGAAACGTTTGCCCGATAAAAATAAAGATTCTTTTCGAGGAGATTCGATAGTCGCTATCTATTATATCGAACGATTTCTCGTCAATTAAAATATACGTATGACGAACGAAGGGGCAGAGTAAAAAATCGAAAGCCTCTGGACGCAGGATACGCGTATACGCGCTTCCAGACGATCGGCGAATATTTTTGAATTTTAAAATGCGCCAAACCACACCCTGTTGAGACGCGCGCGACTTGTCGTATTTTGCTAAACGTCGTCGTAAACATTTCTTTTCCGTGTGAAAAACGGAAACGATAATCGAATTCTCTGGACGATCGTTCGGATGAGGGGTGTGTACGGTACTCGGATCGGTGAGTGCCACATGGAATTTCATAGCAGAGTTCGTTTCGTTTTTCCCGCGTCGCAGCTGCGATCGAAAGATAAAAGATAAAACGCTCTCTATTGTGGCATCTATATATATAGGCATCTATTGTGCCTGTGCCAACAAAGAGACACAACTTGATCCCTTATCTGATACAAAGAGCAATACCGTAGACAAACAGTAGCTTTATCCATAGGCGCGAAGTTTACAAGGCTATCTGCGTGCCGGCGTTCCCTAGCTTGTCGCCGCGCCGTATAGAAAAACATAGGCCAAAGCGAAACTGCAAATTCAATGAAACTCGCTATCGCGCATCGCGCCCTTCTCGATACCGCGTTTCCTCTCCCCGTCTCTTCGAATCGTAGAAAATAACCTCTAACCGTATCAAGTTCCAACGATATGCACGATCCTTTTATTCGAAAATCATTTAATAATCAGCAATTTTTATGCAATTTCTATGCAATTTCTATGCAATTTGTATGCAATTTGTATGCAATTTGTATGCAATTTTCCCATTATATGGCAAGCTTTTTTTAACACGCGTTCCTTTCCAAGTCGAACGAATTCTGCCTGTAAATCAACGATTGACTTCTGGCGACAGTAACGCTCTCTTCCAATTTGACGATTTTAAGCCCTAAGCTTTAAGTTCTAACGTCGATACTCTCGATAATATTCGCCACTTTCCCTATCGACCGGTTTTTTAATCGTCGTTCGTTGGAATCGTACTCGTTAGCTTTTACGCGATCTTACAATCTATAGCCCGGTATCCTTAAGGAAATTAGAGAAAACACCAAGACTCGATAAGGGAAGAAGCGATCGGATAGCAGCAGTGGAAAAAGAGGGACGTGACAAACAGGTGGCTGCGATTAAACGCGATCCTCGTCGAATTGCGAGAATGCCTCTATGTAGGATAAAATTAAAGAGTTGTTGTTTGCAGCGCGCTCGGCTCTTTCTATATACCAATGCTGGTCATGCTGTTTTTCTACTGGAGGATCTACAAGGCAGCCGTCTCCACCACGAAGGCCATTAATCAAGGCTTTCGCACGACAAAGGGCTCGAAAATGCTTGGCTCTAGGTAAATGCAACGTGGCATAGCTTCTGCAAGAAATGGAAAAAGACGAAGAATCGTGATACAAAGTCGAGTTCGATCAAGAGCGACTTGGCTGCGAGTTTTATTGGGATTAACGAGCTTCTTGATCTTTCTCGGCTTCTTCGCTCTTTTCCTATATCCCAAGCTTGCTTGTTATCCTTCCTCCCCTCTCTGTTTCTTTCTATTTTTCACCGATCGCCGTTGGATTCGTAAACAAAGAACGAAGAAAGACAGACGCAGCTTCTGCAGCTTTGCACGATTGCTTACAGATTCGACGAGCAACGGTTGACCTTGAGGATTCACCGTGGTCGAGGCAGCGTGCACAACGGGAGTAACAACGGGAGCCCGAGGAGTCCGGAATCGAATAGCCGTAGCTCGGTGAAAAGGGAAAAGATAAAGATCTCGGTGTCGTATCCGAGCACGGAGACGTTGAATACAAAGTGTAACACCCTCGATAGGACGCCGTCGACGAGGTGTTCTCAGACCTCCGTGCACTATAGCAACGGGCAAACTCACAGTCAACTGTGCCCCACCCCCAAGAGCACGCATCTCAAGGTAATTGCGCCTAACTTCTTCGCTGTCAGTTTTTTACGTTCTCAGCGACGGATCGGCGAATAGATGTTCGATCAAATAAACGATACGTTCGTGAGAACAAAGAGAGCCGTCTTTCTAATTATTAAATTAATGATATACGTTGAATCGAATCTATCGTACGAACGCGCAGCTTCGCTCTGCTTCTCTGCACTGTGCTTCGAATCGGAGATACATGCCGGTATATTGAAATTTGCGAATTTTAACAAATTCCAGATCGATATCCTCTACCGGTTCGTTTATTCGCCTTCTTTCGGCAGCGATGAAATTTTCTGAAATGTAAATCACGCCGCGCGAAAGAGAGAAGCCAAAAGCGTCGACAGAGCGGCATAAATATGCATCAGCGGCAATCGAAATCTCCGGCTCTTTCGCACCCTTAACCCTTAACCCCTAGCGATAAAACGAGAAGCGGCATTTCGTTACCCTCGAATTCATAATTGCCCTCGTACCGTACTCTATCGGGTATAGTATAGTTTGTTACTTTGCAGAGGAATTTGCCATAATTGCTTTCGATTGAAATCAGAAGTTACAATCAGAATAAATCCACGACTAAGATCAAATGTATCTTTCCTAAGTGATATTCGAATTAGCAAATTCCACTACCCTCGAATCGGTCGTCATTCTTACAAAAAGCCGATAGATGTTCGAAAAAGCGAACGCACGAGGATCGAGACGGCAAAGGCGAATATAATACGATCGTGGGAAATCGTGGGAAATCGTGGGAAATCGTGGGAAATTGTAAAACGCCGGTGACGAGTTTGCATGTCCCTGGAGGAAAACGGCAGAGAACGTTGTGGTTAAAGGTCGGTTCGATACGTCGGTGACAGGTGAGCGGTATGAACAGGGTTGGCAGCGCCAGGAGGCCCAGCAGACGGAGCAGCTGCGAGAGTCAAACGGGCGATGAGATGATGTCGTTGCGAGAGCTCGGCCAGAGTCCCGAAGAGAAGCCCAGGGTGATGAAGATGGGAAAGAGGAATATCAAAGCTCAGGTATCGCGTCGAATTTTCGACAAACAAATGAAATTTTAAGTTGAGAGAGAGTTTTGAGTTGAGAGAAGCGGTTTACGCGAGCCTTAGAACAAACGAATCAGCTGATTTCGAGAAAGTAGAAAAAGTAGATTTCAAGAGGCGCGTCAAATACGATTAACGGTGCAGGTGAAAAGATTCCGGATGGAAACGAAGGCAGCCAAGACGTTGGGCATCATCGTCGGCGGATTCATCCTCTGCTGGCTTCCGTTCTTCACGATGTATCTGGTGCGCGCCTTCTGTCCCAATTGCATTCACCCCACGGTGTTTAGCGTGTTGTTCTGGCTGGGCTACTGCAATTCCGCCATAAACCCGTGCATCTACGCGCTTTTCAGCAAAGACTTCCGGTTCGCGTTCAAGAGAATTATTTGCAACTGCTTGTGCAAGCGGCGGACGAACGCTTTGAGACGTGGCAGCGATGGCAGCCAACTAGCCACGAGGTGAGCTCAAACTTAGTTCAACGAATAACACAATGCCCTTTCGTTTCTCTAGCTCGACGTACACGCGTACACGCTCGATCGCGAAAGCCTACGCGTACACAGCCCTCGAACAAAAGATATACGTTCTGGCAAACGCGTTCCACCTAATAATCTTCTTTCTACGTAATTTGCCGCGTACGTGCGAAAAGGTAAGGCAATTTATTCTATTCTTACGAAGGAGAACGAACGTTCGCTCTACTTGGACAAAAGTGGTAGAAAAAAGATGGATTTAGTATTTTTTGGCGTTCTTTCTTTCTTCCTTCTGCTGCCATTTCATCTCGTATCTTTCCTCGTGTTTCCACCCCCAACCCCCCCCCCCCTCCCCAACCTAACCCCAGCGATACAATTTCCAAACGCTTTCGCGAAAGAAATGCTCGTTACGATGCAGGCGTATCTGTTGGCAGAAACGACCGGAGCCCCAGCTACTCGATGCAGATGTCTCAACAGGTGGGTGCATCCATCGACGATTCGGACCAAGATCACAGCTCGGAACCGACGATGCACTCGCAAAGCGAGTCAAGATGACTGTAGCGTGGCAGGTGTGGCGCTCAGCGCGTTATCTTCGACCCGAGCACCTCGAAAGCAAGCATCCAGTCGTTCTAAATTCCAAAGAATCCCAACGATCGACCATCCGAATCATCGGCGATCAACGATCCTTGCCGCGCAATCGAGCACTTCGATAGATCGATCGCTTACCCGGAAACCAGTGCGTTCGCGAATTACACTCGAGTTAGCGACAAACGGACGAGCTTCTTCTTCGGTGTCTTACTGTCGTCCCGCCAGCCAATGAAATACGAACAGACGTTTCTTAGGAGATGAAAATTCGCTCAAGCTAGTTAGTAAATCGAGACTGAGAACGATAAAAATAAGAGAATAAGAAAGAACGAACGGCCATCGACGAAGTATTCGGTGCGAGACGATAGAAACGAAAGCGAGGCCGGGCCACCTTATATCGCTACGCGTATAGAGACTGTATAGGCAAACTGTTGATCGTTTTCGTTGGAATAATTGAACGGGGATTATCGCGCGATAATGGTTGGAGCGCGAGGGAACCAACGACCGAGAATCAACGAGATTCTCGAAATACGTACGTACGTGCATCATAAACGGATATTAAACGCAACTTTCGTTATCTTTCAAAGCTTCTCGGCTAACCGTCGCGTCATCGTTGTCGCCGTATTATTTCCGTAGATTTCGTAGCGTTTCTCGTTGGTTATACGCGATGATAGCGCTGGGCGATCCCGTTCGCTGGAACACGCGACAGCGAACGAATTTAAAGGAATTTTGTTGGTACATCCTGCAGCAAGTGTGATCGAGACTACGCACGTATGCGCACATACGTGCGTGTGTACGTGTAGATAGATGCGCGTTAGATGCGCGGTAAACAGTCAAGTACGTAAATGTAAGTGGTGTTAGGACGATGCCATTTAAAAGGAAGGAAGGAAACTCGCGTTGGAATATTTTGTACGGACAGTTTCGATTCTTCCTCGAACGTATTACGATTGTTTCGAGAGGGGACAGAGAAAGGTACGAAATCGGCGAGATTCCTCGCATCATGTGATATACCGTCTACGATACGTAACGAAACGAACGACAGAATAAATGTGCGAATGAAATGCACCTGCTGGTTGACCCCTTCCCTGCAAATTGCTCCTTTCGATCCTCTGTTGTTTCCTGTTCTTCGCGGCAGAAGATGCAACGCGAGTTCGATGTTTCGCGATAAAGTCTCCACCACCATTCTTACGCCATTCTTATGCCATTTTTTACAATTCGACAGTTTGGAAATTTTAAATTTCGTGGGCTTTGCAATGAGACAATTTTATCGTTGGCAATTTGGAAGCTCGTGCGTTCGAACGTTTGCGAGTTTTAAAGTTTGTAGCCTTAAAGATTCGCAACGGTTAAAATTTCAACCTATTACTAACCGCAGGTACGTATTATGCGTACGTATTATGTATATATATATATATATATATAGAGAGAGAGAGAGAGAGAGAGAGAGAGAGAGAGACAGAGAAATACGTAAATTTGTGTATCACCATGACATCTGCTTATATTCAACCTATATCGTATAAAATATATAATGGTATAAATATAAAACAGTCAGCCAGAAACAGTTGATAAGTTAACTTTTAGAACTTCTTCTCTCGTCCGTCCGTCCGTTCGTTCGTTCGTTCGTTCGTTCGTCTATCTGTATTTGTACTGGCATCGTGTAAAACCTGTTGAACGGATTTTCACTTTTATAGCTTGGAACACGCGTTCGTTCGTTTATCAAATAATTATTCCAATCGAATCTACTTCAATTTTCGTTCGATACTTTAAACGACTTTCTACATTTTCAGATGTACGTTTAAAAGGTCAGTTTTAATTTCCCTATCTTTGTAATTGTAAATCCGATCATTTTCCGAAGAAGCCACTATGTCGTTCAATTTCTTGAAATTCTTAATGACGTCTGAAAGAACGGACACGGAGCGAAAGGAGTTTCGGCAAAGACCGCTTAGCGACTTAGAAATTAGTCGACGAAGGAAGAGAGAAGGAAGAGAGAAGGAAGAGAGAAGGAAGAGAGAAGGAAGAGAGAAGGAAGAGAGAAGGAAGAAGGGAGGAGAGGCAGAGGTGCGTTCTACGGTTGGAAGATCGTCGACACGCTCGGCTGTCCGGTCTTTTACCTTTTGTTCGCGTGATCGACCAATTCCTAACCGACGCGACGTAAACGTAGGTCATGGTTGGCATTGGCGAGATACGAGCAAGTTGGGAGAGGCCGGAGCGGCGAAGCGTCACGGACGTCGAGGAAAGTGGCAAAACGCGGCAAGAAGGTAACGTTCTACCGTCTCTTGGGTTAGTCCTTTTATCGGCATTTTTGTAAATCGACTGCTCGCGACTGAGTTTCCTGCTGTTTAACGTTGCACGCCACGCAAATACGTGCTACCATGTTCACGTTTTGTTAAAAGGAAATACGGCTTGGTCGAAAACGTCTCGCAGAATATCTTGGATTTATTCTCTAGGGACTGGACGAAAGCGTAAAGTGGTGCCGCGTCGATTCGATTCGACGGACGCTGGAAACTCCGGAGTCGAGTAACAATCGATCGTATTGTCGGTCCGCGATGCCGTGGGTCGAAGCAAATTATTCGTTCAACGCGAAATCTCATCGATGGCGGCCCGTAAGAGGTCAGGTAGCATCCGGCTGTCGAGTAAATTAACTGAAATTCAGCCAGTCAAAGCGGTGGCCTGCTTTCGTACAACGCCCTTCTATAAAAAGCAATTACCTACCCCTGTGCGAATGCAGTCAGACCAGACGACCATCGTCTATCGTCCTATCTTCGCAGCTGCAGGTCGTGTTTTACCTTTCATCGCCAAGACGGCGGCGGATTCCTTCGAGACGTTCCTCGATTCACAGACACACGATGCAAGGGATTTTTGTGAATCGGTCGAGGGTCAAAGTTGCTACCACTATAAAGTAGTACGTTAAATTTCTTCTTCGACCGTTTATTCGGTTATTCGGTTATTCGGTTGTTGGATTACGAGTAAACATTTTGTTAGAGTAATTTCGCGAACGATGATTCGTTTCAAAGTGAGAAACCTATCTGTCGGAAAAGACGCGCCACTGCTCTAGTTGAAACTAGTTGTTTTCGCGCGTCGTAAACATTCAACAGGTATTGAATAGAAATTTACTCGCGACGATTAACGAGCAAAGAAGGATAAAGAGAGAGGGAGAGAGGGAGAGAGGGAGAGAGGGAGAGAGGGAGAGAGGGACGAGAAGGGAGAACGAATGCGAATTAAGTTCGTTCTCGTTGGTGCGTGAGGGACGCGGATGCGTGGAACGAACTCGAAAGGCATTCAGAAAGTTCGATTACCCCGTCACCGGTGAAATAACGCCCGCGGCAAGAAACGCGTCTCGCCAGAAACTTCCGATCGAACAACGCGAAACGAAGATTATTCCGCCGCTTTGGCTGAGTTGCTCCGACGAAGAAAGAAAAAGGCGGCTGCTACCAATCGTTAGTAGCTTGCAAGCGACCTCCTAACTTCCCTTTCTCGGATATACGCTGTTTTTACCTCGATCGACGCCACTCTTTCATACATCGGCATACATCGATTCGCAGTGGATTAGAATATAAGATTGCTTACGCTTGAGAAAACCTTACGAATCGTGCGTATATAGACGTGTAGAGGAGGAATTTTTTATATCTTTAGGTTGATGATTTTTCCTTGATTGGAAAATTGGGATTTTTCACGTACGTAGCACTACTTCCGTTCCAGAGTTCGGAAGAACTCTCCGATATAAATTCTTTCACGTTTAGTCCGCATATCGTGTTTTGTCTTGCTCCGTTTTCGATCGAGCTTCGCTAATCGCGTCGTTCGAAAAGCCCGGACTCTCAAAAGGACAAAATATTCGAGAACTCTGACGATTCACCGCTCCCTCGTCAAGACGAATCGTACAATTTTCCCAAGCCAACGGTTGCTCTCCCAATAAAAAAAAAAAAAAAAAAAAAAAAAAGATCGACTCGATCGGTTTGTTACTTTGCTTGCGGCAGATTGGTGGCCATGACCCTAAACCCATTACGGTCTGCCACGTAATGAACCTGTTGCAGCACCCCGTTCGGATCGATATAGCTATAAGCACCCCTGGTCGTCCCATCCAAAGATCTAGATTCCGTTTTCGCGCTCGAGTCTCCCGTATAACTGTAATCGTATTGGCCCAAAGAATCCTGAGTATGATGGAGGGCGCTGTGCAATAGTCTGTACGGCAAAACCGGAAGTACATAGGGCGCAGGAACGGTCACAGGCGTCCGAGATATCGCGTCCAGAGATATCAGCTTGTTCGCTCGCAAGGAATTCCCTTCGGATAATTGTTCTTCGTTCTTGCGTTGTCGATCGGATCGAACGGGTGAAGATGGCGATGGCGAAACGCTCGTCGAAGGTAATATCTTTGAGAGACTCGGGTCTGGCTTTGGCACGTCGATCCTTTCAGCTTCCGATTTCGACAGCACCGATGGATTCTTCGCTGGCCTTTGCTGAAACGGTACGACGGTTTTAGCGATTGTAAACTTTGCACGTCGATTCAGTGAAATTTCGCACGGCGAATTTTCGTCGCGTAAAGCGGTAATCGTCGGCCTTTCAACGCTAAAACTACCTATTCTATGATCGCACGTTCGTTTGAACGAGATTCAAGATCAATCTTATCGATGCAACGAAACAGTTATTTTAGAAAAAAATCACATCCGACTGTCGTTTCTACGAGATATTTTCACGATTACGCAGTTTGGTAAGTTTCAGTTAGCGGTAATCGTATTTTTAAACAAGAAAAATCATCGGTCGCGTTTGCAGCTAGTTTTCCAGCCGATAAATTACCCGAACGATTCGCTCCTCGCTCACCGACCAGCGTATTTTATTAAATTTTTCTCTTGTTTCCGCGTTTCGCGAAAAGTAAAATTCGAGTATAGCTGGCTGCTGCCTCGAAGCCGGCCAGTTGAACGATATTCGCCTTTGTTAACGCGCAACCACTCGCGGGGAACAGCAGTTGCGTTATTGCCGGTTATTCGTTGGGCTTCGTTCGACAAAGTGGTTTCCGACTGCGGCCGGAACGCGAATTCGTGTTTGTCTTTGCGCGCGTTATACACATTTTATTAAGGCCGCGGTGAACGTAGCACGTACGAGTAGTGCCAAACGAGAGAGTATCGAGTATCGCGAGAGTAAACGAGTCAAAATTAACGACTGCCCCACCAACCCCCTGATCGAAATTCGGTCGTTCCTTTTGAGAGCATTTTCGGTCTGAATTAAAAAACGTATCGTCCGAAAACGTATTAAACGTGTTAAACTCACTGCGACTTCGCGAACGGCTAAATTCTTGTTGTCGCGCTTGGCTAGCTGCGCGAAGCTAAAATAAGGTGGCAGAATCTCGTAAGACAGGATATTCGACCGATAATTCGATCGATCTGTCAGCTGCGACTTTTGCCGCGTGTCCTGCATCGCCGGAAGATCGTTGTTCGGCGGCTGTGGTAAATTACTACCGCCGCTCACTCTGAATCCATTTTCATCGTCTGCCGTGTAAGTCACCGTTTGCAAAATTCCATTCGAGTCGATGTAGGAATAACCTAAACGAGCAGAAATTATTTTATATTATTTCATTATTTTACTTTTTCCACTGCTATCGAATAACAGCGGAGAAAGATAAGAAAGAAATCCCTACAACGCATAACGCCAGCATGCCTCGAGCAAACTGTCGTACGTTTGCGTTGTATGGGATTCTCGTCGTCGTTCGAAGAACGTACGCGATGAAAAGTATGGGGAAAAAGGGAGGAGGCGCGCGTTGCTTAAGAGACTCGAGCGGCAAAGACGGATCTATCGTAGTGGGTCTGGTTCGTTGCGTCACCATCGATCATCGTTTCGTAAAGCGGTCGTCGTCTGGCGCGGACGTGGGCCATCATATCCTGTCCATCTCGACAGACTCGAGAAAGCAACGTATGTGGCATTCGCGTGCTTTCACGACAGATACGCGAATAAACTTGTCCGTATCTCTGTCGAGTCACGATATAAGTTCGCAATTAGACAAATTCGCGATACATACTTACGTTTACGCTCGTGTAAACAGACGCAAGGAAGATTGGCATTCGTTGGTTGTATAACGCTTCGGATAGCGATACGTCAATGTGACGATACAAGGCACAGATGGTAAAGATGGAAAGTAGACAAAGGGAAAGAAAAGGAAGGATCGCCAACGCTTGTTTGTGGAACCAGTTAGTACGGTTTGTCTGAATTTCTATGGAAACTACGATAAACAGAAGGACTAGAGACAGTGAGAAAATGACGCGGACCACTTTAAACTGGAAAATAAAGGAAGGTAATCGCGACCACTTACCGCCCTGCGTGATGCCGTTCGAACTGGATTCCGATTTCGCGTGATGGGGTCCAGTGAACGAGTAACGATATCCGCCGGATCCGTCCTGTACGTGGTATTGCCTCGATGGAGTCAGAGATTCTATCGGACCGAGCCAAACGTTCGCGATCGGAGTGGCGCCGATTCGTCCGAAAATCGTGCTCAACAGAATCGTCTGGAAAAAAGAGAACGGGAAAGCATCTTGCGTAACGTAAACGTGGCATAAATACATTTTCGAATGTTTCTAGCATTATCCTCCGTTGACACGGAATAGATGGCGGCCTGCCGCTAGTCGCGACGAATATCGAATATCGATTTTGGAAGAAAATCTCGTTGTCTATTTCGTTAGTTCTAGGAATCTTCAGATTTTTATTCTTATCGTTGATAACGGATATCTAGATGCATGTCGCGCGTCTTATATTTTGCTTGATTCGCTGCGTCGTAAAATCGCAGGAAAAGATAGAAGAATAGGAAAACGCAAGAGCAGAACGGAACAGAGCGGGAGAAAAGGTGGGCGATAAACGAGCGAAAACGTTTATAAACGTAGAATAGCGCGCGATGAAAGTCGGAAAATGAAAGGAAAAATTGAGCAACGGAAATTACAGCGAACGTCGCGTCGCTTTCCACTTGATCGAAAGGAACCACGAAACGACTAACCGATCGTTGGTGGAGCAACGGGACGCGGAACCGGCTGGGTGGCAGCATTCCACGGAAACGTTTGCCAGCATTAACAGGGCGTCTCGCGCCAAACTTCCGCTTCATCGACCGATTTCCGACCCCGATCGCAGTCGTAGCGGTCGTCGACTATCTGCTAACTCGCACGCTTTCGACTTAGGCACGGCCGAGTTTTACGACGCCGTCAAGCCGCTGACAACGCTTGGAAACGTTTCGCCTCCGCTTTAGAATTCCGCGTTCCTTGCTACATAAACTCGATGCGTAAAGTTGGTGTATAAGATCGATGTACGGAGTATGGATAAGTCGAAGGCCGATTCGCGCCGATCGATCGAGATTGCAGCCTGCGGGCCAGATTCGTAAAACTTGGAAATGAAACGACAACCGCCGCACGGCTGGACGAAACTCGCTTTAGCTACACGTTCCGTTGCCATTGCGTATTATTCGCCCCTCGGAAACAAGAAGGCTGCCAAGACGCGTCAAATCGCTTTAAAGTCCACGCGTCCACTTGCTTCTCTTTCTCCGATTATACATTGTATAGTCGCTCATACAGTTCTTTTGCGGATTGAAGTAGCAATTTTGCGAAACAATTAACCGCTACTTAATCATACCGGTCTTAACCGGTACCCTCGATACCCTGTTAACGTAATACGTAAGAATACACCTAAAAGATTCCACTTGAGATCGATCCCGAGGAAAAGCGCGACACAAACAGCTGAGAAGGAAAGAAGGCGAAACTTATGCCCGATCGGACAATCTCGGCGAAATGGGGAAAATTGCGCAAACAGCTAGACGTAAAATGGAGAAGAAATGTATGCGTAATGCACTCACGAGTATCATGTTGGTGGTATGCAGAGCAGGTCGTGGACAAGGTAGCGCGACTTTTACCTCGGTCTCGGCCTCGGTCTCGGTCTCGGTCTCGGTCTCGGCCTCGGTCTCGGTCTCGGCAAGAGGTAAATGCCGGCGCGGCGTGGCACGGCTAACGGTTACGTTACGAGAGTGTAAGCAGCGGCGGACGTCTTCTTATATAGCCTGGCGTACGCCGTGTCCTCCCACCATGTAGACACGGTGGTCAGGGCCCTGCTACGAGGTCCTACAGGGTGCTACGAGTCGGCGAGCCAGCTCGAAGCGTTCGCGGCCATCGGAACACAAATCACCCCGAGTTCGATTTCCATGCCGATAAATCAACGTTTATTGGCTATGGTAGGAGGCGTCGATCTCGCGCGCATTCCAGCCCGGGGATGCTCGTTTTCTAGACCGGATGCCATTGCAACGCCACCTTTTGAACCCGAGTCGACTCGAGTTTCCTTCGATGTCGAGGCAGCCGCGTCGTTAATCCACGCTCCATCCTCGGGTCGATGGGTGGACAATGGTCGTCCAACGAGATTGCCTACGCAGCGCAAACTCGACACGATCCACTCGAACGTGATTTAGTTCTCTTCTGTCTTTCGCCATTCGAAACTCTATATACCGTCCTCTGTTCCTCATATTTAGCGTCCGATAATCCGAAATACTCTGTCACAACGTCGTACGAGCATTTCGATTGCGATAGCACGAGCGAAGAAGGACGAGGATTCTTCCTTTTTAACGTTCGCGCGAATCATAGCCGTGACGCGTTCGATCGCGGTTGTCATCACGGTGCTCGACCGATAATTCCGATAAATAAATAAAATAAATAAATCTAAATTCCTATATGGTAAATAAATGCAAATTCCTCGTATCCACGGAGAGGATGCCATCATTGGCTGTCGCACGCCATCCGAACAGCTTGTTTATTTCGTTGTGCACGCGTATACAAGTAACTCTCGCGCATCGGTGGCCGCTGGGAAAAATCCACATGCAGCGAACCGACGTTTTTCCAACCGCCGCCGCAAACGCTATTCGTTGGTTTGGTTTTCGGAAAAATCGCACATTCTGCGAAGCCGAGTTCTTCGCCCCGTAGTAGAAACTACCATAACTCGTCAGCCACCGGTCGAACAATTCTGTGAATTCTGCCGCTCTTCTGAGACAACCACCTATCTCGACTCGTTTATTTCTTCAACGGGTATTCCCAACCTATTGGAAAAATAGCCAACGTCTTGCTTGCTCCTGCCATCTGCTTCGAGAAAACGACTACGCAGAATGCGAAACGGTGCAAGTTTGTTGAGCGACCCGCGGGTCACAGCTGGAGCGGCGAGTTAGCTAGTCGCGTGTAACGACGCGACGCGACGCCACGCCACGCCACGCCACGCCACGCCACGTCAGGCACTAGACGCGCTTCTCCGAGTAGCCTTCTCGGCTTCCAACTCGCTTTCCAACCAGACCCGTTCGTGCTGTTTCGCCTATGCGCGTTGCCCGCGCAGCTGCACCTTCCGTGCACCATCCACCCACCGCACGACGGCCATTCGATGCCGGGAACCGCGTTTACTGGCAACGTTAAAAGCGACGCGAGCCGCCCACGTGGCCCCGCAATGAAAAATCCTTCGTCGGCGACTCGTTGGCCGGACGCGAGTCGCGAGTCGCATCAATTTCCCACCTCATCCTCTGCTTCCGTTTCCGCGCTCGTACACCTCTATCTTTCTTTATTTTTCCCTATATCGCCGTTTGTTCATCCTATATCAAGCTCGATTGCGAGTGAAACGGTAAAACGTTCTCCTCCCTTAATATACCGTATATGCCTAATATTACGCGCCAGTCGGTTAGTCACAGTTAGGCAGGTGGTTTGTCTTAGTTCTTAAGTTTACGCAAATTGAGAAATTTTTATGAACGCGACTAAACGAGTTGCTCCCAGTGCGCGAGCAGTGCGTAATTCTGCGGGAGGAGCAGTTTAACGTCTTTCGTCAATTTCCTAAAGATTAGGATCTCGAGCGCGATCTCGAGCGCGATCTCGAGCGCGATCTCGAGCGATCGGTCCAAGATCAGACAGTTTCAAAGAAATTGTCCCTCTCTGGCCGTGATAAGCGGCTTGCGAAATTATCGCGAGGTTGCAAAGGTCGGGCCGACGCCTTTGCCGCGCGTTTCGCTCGTAAAACTTTCCACCAGAAATACGCTCTCTCTCTCCCTTGTCCTTTCGACGCAACGTGCCAACGCGTGTGGACACGTGGGCAATAGCGCGCATACAACGTTGCGCAAAAGTCTCTCACGCCTTCCGCACTATTGTTCAGAATGTATCGATTCTTCGGTAAGAAGGGAAACTCATTTTCATTCGTACGTACGTTCAAAGTTGGAAAAGTAAAGCTGCGTTGACAAAAAAGCTGAAAAGTAGAGCTGAAAGCCGGATAAGTAGAGAGGATCCGAAGGATTTTCTAGGCAAAAGTTTCTCTTTAAAATGGAAATAAAAAGACGAAATACGACGTTTCTTTTCCACGAAATCGGACATTTTTCGATATTTCTGTTTGTTGGAATAACGAATAATTGGCGATCGATGGGACAAGCAGCTATCGAACAATTATCGATATCGATATCGAAGAAGGATTATAATAATTAGAAAATTTCACGAATCGTCTAGCACACTCGTCTTCCGATGCTTTTCGTATGTCTGATATTTCTGCGCCTAGCGTGTATTTTTACGCTTTCGAATATCTCGCAAGTGCATAAATCTCGGCGATCCGATAAAAAATCCACAAGCCATAATCCATAATTGCCGTTTAATACAAAGCGTAGGACGACTGAGATGGAAAAAGCGATCGTAGTCTACTTGGCGCGAGACTTTTCTACGTTACTGTATGCGTGGCTGTAGAGACCTGTTGGTCGAATCGACACCGGCTATCGTAAAGAAAAATTCGCCGGGTGAAAATTACGAGCGGCCCTCGTAAAAGCTCGGCATAAATAACGCGAGGGTGGACATAAGGGCAAGCTCGCGGTTTCACTTCGAACCTCGAACAAAGGAAAAAGAGAGAGGATGGCGGTAGCTCGTCTCTTTAAACGTAGCCCAGACCACCGCCGTCCGTTCCTCTCCATCTCCGTACGATCCTACGTTTCATTTCATCCTTTTTGCTCGATTTTACAAACCAGCTCCGATTACAAAACCGGACGATTCCTTCGGCCGAGATACATTTTCGCCAATCACGATAAATAACTATACCAAAATAGTACGATAAGCGGGGAAAACTGAGTTTCTTTCTGCGTACGTTATTATCAACTTACGGATATACAGTTTCTAGCAAATTTTTAGTTTTCACCCGCGTGATCGTATCTACGTCGAACCGTCGCTGCAAAGGGGAATTAAAAGTGGAAAGTACGCGGTTACTCGCATCGAGTATTCGAAATTCATTTCATAAAACAGGCGAAAGGTTGGCCGGAAATTCTAGGCCAGCCTTTGCTTGTCCAAAGCCTCTTTGAATACGACATACGCGTACGTATAGTACGGAAAATAATACGTGTTTGTTTGCAACCACGCGATACCATTCCATTTCCGAAGGTTCCAGCCTTTGCTTAAAACTTTGCGTAAAACGACTTTCCTCCAACTTGTCTATTAACATTTCCCTTTATAGCATACGTATTTATCTATCTATTTAATGACTTTTCTACGTGGCACGATAATAATTATCCTGAAAGTTCTAGAGAATCGGTTTCGCCGTTCAAAATATTCTTCATCCCGTAACCTCGTAATGTGAAGCGTTACGATTTTAAAAATCCACCAAAGCATATTTTATACAATTGACTCTGTTGAAATATTTTTCCGCGCCACCTACTTCCACCGTTGTTATTTCACAAATCCAGGAAAAGTAGCCTTTATTCGATGCTTCTAAACTAGCAAAGCAAGTCCGCCGAGGTTCGAGTCAACTTGTTCCTACCTCCTATCATTCTGTCGGCTTACAAAGTACTTTTCTTACATCGATATCGACATTGGTCGATCGCGTGAGACAATTTTGCCACCTGTATCCCTTCTTCGGGGAAAGATCCCATCCCCGGTGGGGAAAATCTGCGGAGGAAACGAACAATGCGCTAAACGTGGAATTGCATCCTCCTATCGGTTTCGTACGCGTTCGCAGCTTCCTTATCGAGCAGCAATGTCACAATTTATGGCGTATTATTCGAAATAATCGTAAATCATCGTGCGAGCGCGCAAAGGGACGATCAGAGGCTGGCTGTTGAAAGCGAATCGTCGAAAAATATTCGTACGACCAGCGTCCTTGTATACCTATACTACCCAGTATACCACTGGTCTTCCCGTAAATCAGCCGGTTTTTCGACGTGGCCATCCGGCTTCTGTGCCTCTGCAGAAACCGGTGATCGATTCGTGTTCAATGGCCCGAGCGTCCGTCAAAACCCACGTCCACTCCGGAGGGAAACGAAGCGACGAAAAAAAAATTCGTCCCACCGTAAAAGGTGGTGCGGTGCACCGAGGATTTTACTGCCACGTATAATGCCTACTCCGCTGCGTTCCTCCTGCCTAAGTATAGTCATTTTTTTCCTTTCTCTTCTTTTCTTTTCTTTCTTTCTTTTCTTTCTTTTCTTTTTTTTCTTTTCTTTCTCTTCTTTTCTTTTTCTTTTTTTTTTTCTTCTTTTTCTTTTTTTTCTTTTCTTTCTTTTTTTTCTTTTCTTTGAGCAGCCAGCCGCCCGAAGCAAGGGAAAGGGTTCGAAAGGTTGATCGCGACACGTACGACGACGAATTATATTTTGCGCGGTATTCCTACGATAGATCTCTCCGGAGATCGTCCATACTCGTAGTTATCTGGTAATATTAATTGTTAAAAATTAGTCACATACCGACAATACGCGTGGCTATGTAAATCGATAGTTCGTCTAGAATTCTGTTACCGTAAAGCTTTTTCTCCTGTTTCACTCGATACAGGCACGTATTCGATCGCGCAAAGCCATCGTTCGTTGCTCCAAAGTCACAAAAATTATTGACTAATTTCATATCGCTATATATTTTTCATATTCTTGTCAGAGTGCGTGCTGCAAGCTTGCAAATACGAAACTGGACGCGCGCAAACTCCGTGTCGTGTCCGTCTGCCCGAAATCGCGATCTTTCGACGAGAAGCTCGAGTTAACGTTCAAAGTAAAAGGAAGAAGCGTGAGATGGACGGATGTTAATTTTGATCGGCGAGCAGGCTAGGCAGCCACAGCCTTGTGGTTTATCGAGTTTAGAGGCTTCTAAACGTGGCTTTAAAAAGTTCGCCTGGATAGTCGGCCAATCGGCAAATGGAATCGTTGGTTAGCCGGTGGTGATCTCGGTTCGGACGTTGGTTGTTCCTTGTAGTACAGACGATCGTACACGAGACTAGCCAACGATCGTGATTCACGATCGAGTTCACGGCAGTCGTGCATTCTCTCTCTGTTTATCGCTCAACTATCGTTCGACCTCCGCGAGCCTAATTAGAGGCTTGTTTAGCGTTATCTAATCGATTTGCACGATCGTCTGCTGGGAAATCCATATAAACGTCGAACGAGACCGTGCGAGTTTCAATTTTCGTCCTTCCTCGTACTTTAAACCAATGTCTGACAATAAGGCGATTTCGGATTTTGCTTGCTTTTTGTGCCACCTGTGTCGTATTTGTGCCTGCTCGTTGGCGTCTTTCCGCCATATTTACGTATATTACACGTTTGAATGCAAAGTCTTCTCGTTTAGCGATTCGCGGATGAGAGCTTGATGTGATATACATATATGTGATATGTATATATATATATATATATATATATATACACACAACGATTCAAAAGTTTTCCGTATAACCGTATCGAGGAAAGACGAAATATGCATATATACATATATCGTAGTTTGAAGGCGGCAAGACAGGTTGGTTCGGCGATCTGTCGACGAAGCGATCGATCCTGCTCTTCTACATCGTTCGCCAACGGAACTTGCAGATTGGATTCGCGTGGAGCACCTCCTACGAATTGCGTGGGCGTCGTTATCAGACGGAAAGGGCACGAACGCGACTTTAAGTTAATATTGCTTCCG
The DNA here is from genome assembly GCA_014737475.1 of Bombus confusus. Taxonomy (NCBI): domain Eukaryota; kingdom Metazoa; phylum Arthropoda; class Insecta; order Hymenoptera; family Apidae; genus Bombus; species Bombus confusus. The sequence continues at coordinate 2,526,961 of JACXIV010000009.1, forward strand.
CGATAATGGATTAATTGCAAGTACAACCGAGGATCAACTTCCTGCTTCGCGATATCTCTCGGCGAAAATAGAAATCGAGCACTTGCTCGTTCGCACGGCAACGTACGACTAAATCCCTGCTTAGATAAAGCTACCAGTTCCTTACTGGCACCTTCAAGTCATCCAACGTATAACACGCAGTAAAAAATATCCGCGATGGTTCAACGTTCGAGATTAGAAGATGCCTGGTTCCGGAATAGTATCAAGTAGACGAGCGAAAACGAGAAAACAGAGATTCTTTTTTAAATAGGAAATTCCAGCCACGTTGTGAGATCGAAAGTATCTTAAAATTCCACTTCTATTCATTGCCATTCTTACGCTTTTATACTTTAATCATTTGCCTGCTAAAACGACTCGACAACACGCTCCGCTCGACACGCTCCAACATTCCATTTCTATTCTCCGTTTCAAATTACGAATTCTTTGGAAAGTGTAACAATATCCCTGCAATCGTCGTTTAAGACGCTATTCGGAAAAGGTAGGATTTAAAAGCACGTTCAGAGCTGAATGGGCGCATGTTTGAATCGGTGTTTTTCCGCAAGACGAGACGAACTCTGATCGAGTGGCAGATTCGTGGCGAAATCGTTATCACGCTTGCCGTTGTCGAACGACCAATTATCCGGTCACGGTGGCGTTTGCCTGACATACGCTGACCGTTTTACCGGCGAAACTGGCTGGATGTTTGCATTATCTGGAGCGCGGATCGTCGTTCCTTTCCGCCTTCGTCGTCTTGGCTGGACCCCGTATCGTTCGCGGCCCCGTGCCGTAAACTAACAGTATATCCGGTCGGAGAAAAATCAGGATCGTGGTGACACGCGCGCCAACGTTGCTCTCGACGCCACGTTACTCTTTGGAGGAATTTCAAGCGCTATTCTACGCTTCGACACATTCTCCAATTCTCCAATTCTCCAATTCTCCAATTCTCCGTGTACCCTTAAATTCCAATTACAATTTCCTGCATCTAACGATGGGTAATCGTTTCAAAAACATAATCAAACTACAGACAACGCTACGTTTCATGCCATGTTACACGTTGCAGCCTGCGGCAGGATGAACCGATTGTTTTCTCATCTGAAACTGCCAAGGGGACGTTTCTCTAGCAGCGACGAACGTTTTCGTTGCAAATATAGCGCAGCCGAATAAACCGCGACCGTCGCGAAAAACAGAGTTTCGCGTTTAATTAAGAATACCAGTGTCGAACCTTGGTGTTCGATATTGCTGTATATCGCTGAAACGTATACCGGATGAAATATAAAATAAATATATAGCGAGAGAGCTGCACAAGGTGAAGAAGATTCGACAGGGTCGAGAAGAAGGATAGAAATAAGATTTAAAGATGTGAGAGTTATCGGAAAATAAAGGAAGGAAGGAAGGCGCGGGTAACGAGGCGACTTTGTGCCATCTCGCGCGTATAATCCATCCACCTTTCCGCGGCTGCTTCGTCGCGCGAGTCACGACACGCCCACGCGCGCGCGGACAAGCGCGACGCGTATTAAGAGATACGCGCGAGATACGTTCAGCCGCTTCTAATCGCGCCGCTCATCTGGCTCGAGTTCCTTCACCCTGACCGTGCACTTGACTTGGCTGGAAGGTGATCCGGATTCTTTGGCTTTTTTCCATCGCCTCGGCTCTCTCCTCCGCTATTATCGCTCCTTCGAAAATCAACTTTCCGCGCGTTTCGTAACTTTTCAGCGACTTTCAAAGTACAGGCTCGACCAAAATTCACAGTAGAATCCAAAGCCTTTTCGTTTCAACATACCTTTTTCCTTTAACAACGTATTTGCATTCGCCGTATCGTTGAACGCGCCAAGCTTCCGTGTAACATCTTTTACACCAATGTTCCAACGTTTTTGCGCCAATGTTTTCGCCCAGTTCTTCCCTTAGATAGTCTATAACGGCCTTACTCGGTGTAATTCGACAGAGCGAATCTCTGAAACCTCAGCTCTAACGTATACAAGGTGCAACGTGAAATCAAACGAACAAGCGAGTTACGTTTTTCTTAAATCCTCGCCTGAACGCCTGTACCGCAAGGCTCCGACGATACGCAGACAGACAGACAGACAGACAGACAGACAGACGTCTCAAAAGTCAGACTGATCCACCAACACAGATAAAGCGACGCGAGGGATGGAAAATTGTACAAAATAATATTTGTAACGTAATTAACCGCGTCTGCGTTTCAGTGGTTTCCGATTTCAATCCTACTTTCTCCAACTTGATAAATTTCCCAACTTCGATGTACCATCGATCCGAATATTTCCACGATCCAGAATTTCCTGTTCCGCGATCTTTCTTGCGTATCGCACTACGTGCTCCAACGCTTATACAAAATGTTTATATTTAATATAAAACCATGTCGGATGATGATCTCTCGTCTCTCGCTATCCTCCAACCACTGGATAGAGAAAACGGTCGATAGAATTCATCGAGCAACTAGGAAGAAAAGGAGGGAAAGACGTTCGCGGATAGCCGGGGCTAATCCGACGTTTCATTGGACACGCGCGCTGCTTTAACGCTGTAATATATTCCGGATAATGGGAAGCTGAATAGCGTTCAAGGCCAAGGGTGTACGGCGCATTTCCCACGCTGGCCGTGACAAACGCGCCACTACGTTTTCATCACCGCGCGCCGCACAGTCCACGCAATCCTTCCCGATTCCGTACGCTGTAAAAAAAACAAGCAAACCGTATTTACTTTAAACTAGCTGCTCGATTTTCACCATTTCACCAATTTTTTATTTGCTCCACTTGATATTTCCATCGAGCGGTCCTCTTAACCTTCGTCATCCGATAGGCATTTTCGATTCAAGTCGAATCGAAGATCGATAGGCAGAGTCTTTCCGAAACGTATAACAGGCTGGCTATCGTTGATTTTATTATCGTTCATCTAAATGTCGAGGTTTCTGTCGGGGCTAGAAAGATAAAAAAAGCCATTTTTTCTTCTCTTCTTTTTTCTTTTCTTTTTTTTTTCTTTTCTTTCTTTAACTCGCAAATACAAATCTTTTAAACTGGAAAACTTCCTAATTCGATCCGAGATACGTCCAAATCACGGCACGAACTGGTTCGTAGAAGGAGAACGAGGGATGCGAAGAATCAGAACTTTTATTGTCAAGCACGAAGGACGATCGATCGTTGCAAAGCGATTGCCGACGCTACGCGGAGCGAGAAGGCGACAAAGCGTAAAAAGACAGTTAGGCGCCAGTAGAATCAGCTACAGATCGATCGTCGATCCACACTCTCGCTCTCTGTTTAGTCGCGGGTATCTGCTAATTTCTACTCGTTTCGCGGATCAGTTCGTTTTCCGAAAACGTGTCGGTATCTTGGAAAATCCTCGATCGACGCCTTTTCCATCCATCTTGACGAAGAATCTAACGAAGATAAATCGGTACATCGAGAACGGGATGAAGCTGAACAACGGGTGCAGCCTTGACTAGCCACGCAGGTCCGACGTTCACCTTGGACTCGCCATGAATCTGACTGATACCGTGACTGGAAACGGACGTAGTAACCGTAGCCGTAGCCAAATCGGCTTCCTTGGCAATTGGTATCACGGAAACGGCCTCTTTAACGACTGCAGCAGTAGTAATTGGTACGTTGTTCTTGCGCACGGCTACGGGAATACCTTCTTTAGCAAGGACGCTTGCAACGCCGGGCACAGCTACGCGTTCGTCGGTGATTTTCCATGGCCCGTGAATCTGACTGAGGCCGTGACTGGAGATAGACGTGGTTACGGACGCGGTGCCAATTCGAGCAGCTGGGATAACAGGTATAGCTTGCTCGGCGATGACAGGCACCGCAGCAACAGTTCCCCTAGAGACGACGGTAGAAGCAATAGGATTAGCCGGCGGAGAACGATCATCATCGGATCGGACGATGGTCAGTGGCTCTGGGTCTATCTTAACCGCGTGTTTGGGCCTGGGCCCCTCGATTCCCAACTGCTTGTGCAATTCTATGCGGTTCTCGTGATAGGTAGGCGCGCGAGCCAGCACTGGCAACCCTTCGAATATGGCCTGCACCGGCAGGATCGGCGGCCGCAGGTCGACCGGTTTCGCCTTGGCCTCGCCTTCCGCCACGTCCAACCGCGCGCTGCTGTGCACTTGAACTTGACTCTGACGCGAGGTCGCCAGGGGAATGTCGTTGCTCAGCGGCAGACGATCAGCAGGCACGATCTGTGGCGAATCTTGCCCGCCTACCTTATCCTTATCAAAATCCGCAGATTGCCCACTCCCATTCCCATTCCCATTCCCATTCCCATTCCCATTCCCATTCCCATTAGCATTATTTTCGTTAGAATCCACGTTCGAATCCTCTAAGCTACGTCTTCTGCGGCTGAACCTCGAAGATGCTTCGTCCGCGCTGCTGGCGAGGATGACGCGAGTCGCTTCGCTGTTGGAATTTTCGTCCGAAGGAATATTTGTCGCGGCCACGCGGAATCCCTTCTCATCGGCGACGTAGAAGGCTGATTGAAGAATTCCATTGGCGTCCACGTAGCTGTAAGAACCACGGAGAATTCCATCGGCGTCTTTGATTTCTTCTTTCGCGGACGGCCCGCCAGCGTAGCTGTAAGCATGTTCGCCCGTCCTCGTGTTCTGGAAATGGCTGAACACTGGGACAGGACTGGACAAGTACGCGTACGGTACCAGGCTCAGACGCGCTGCTGAAGCTACGCTCAGAGCCAGGATCAGTGGAATCTGAAAAGAAAACGGTCAACGATCAGTGTGTGGAAATTCTTGAACGGGACAACACGCGTTGCAATGTCCTATACCTAACCCCTCGAGATTATTATCTTTTATCAAGAAAACTGAACCTAAAAACCTAAACCTAACCCCATAAGCGAAGAGAATTTGCCAACCAACGATAAGGAAAATCTGAGAATTAGCGTTACATACCGGACGAATTTGAACGTCTGTCGACAAGCAACTTTTAGACGGAAAAAGTCAAATCTTCGTAGCAATTACTCAATTTCGATGTTCTTCTCGCGTAAAAGAGCAAACGTAAGACTCGACAGTGCGATTAATTACAACAATAACCAAGCATCGATCTTTAAAAGCTATTAGTAATTAAGAGATAATAATTAATATTCGTAACGTTATTCGTCGGTCACGATAGCAACGGTAAGGAATAATAGCCAGTTGGTAACCAATGAAAAAAACCAATGAAAACGATACCAATGACTGCGATACCTAATTACCGTAACTCTCGACGAAAATGCAAATAATCGAGTTTCCCAATAACAGCTCCAATAACATATAAGCCCCTCGTACAAACCATTCTCTATCCTCGTATTTCCATATTATCATGTTTTCATATTAATCTAATCCACCTAATCCATTCGCCTAGCGAAAGAGCGGAAAATCCGGCTAAAATAACAAAGTAATAAAATAATAAAAGGGTGTCGCTTACCAGCGATTGCATCGTGCGAACCTCCTTGCTCGGCGAGGGACTGTTCGGGCTGTGCACCTTGCTTCCGATCTGGTTTTCACTTATATACACGGCGGAGGGGAAGACCGAGTCGGCGCGGCGCGGCGCGGCGCGGCGGTGTCTTCGAACCAGGAACCAGCGGAATCGTCGAAGGACATGCGGATCCGTTCACCGAATCCCTCGATCCGGAATCCGGCATCTTTCGCCACGCCCTCCGCTTCTTCTTCTTCTTCTTCTCCTTCTTCTCCTCCTCCTCCTTCTCCTCCTCCTCCTCCTTCTCCTCCTCCTTCTTCTTCTTCTCCTTCTTCTTCCTCTTCTGCGTCAACTGCCCGTTTATTTGCTCGCGTCTCGTTTTCTCGCCGCTTCGGCCAAGGACTAGATCCGCGTTTTCTCTAATGGGATACCGGAGACTGCGCCATACGAATGCTTTGCTCGATTGTTTGCCGAAAAGAATGGAATTCGTTTCAGATCATCCTTTAAGAGTACAACTATCGGCGAGCCGAGTACGAAAATCGTACGGAAGAAATTAAAGTGCAAGATACGCAAACATGTACACGCTGCAAGGAGAAAAACGACATTTTATCTACAAAACATATTTTCTTTTCTTTTTTTTTTTTTTTTTTTTTTTTTTTTTTTTTTTTTTTTTTTTTTTTTTTTTTTTTAATCCTAGTCATTTATTTTAGCCAGGCCTATTTTAGCCATTTCCAAAAACCTTGTTTTAAAAATTTGTCCCGATGGTTCTAGCGTTAAAAGAAGAGCAACTATTTTGGTATATATTATATTCGAATTCTAGAGCGAGCGTCGGATTCGAATATTTTCTTTTACATTTTCACCAAGTACGTCGTATAATCCTTTATAGTAATAGGGTGGCTCTCGTCTTTCGCGGCAACAATTCGACCATCCTTACTCCTGCTGTCTTACAACACGAGAATAAAATCGTTCGGCTGCCGCGGCCTTTTCCCCGGTCATCCGGCAATCCTCCCTTGTCGCGATAAAGTCGCCGTGCCAAGGCTACTGCTCTCAATGACCCGGACGTGGCCGGACAACAAATGATCGAACGAACCCGATTGTCCTGTGCTGCGTATCGCGAGCATCCTGCCTCTGAAGCGTAATGGCAACAACCGAGAAATTATTTGTCAGTGTCAACGACGACACGCAGCAAAGGCAAGCAGAACGCTTCGTTGTGCTTCTCCTGTAATGGATTGCAATTGCAGCCAAGTTGCACAAATGGATCCCCGAGTCTCGGGCCTAGTGTAGTACCAACTCCTTTCGATCTATCTCTTTTCTCCAGTTCGAAGATGCGTAGTAGTAGCTTTACACCAGCTGTACAGTTATTTAGAGGAACTTTTTCCAATCCTCTTAATTACTCCGCCAATTTCCTCGTTCTTCAAGGTATCTTCGAGTATTTCAAGTTCCACGTGTATCTTACGTTCCAAGCGAGGTTACGTTATACAGGCTGTTTCGAAATAATAATTAAATACTTTAAATTCAGCGGAGAGAATCGAAGAAAACGATAAAATCTCATTCTCAACTTAATTCTCAACTTAATTCTCAACTTAATCAAAGAGAACAGTACCGATGAAGAGCGATACAGAGATACAGATAGAGTCTGTATCGAAAATATGTCCATCTGTTATAATATAATAATATATAATATGTTCTATCTGTTCGATGGAAAATCAGCATGAAACTCGGTGTAGGCGATGCTGGTCGCTGTAGAGCTCCCCGGATATCGAGCCTCGTTCCTCTTCATGGCCGTTTGTTCTCCAGCTACCGAGAATTGCCAAGCACGCACGTAGGAAGCGACAGCGCTCCCGCGTAGGCGAGCTACGTTCGGCAAAATCGTGAACAATCGGGGGATAGATACCCGTGTACGCGTGAAACTCCAACTATCCGAGCAGAAGAAGATAAACGAGGAAAAATAGTGGATGATCGTAGGTAGACGCACGAACCAAAATAGAAACTAATACAAGGTAGCTTGGTACGTTAATTTATTTATCGTCTATCTTGTTTACGAAAGAGCGACTGCAAAGTAGAAAATATGCTCGAATATAGAAAATTCGAGCACATGGAAGTTATGTCTCCAAATTTAAAGACCAGATACGCTCAAAGACACTTACGCTCGAACGATTTGATACTAATTACCGGGAAACCTGTATTGCGCTGTGTATCGCAAAACAACTACTCGTTCGTTTCTTCTTGCCCGTTCTTTTTATGATACGATCAACTCGGCAACGGACCGTGCATAACTACGTGTACATCTCAACGGAACGACTTCAAAGTAATTTTATCGAAACATCCCCTCTCTACTTGTTTCACCAAATCATATATACCCTATTATACGATTATATCATACACCTATATAAGATTTTATACAAATTTCCAGTTTCACAGAATCGCTTTTCAATCCCATTCGTTAATCATTATTGTCTTACAAATATTTCAAGAGTCACTTGTTCTTATTGTTTCTAAGAGAATTATATATATATATATATATACTGATGTAACGCCTATATGATGTTACAACAGTGCAAACGTAGCTGAGAATTCCAACAAGACGCTGCGACCAGTATAACGTTTTCAAAAAAAAAAAAAATAAATAAATAAATAAATAAAAAAATACTAAGAGTTACTCGGACCACGCCTACGCTACGCTCTTCGAGATCCGGCCACATATTTGCGGAGGTCGTCTCATGTCGTAAGCAACATAAACATAATACTGATGGACCACACCTGGTGTACAAACGCATGTACACGTGCGCAAAAGAAAGTCGGATAACATAATGAGGGCGGACCTCGTCGAGACATCAGTCATCGTGACAACTAAAAGATACGAAGCAAAAAAAGATGGAGACAAAGTAATAATCGGCCTGTCGATAACTCTGCCGATTGAAATAAATATTGTAAAATACTGTTTATTTCATTATCGAACAGTTGATCGCGGCTCGTTTGAAACGATAACGCGGCGATACTGTATGGTATATAGCTACAAAATTGAAGAAATGAAAATAATTCTAGAAAGAACATTAATGACATATTTAGAGGAAGCAGTTCTGTTTCAATTTTAGTTTCAATAAATTGTACTACTAGATGCGTAATTTAAATTTCTTCCGGCTCGATTCGCAGATGTAACACTTCTACGCCTCTGATCACAGTCATTCTCAAGATTTTCGACGATTCTATGGCTTTGTAGATACTGGCGGAGGATTCCACTTCTTCGTCGTTCACGTGCGTTATGATATCGCCAGCTTGTAAACCTCCTCTGAAATTTATACACAAACATACGTTCCTTCCTATATAGAATAGTTGTTCTTCGCGGTAGAACGACTGCGACGAAAGTAATGATTTCTTAAACATACAAGTGTGCTGGCGATCCTACGATCACTTTATAAATCAAAACTCCATATCTGACGTTGTGTGGAATTCCTTTCAATTTTTTTTGCAATTCGTAGAAAAGATCCGGGGTAAGGGTGAGCATTGTAACTCCGATATACTGAGTTTTTGGTTTCTCTGCGGCAAATTGTGTACCTAGTACGACATCGTTTCGTTTTAGAATTTTCGTCTTAAATATTTCTATTTCGCGCTTTTCTATTCTCGAATACCAAGTACCTTTGCTTTTCCTGCGCATTTCTGCTTTTTTTAAAAAATCTTTAGCATAGTCTATGGGTATCGCAAAACAAATGCCAGATGTCACCTTCATTGAATTTATACCAATCGCTTCTGCATCTAAATTAACCAACGGACCACCTGAATTGCCAAACTGAAACACGACATTTTTAATACGAAAATATTTCATATAAATTACGATGCTGATGAAAAACTAACAGTGATCGCCGCGTCCGTTTGTATATAAGCCATCTCTTTGTTAAGAATGCCGAGTTCTTGACTATGCCTGCTTACGCTGCTTATCACGCCGCTCGTTATTGTGTTACTTAAAGATAATGGAGATCCAATAGCCACTACAAATTCTCCTGGCCTAAGATTTGTAGAAGAACCGAGCCTCATTACCGGTAAGTTCTTCTGTACAAAAAATGAACAATCGCCGTGTCAAAATATAAAATTACGCGGCGCACATGTCGCCGTACAGAGAGTAAAAGTATAAACCTTGTTAATTCGCACAGTTGCAAGATCGCTGTGCACGTCAATGTCTTCCACGACACCGGTATAAGTACTTCCATCGTAAAGACGTACCTGCGAAATAGATTGCATGAAAATTTCTGAAAGAACACGTACCATATTAATTCCTGTAATACAACAATAACTATTCGATATATCTCAACAGTTACCTTGACTGTTGTGTTAGGCTTAACATTAACAACATGAGCGTTTGTCAATATCAAACCATCTGATTCAACGATGAAACCAGATCCATTGCTTATGTTGAACGGTCTACCTGTTTGGAAATCAAATCTATTTTCTCATTAACGATTACTGGAAATTACGTTTACTTATGTTACAGTCGTCTTCTTACAGATTCGAATCTGCATTTACCTTTTGTTGTTTAGGACTTCAATGTACACTACCGCAGGAGCTGATTTCTCAACCACGTCAGCTATAAAATTATACCTACTTCTATTATTATTTCCATCCCAAGAAACTGGTTTGGCATGTATCGTTAACATCGGATTTATCAGGTTGCTGAGTCGGTTCTGACAATCCTCCTTCCATTTGTGCAAAATATAACCAAAACCGGAGAAGAAAATGGTGTAAAACAAGACATTTCTAATTGTTTTGTCAGAAATTCGAGACTTTTGATCTTGCGTGTATGAATGTTTGTATTGAGAGAAACGATCCACAAACGAAATTGTTAAGAATTGTTTATACTGGAACTGATTTCTTTTTAAAACGGACCAAGACGTACGTGCCAAGGGGCCAGCCATTTTTTGACTTCCAGCCAATGGTAGCTGAGTGTTTCAGTTGTATCGTTCAATGCCAAATACCAATCCCGCGAAAGTCGATTTCGAAATGAAAATTTATCAAACAAAAATATTAGTTACCCTCATAAAAATCATGAACGATATTCGATTCCTACATAAATAAACCGAACCTTCTTTTACAAGAACTGCAACTTTTTAAGAACAGAATTTGTTGATGAATGGCTGCGTTATTATAGTATAGTACTCAAGTTCAAAAGATTATTGTAGAAACGGCGTATCTGTGACGTGATGACGCGCTCGGATCATTTAATGTAATTTAAAATAAATCATTTCATTTAACATAAATGTGACAATTTAAAATAAATCATTTAATATAATTAAATTTAATTCAAACAAATCATATTGTTTCTTTTATTGAAGTATGTACACACACACACACACACACACACACACACACACACACACACACACACACACACACACACACACACACACACACACACACACACACACACACACACACACACACACACACACACACACACACACACAGAGCACATATATTACATCAATAAGAAATCTTATGTACAATACAGAGAAAATGATTTATAACTTCCGTTTATAACAATCGTACTATGTTCGTTGTTTCTTTGTTCTTTTCTTTGTATTTACAACTCTGTTTGACTTATTCTGTAACTTAATCTTTTTATACATCTTCAACGGTTGAGATTTCTTCCAAGCTTTTACTTTAAACTCGGTTGTTAGTTTTTTCTTCGTTCCTTTTTTCTCCGATCCTTTCGATGCACTTTTAATATTTTCAATTATTGGTTGCTTCTTCTCTTCTCCAGATTCATGCAAATCGTTTACTTTCTTCTTTTTAACGTTGTTGATCGTCTGTTTTTCGTCAGTAGCCTTCCGTTTTTTAACTTTCTCACTCTCCACCACTGTGTCTGCACGAATTTCTTCACTCGTGTCACATTCTTTCTCAGTATGGCCTACAAATAATAAAACAAGTCTTATATATAATTCCATTACGTTCGTTTCAAAAATAAAAATTACATACCAGGTTCGTTACACTTTAAACATTTTCCGGTAACTTTCGGCTTCTGGCCGCATAAATGTTTCGTAACGACACACCTTTTACAAGTTTCGCAATGCTTCCAATAAGGTTTTACGCATCGTTTGCATATATTGCAGTGTTTATATGTGAGGCCATTTTTCGAGGTACACTCTTGGCATTTTTTACAATGCTTATTCTCTTTAGCAACCCACTTCTGACATTTCTTACAATATCTATAGCCATTCGATTTTGGAAGTTCAACCAAGTTTAACGGTACATTTGTAAAAATTCTAATAGGTGACGGTGACTTTGTAGCATTGGAGTCTGTTATAAATAACGGATGATTATCATAAGATACTTTGTAATCAGTCATTTTCAGGTCCTTCAGACCTCCTGCTACACCAGGTGGATTACTCCTTTGTTTCATTATAGATTCCATAAAATATGGAAATATGAACATAATTTTTAAACAATTCTCTTCATCCTCTATGTTATTCCATTTTCTATGAAGATCGGAGATTCTTTTTATAGTCCAAGACATTGGTTCCACCCTACTACCAAATGGTGGATCGCATACCAAGTATGTGCCCTTTCCTCCACCTTGCATAAGAAAGTCTTTAAACACATGGACAGCGCTTTCATCGAAAAAATGATTATTTAACAGATTATACCAACAATAATTGAGCGGTCCAAAAAAATTATGCTACAAGTAAAAAAAAAAAGAAAAAGAGGGACACAATATTAAGTTTGTACAGTTCGTTTAAACATCACTGCCTTAATTTGATAAATTTCTTAATAAACTTACGAATCTTCCATCAAAATCCAATAAAAGTGTGGACATTTTGTCTTCGTGATTCTCTAGAATATATTCATGAATTTTCGGTGTACCAATACAAAGAATTTGCTTTGCCCCTAATTTCACAAGTATATTCACTATGTCCTCCGTTGATTGTTTTGTGAAGAAATACTGAGCTTCTTGCTTAGAATTTTCTAATGGTTTTAAAATTTCTGTTGGATGTTTTATCTGATAATCTGTAAGACCTTCTCTTATATCATGATTTTTGTGTTTGTTAATCACATCCTTCTCAGTTTTGGATATCAATTGTTCACAAGTGTAACAGTAACATCTGCTCTCAGATGGTACAGACATTATATCGTTAAAACGTAGATATAATTGTCTATGATGATAACGAGACATAAACCGTTTCCTCTCTTGTTCCCATTTAGCCGCTTGATGTTTTGTTAATTTTTCTCCCTCTTTTAAATAAAACTTACACATCTTTCTCTCACGGCAAGCTGCACATACATAAAACTTCTCCAATTTGCCATTTTCATGTGTGCCAAATAATAAAGTTGGTCCTGCATAAAGAGGTTATATCATAATATAATATTATAAAAATATTTTTTCTGCAATTTCGCGCTATTACTTTATAATATAAAAAATCTTAACGAAAAATCACCGTGTGGACATTGAGGATGTTTACTCAAATCGGACCAAAAGCATTCCATGCTCGATATTTATCAAAATTATAGTTGCGCAGCAATTTAGAAACGTTTCGATTCGTGTCGATATCTGTTATAGAAGGAAAGATTAATCGTGCTTATGTAAACACTGATTTACTATACAATAAAATATTTATTTGTAAGACTTGTCATCTTAGAAAACATACACGAAACATTTGCTCGCGAGAAAACAATATGTACCACGTGGTTTGCGTAGCAACAGCAACACGAAGTTAATCGATTGTCGACTCAATTCGAGTGCGGCTTACGATTATCGAAACTATTTTAAACACAGCACCTTTCGCAAATAGTTCAAATGAATTTGGATAATGATCGCGAGTAGTACATGCGATGAATCATTTTTTAAAGAATTGATCGTAACAGTTGGATTAAAGAAAGGACCCGGATTGTCTGGATTAATGCAGAATACTTGCTACCTCAAAGTACGTATAAAATTAGGAAGAAATTGTTTTATTTTAAGTAGAAAAATTATTTCATTCAATGTGGAATAAGATATTGGGTACACATAGCTATTGCCTGTAACCTAATAATTTCATTTAAATAATTAACTTAATGATTTTTATAAAAATTATAAATTAACGTTAAGAACAGAGTTTAAACGAAAATTACAGCTTAACAGATCATAATATATTTCAAAAAAATATTTTTTTGACACTTAAAACAGTTTCACTTTAAATGGAATAAAAAGGCGTTAGTTCGAGTTATTTGTATTTTATTATAACATTTTTCCTACAATTGCTATGGTGTTTGCTCTATACACACACACGCGCGCACGCACGCACGCACGCACGCACGCACGCACGCACACGCATACAGGCTGTTTCGTTTAACCGAAAATGGTTGAATATCTCACGAGGGATTAGTTATCAAAAAAATGTTTCAACAAGGGTTACTCGGTACGAAGGGGGACAACGTATGGTGCAAATTATCTTTTGCCCATCGAGTAACGCGGAAGATTTTACAGTCAACTTCACTGTTCTAAATGGAACTGTATATTGTTTAATAATACATTAATCGAAACATCTCAACATTCCTTATAAAAAAGTATTTCGTCTTTCCTTGTCTCTTGTACGTTAATTTTTACAAATTAAGGTTAACATCCCATAAACATCTTATAAATTAATAGTTTTTCAAAGTAAATGAGTTAATAGCTTTTCTATAGGAAATTCCCAGATAGGGATTAAGATTAATATATTACGAGATATACGATTGCATTTAAAAAAAATGAAGTTGTCCTTAAAACTTCCCCCGCTACTTCACATGCAAAAAAGTAATTTGCACCATAGAATGCCCCCTTTCGAGCCAAACAACTTTTGCTAAAACGACTTTTTGATAATTATAATCATTTGTGAGACATTCTACCCCTTTCTGTTAAACAAAATATTCTGTATATGTTTATATGTATGTATTACATATACATAAGGCAATTTAAGCCTCTACAGGCTATATAAATATCTTCGTGCGTTGTTTTGTCATGATTGTTTGTAATGTCCTGTCATAAAAATACAGATAATAATATATTTTATATTACAATATTTGAATGTTTTTAATTTCAATTGGACCATAGGTATATATGTATTAATACGAAAAAGGGAACAAAAATATATAGAAATTTTCCATTTCCTTCAGTAATTATTTTCTTTCTAATACTGTATCGATAAATAAATATCTCGAGGACCGTTGAAATTATATTGAAAATAAGCTGGCCTGTGTACATATACCTAGAATTAATAACTCAGAATAAGATTCGCGTGTTGAATTTTGTTAGAGCGAGTGAAAACAGTTTTGTCTTTTATATTCGTTCTAAAGCATCTCTAAAGAATCTACAGAATCGACACATCCTATATTATATTTTCACGCTTTTCTTTCTGTTTTTTCTTTTCTTTCCTCTTTTTCTTTCCCTCTTTTAATCATTTTAGGCTGTGTTCATTCTGCTAGATTATATATCACAGACTATCCGTTTGCAGTTGGGAAAAAACATTTACTAGAAAAAGTCTTACCTTGTAATACTTCTACTAACGTGTCAGTGCAACTATGAATACATGTTTGCAGGATATTATTACACTAAATTGAATTACTCGTATGTACACACAAGGAAATATATATATATCATATATATAATAAATATATATATATATATAAATCGTCGTACATAGAATATTAAATAACAACGCGTACCTGCTTTTTCTTTATCGTCTACATATCCATATATCTGCAATTTTCCTCCCCATTATTTATTAAATGTAATATACATAATACTGCAAATGTGCATGTATATGAATACTATGATTGTTCCTTTTTTTTTTTTTTTTTTTTTTTTTTTTTTTTTTTTTTTTTTTTTTTTTTTTGGAACGACTTGTATGTTTCAATTGTTATGAAATTATATACAGAAAAAAAATGAATCACAAACAGAGCACTTTTTCCTTTTCTTTCTATATCCAAAATAATTCTCGAACTTAATCATATTTGGAATTCTAATAATTTTCATACATACATATCTTCGGAAAAAGCGCCAAATACCAAATCCATCTTGCCGTTACATCTTAATCAGCAATCGCAACGTTGTTTCATTAAACTGCTAATTTTAAGTAATTCTTCGTACATATGTACATAATTGACTACAAAGCTTCTTCATTTAACTTACTGCATAAACAGATTTTCGATTTATGAATGTTTACAAGTACACAAACATCGTTTGCACACGTGGCTCTGGAAATTTAGGAAACGAAAAGTCTACAACATATATTACAAATAAATAAAACCATTAAAAAATTTGTTTATGCAGCAGGCGTTAAGGCTTCAAAGAATGCTGGGATTAAATTTCATTGTATAAGCACGTACGTGTTTTTTCCTTTTTTTCTTCTATTTTCTTTTCTTTTTTCTTTTTTCTTTTTCTTTTCTTTTCTTTTCTTCTTTTTTCTTTCTTTCTTTTTTTTTTTTTTNGTTCACAATTTTTAATGTCTAAATGCAATACTAGGATTCGTTTGGTAAAATCCGTAAAAAGGCTGTCGTGATGAAAATTTCGTATAAATACGCCGGAAGCATATTGAAAATAGGTAACAATCAGTTTGTGTAGGCTTTCATCGATGTAGAGTAATAGAAAATTTGCTTGTAAGTAGATACACACAAGTAGACTTGATGCAGATTAAATATTGACCATATTGTACTCTGGAAAGTAATTTGTGAGTTTCTCCGCGCGCAAGAATATATAGAGAGTATCTTATCGATTAATCGTCTCGTGTTTCTTTTGCACGAAGCTTTTGTTAGCAAGATGGCAATAATTGAAATTTAAGAAATAATGTAAAATGTTCAGACACATACACCGAGATGTTCGATCCGATTCTTTGAATTAAAAGATGCTAAAAAATAACAAAATGGTTACTTAAAAGTCCTTTATGCTAAAGTGTCCCTAAATTATGTGGGTTTTAATTGTTTACTCGCTACTAGACATTCAGACTTCGAACTATGTTCGCAAAGTTATAAAGCTATTAGCTTGGATTGACACGAACCCCATCTCTCTTGCAATTTTCGTTGCTGTTCTACGTGATGATCTGAGAGATTTCTCGGTAATCCTACCTGTCCTGTCTTTAGTTTCCTAGGATCCAAATTTGCCCCTAAAGTTTGCACACCTTTAGCGAATTTTGAGAAAGGCGACAAGATATCTTTGGAAGTAGATGCCACAGGACTCGCTGCGTTTATTATGTTAGTTTTCATCGACTTCAAAGCAGACTCACTCTGAGAAGATGTAATATTCAGACTTAAATCTTGCTCAGACGTGGATCTTTTCTTATCCTGCAATCTATTCTCAGTCTGCAATTTGCTTCCATTTATATTGCTGAGTATCAGCCTACTATCAACCTCTCCAGTCGAATGACTGATGTTTTTGGACAGATTCAATGTTGATGGTGGTAGCATCCTTTCTTTGTCCTCAGTTACATTTTGTATAGTTATTTCAGGCGTCTTTTGAGGAGAAGCACTAACAGTACTGGCACCAGAGCCAGATTCTGGCACACGTAAGGCTTCTTTATCGGAACTCTGTTCAGAAAATTTATTAGGTCGTATCGAAAAATCTTGGTCTTTGTTATTCTCACGAGGTTCCACTACGTCCGTGTTTTTAACACCCATTATGATACCAATAGATGGAGTATACGCTTCCATTAGATTTTTATCGTGACTGAAATTTTCTGGCTTTTCTAAAGGAACAGGAGGGACGTTAATGTCCTCGTCGTCACTACTGCTACTACCACTGCTACGTTTCCCTTGCGCGTTTCCTGAGATGTCTCTACTCCCAACGGTGAATGTCGGCTTCGGAGGTGCCTCAGACTTCCTACCTATGCTTCTTGCTATGTCAATTGGTTTCCTAGCGCTAAAGCTGTGACTTAACTTATTTAGTTTGCTAAATTGCTCAGTCATGTTGCTTAAAGCTTTCGTTCCTACAATTACATAACGCATTTTGCAATTATTGTCAATTATTACTTCAACGTTTACTTTAGTTGTATATTTATAAATGAAATCTGATCTAGTTTAATTAACAATTATTGATTGTTCGAAAGCCAGATTCTTTGGTTAGAAACGTACCTGCGCTTTTAAGAGCCAGTAACTGTGTCTCTGAAACATTTCTAGTCAATTCTGGGAATGACGAAATGTCCAGTAGACCCGTGGTTCCCCTGCTATTCACTATTTTACTCTTTCGTCTGTCTAACGTGACGTTCATTGCTATAGGAATCTTTGGTAAACCGGCTATCTCCATCGCCACAGAGATAGCCTCGCAAATTGATTTTAAAGACTCTGAAATATACGAATTAACGTAAAGTAGGCAAAATTAATTATCGTAGATCCAGATACGAATATGATAGATCATATATGAAATTATATCCTACCTATACTTTCTTCCTCGGTCTTTATAACAACAGCCATGTTATTAAAAAATCGTAAATTTGTACTGCGGAACATGTGAAAGTAACCGTATTCGTTGGCCATTTTATAATTTATTCTAATGCAGTAGAAGTGCCTATTTTTAAAAAGGGAGACAGTGCTCTCTGGCTGGCCAAACTCGATCAGTATAATGTCTACGAGTGGAACTCTTTGGTAATTTGTGACTTTGTCGATTTGATCGTCATAATCAGCTACGTAATAACTATCCCGTGTTAATATCAGAATAGTGTCCATTTCTGTCTCTGTTAAGTCACCGGTTCTGTTAAAATGGAATAAATTATAAGAGAAAATAATCCTTATGTATTATAAAAATGAAAAAAAAAAGAGAAACAAATAAAAAGATGAATATCTAACGTACACAGGGTCAGCGTCTATGAGACCCCAACTGCCTAAAATAACTTCTGGATCGGGTATAAGCAGCTTCTTGCAATCCTCTATCAGCAATTTTACATGAATCGCTGTAGCGGCATTATCTTCTTCTTCTGTACGCTCTTGAAATACTTCTTCGTTCACCGAGTTTCCTAACATCATATCGATCGTGGCCTGCCTATAGACATCCTTGAAGCGATTTAAATAGTATCTGAAAGTACACGGGTCTCCTAAGCACTTGCTTTGAAGCTACATAAAAATGTAAAACAAAAATGAAATAAACATTGATGATAGGACACTGTCGTAAAGGGAGCAGGAGTTACTTTCAGAGTTATTAAGGTAAACTGAAAAGCAACCCACCATGCAAGTAAAAACAGAGAATTATGTTCAACGTAACGTCAAACTGATTATAACGTATGGAGTCGCAGTTCGAGTATAGAATGTCGTCTTGTATCGTCTTTTTTTACAAAGCAACAACTGGTTTATTGTTTTCAAAATAACACACTTTATTTATTGCTCGAGCGAAAATTTTTCAACCCAAACAAGCCAAGAACGAACCTTGCCAAATCATACATAGCACTGGCATAGAGAATGTCGGGATAAGTAGCAAGTTGAAGCTCTATATTTGGTGGTTTCACGGGTATTAGCTCAAGGCAGCAATTATCAAGGATGTCTAAATAGTGCGACCAATCGGTATTCAGTTGATTAACATCGATATGGTTCCCTAGCAAGGTATCTATCGCCGCTTGACGCATGTCATCCATAAAGTGTTGCTGAAAATATCTATGGGAAAATGAAAGGATAGTGTCAAGGATCGTATGTACGTATAAGATATGTCAATACTTAAGCGATGATTTGGCTTTAAAAAGAAAAAAAAAGAAAAAGAAAGAAAGAAGACATTACGTGTTATTGATATCTAACGACGATAGTAATAGCCTGTAAGATTTTATTCATTCTAAGAAATTACAACACCTAACAGCTTGTATGTTCGCGAGATATCTTGAATAATGGATGATAATCGTAAAATGATGTATCGTGTAGGATATGTGAATGAGAATGGTGTTCTATTGCAATGTGACGAGTGGTATGTCATAATTCTGATCCAATTGTACCTGTTCGCAGAATTCATGCCATCTTTCATTAAACCGGTAAACTTTCTTTCCCCTGTTCTTGTGTAATCTCCCTATAAGCAATAAAATAAACTACTATTATAGAAGTTCAACCATCTTATAATCGATAGGTTTTGCTTATGGTTAATTCGTAATGGTTAGAGTAAAATCAACGAGTTTTCTACGTGATGTACGAACCTTGAGAGCGTTTGTACCAGCATATTGTTTACTGATAATGTCGCCATTATTCGCCCAAAGCAACTGAAACGTTTGCCGGATATTTGTCGGTAACGTTCCGTCCGGCGGTATTAGTCCTAGCTTTGAAAACTGCATTTCCATCACAGCTTTACCTAAAGCGGTTTGCACCACATTCGTTCTATCTAAACAATCTATGCAATTCACCCGAAACACTCCTTTCTGCATGCAAATTGTGCCTTGCTTGTCGCGCCAACAGTACCCTATGTCTGTCAATACCGCAGCTAATGCACTGACCAGGATAGATACATTTTCAAAATGCATCCCCCGACTGTGTTAGATATACATATATATATATAAAAAAAAAAAAAAATTAGCGACGATTTTTGATAATTCATTAGTTCAAATCTTTTTAACTGCTTACCAATATTCATGAAAATCGAAAGTTGTATATGTTATATCTGGATGATTATAATTTAGTACATGGTTACTATAGGCTTCCCAAATTACCTTCTCCTTGCCAGTTTGTTCTACAAGATTTATGATACAAATTGGGCCATACAACCCTAGTTCTTCTGTAAAGTGTTTCTCGAACGCAATCTGCGTTTCTGCTTCATCTAGAGGATTGAAAATTATTATTGTTAACACTTAGATAAAATTTTTTGTTAGTTACCTCTATCTATTCGTGGTGGAGGCTTGTATTTATAGCCAGGTTGAGACCAGTATACTGGTACACTGCCTCGTACTTGGACAAAGGATACTTGGTGATCATGGTACCAAACTAATTGCTCTGTTTCTACATAGTTTGCGCATTTTCCTTCATCGTCCACACCACGTCGCTTATATCTTTATCATGATAGAAAGATAAGATTTTTCCAAATAAATTACTCATTGGAATGATAAGAAATAAAAATAATATATAATTACCTCGTTCCTGCACGAAATCTACTTCTTCTTGATATTATTGCCAAATTGAAAGTTTCATAGTGTGGCTGTTCATCGATGCCCACTTCTACCTTACACTTCTCTATTTGCACGTATCCTTGAATAACTGGTAATATCCATGAGTTTGCTTTGTCTGTCTACAAAAATGAAATATTTTCTTAATAATAAATATCTAACAAATACCAATTAAATTTAGAAGGATCCTAACTTTTAAATTAATTATATCCTGTAACATGTGTTTATTCCAAAAAAATCTATCATCCACTCTTTGCCAAAGTGGTTTATTCTGTTGTTCCTCATTCCACTGCGAGTCTGTGACACAAAGCCTCTGCAAGCTATTTGTGATATCACCAGTTTGACAGAAATAAAAGGAATCGGTTTCAGTGAAAATTTTATTTAACTCTTCCAAGATTCTTTTCTCAAATTTCTCCTTGTCTTTAACAATGCTCCGTTTACTTACTGTGGATTTTACCTGCAAACATTCTTGTCAATGCAGAAACATCTTCCTCTGTATAAATGATTTCTTTGTTTCTAGTTACCTATAGGGAAACTTACTTGAGATGTTGCAAGTGCAGCCGCGTGTTGAGTGGTATTTTTTATTGTGTTTGTAGCACTTTTAATAGTTCCCCATGTTTTGGCAAAGGCTGCTTTCTGTGGCACATCAAACAGGCCACCTTGACTTTTTTTCTTTGGCAAATTCTGATGCTTCTTACATGGCAAAAGTCCAATATCATTATTTTCATTGCCAAGATGCAAAAGTGCAATTGATTTGATCTTATATATAATATGACCTCCATATAACTCTCCAGCTGGTGAAACTTCTTTGATCAACATTAAACGAGGTTCCAATACGCATGGTTGTTCTATTTTCCCTACAATTCCATAAAATATTCCGAGACATTCCAAATCTTTTGGAGATGCCCATTCCCAATCTGCAAATAATTTGCAACTGGTAAAATTTCATAAAAATGTCAATACAAAAAGATACTTGGTTTCAAATGTAACATTGCGATGCACTATTATGTTGCAGTTAATTGCATTAATTAAACCATGACTTTCAGACGTTTATATAAATCATAATTTGTAGTTGTTGTAAAATCCCATGCGTAGAACAGTCTTTTAAAGCCTTTAAGGCGTTTTATCGCTTTACATCATGGTCTAATATAAAAAAGTCCCATTTCATCTAGTATTGTTACGAAATTGAATTCATAAATGAGAATTATGATGGGAAATCGTTTCGATTACGCTTCGCGGAGAATCAAAGGTGTTTTAAATAAGAACGGCGGTGAACCGAGAATCGCAACGTGTATCGTACACTTGACAGGAATGTATGTATATACGCTCCTGTCAAATGAGCACCATGTACCCACCCGATTTAGCGGAAAACTCTCCGGTGTACTTGTCAAACCATAGGCTGTGCCTCTCTTTCACAAAAATGAAATGCGTGTCAGTACGGAATAATTCCATGCTTCCGACTTTCCCACTGTACGACAATTTCTACGCAGCATGTGGAACGCCAACTCCCTGAACAAAAGTCCGCCTATGACGGACACTTCGCCATTTTACTCGTACATGACACTATATGAAACTGACAATAGACTGGTTTCGTCGACTATATTTTCGATCAGAGTAGATGGCGATTGGATAGGATATTAATTATATGTACTTACTTGTGCGTATATATATATATATATATATATATATATATATATATATATATATAATGTTATATAGTGTTTCGAAAATTCCAGCTGATAAAAATGTTCAATAATCGACGCAAAGCTTATAAAATCCAATGTTTTTTTATAATTTAATAACATAGTACGAGATGTTAAATTACTTAAGTAGATTCTGAAAGCGTTATATTAAATAAAAATTTCGCTATCTCGAATCTTTTGTAATGTCTTTACTAACGTCGATTGTATTAAAAAGGAAAGTAAAAGTTTCGCTGTTTGAAATACACAAGATTTATTTCGATAATCTGTGATTACATATTTTGTATATGTTTCACAATAACTGATAAGTACATTATAAATACAAAGAAGCGTGTGAAAATATGCGATTAACGATTAGTCAACGTATCAACGTATATTGTTCATGGAAGAATATTTAAAAGACTGTATTCATCTTCCAAACAAATTTAGATCATTGCCTGTGAACTCGCGGATTGGTCGATAGGTTTTACTTGAAATAGTAGAAACGTATCCTTTTGTGTAATGAAAAGATTCGTAAAATTTGACAAGCATTTAACATTCTTAAAAAAAAAAGGAAAAAAAAAGTTCAATTACTCGGTCCTGCCTTCATTTCCTTCTTTAGTTTTCTTTTCTTCTTTGGTTTTTTCGATTATATATTCTTGCCATTTTCTGTGATTAAGTGTCTGAAAATCATCTACTTTAGCTATTAATTTTAGGTACTGAGATAACTTTAATAGTTCCCTGTCTTTTCTTCTGGTGATGTGTGCGTGTCTGAATGGTTTTATCTTTAATCCCGATTGTGGATTCATAATAAAGTTCCTTCTGATATCGTCGAACATGATTGTGTTTTTTGCAGAGAACTGCTTGTATTTTCCCCAAATGATAGCAAGCGGTTTTGCCGTGATAGTACCATATTTTGATGTGTGAACATTGATCATAGCATTGGAGTCAAGGTGACATGCTATTTTGTAATAAGGATTGCTGGAAACACCCAGCACTTTCATTTTTTCATTAATCCATTTCATACTAGTTGCTGACCAAATTACTATGTCATAATTTAGATAAGCCAGGGTTAAAAATTGATGTAGGAAGGGACGCATCAGTTCCACACCACTTTCCGCTGTTGATTTGGGATCGAAAATGGTGTAGTCTATATCGAGCACCAGTAGTTTCTTTCCTTCTCTGAATGGATTTAATTCTACAAACCTGTACAAACCGATTCTACATTGGATTTGAAACAAGCACAGCTTAACATTCTCTATCTCTATCTCTTCCTCTTCAGTCTTAAAGTCATTAATTACATCAGGTAAGTCTTTTGGCGCGTGACACACTTTAGCTATGTCCTCTTCACGAGATCCCATCAACATTAGCTTGAATCCAGGCTTCATGCCCAAGTTCCTTAGGATCTCTTCATCTTGGCATGCTTTGTCTGGTGAAAAGAAAGATTCTATAGACACTTGATGGAGTTTTAAACGACGTACAGTCAAACATGTCAAATCTAACATAACATGACATAATTTTAAATCAAAGCAGGACGAAGTTTGAACGGATTTTATTTGAAAATTAACAACGAATCTCGAACGATACACGTGATTAAATGTAGAGGAAAACGAAGGAAAGGAATGTCGTGAAAACAGTTCAAAACATAACCTTTGGTTCGAAGGTTCAAAAGTTTTTGACGTTCCGGAAGGATGTTAGTTTCCTTGTATATTCGTTCTTTCAGGCCGCGAACGGTATCATCCAGGTTCACGTCTGGAATTTCGATTTTTTTTCTACCCCATACTATGATGATCTTCCCTACATTCTCCATTTTTTTTTTTTTTTTTTTTTTTTTTTTTTTTTTTTTTTTTTTTTTTTTTTTTTTTTTTTTTTTTTTTTTAAATAATGAAGCGACACCAGACGATGTATACTACGAAGTAGCCGAACGTATACAGTCCTATTAGATTACGTGTATGTATACGAAGACTATTGTGAAGTATGGTGCACACATTGTATCTTTGTGTCGATACTGTAACGTGAAGTTCATCTCTTACTTAGATGGCGGTACGGTGGCTGAATATGGTCACAAACAAGGTACAAAATAGACGTGACATGCAATGCTGTTTCGTGTCTCACGTTTGAGGGTCACCCGAACCCGTTACTATTTTCATGTTACGTGCAATGTTATCGGCTCAGCACATAGTACCACCATTGACTAAGAACAAGATAGACATGGCATGCAATGCAAAAAGGTGTCACACGGCTCAGAGGCTACGTAGTCCCCCGTATTTATATTCTAATGTCATATGTGACATTACCGACTCAGCGTTACTGGAACGGTAGGAAATATAATTGAGTCAAAGGCCAACATAATTACAATCGGGATGTATCTATATTGTATATAAATTATTTAAATATATTTAGTGAGAATAGAGTAGTAGTGGGCGAGAGAAGATTGACAGTTTTCGCGGGGATTACGACGCTCCACCACGAGGGAGATATCGAGGACAATTAGGTAGCGAAAAAAATTAATGGTTATTTATTACTTGCTTTTTGTGCATATCAAGTGTTTATATTGTGCACTTGGAATTTTGTTGTTGTACGAATGTAACCGTTATATGTGTGAATGTAGGAAATCTCCGAGTATAACTTATTATACAAAATGCGTGTATCCTTGTAGTTTGCGAGTTATAAAAAATAACCGAATTATCAAAGGTCAGTTTTACTTGCTAAAAGTGACTTTGACAATCGACGATCGGCAACGACGAATTTTCATGGAAATTTGGTAACGTTTCATTTATTTTAACTATGACAGTTGCGTATGAACGGTTCTATTCTCTTTTTATTCCAACGTGAGTATTTATTTGAAAATATAATTGATATACGTTTCATAATAGATATTTTCTTAGTTATTTGGAATACTAAGATGAAAGTAACGGCGATTAAATAAATCACTGTTCCATTTCGAATATATGAA
>JACXIV010000009.1:2557532-2652691 GCA_014737475.1 Bombus confusus
AGAGTAAGCAGATGTTTCGATTTTCACGTAAGTGTGATCTATGGTTAGGTAGGCTACTTTGAGATTGTAATCCGAGTAAATATAGATAAGGCGTAGGTAGTAAATAGGTTGACATAATAGTAAAAAGTGTGGCATCGTAGACTGTATGTGTCTTGCGGTAGTTAATTCTATATGGTACATATTTCATCCTATTATTCTCTTGTCCCTTTTGTTTAACTCCCAAACATAATTAATTATTACAATTCTTAATCATAATCAATTAGTTTTCACTTTCACGACAATAAGAGCTTGGACGTGAAATCGTTGGGCGAAAACGCGAGGCTCGCTTTCTGAGCGATCGTCTTATCTTATCGTGATGCCGAGTTTGAAGTCCTTCGGTGGCAACCAAATTTCACTGTGTTCTCGCCTAATTATACTTCTAACAATAGCTTATAGATGGCGAGCGACATTTAACTACGGTAGTAAGCGTACGTGTTACACCATACTATTCCCATATGTTGTGGCAAGTTCGCGTTCCGAGTTAAGCGAATAGCGCTGTAGTTAGTATCTTGTTATTTTCTAGTTAATAGTTGTTAGCATAAAACGAGATACATATCTCATCTTTTGACACTCTTTCGAAAAACGAGAGAAACTGAGGTTTCGTAGCGAATCGATGGAAATGCATGGAACATAGAAATCCTCTGGTCCTTTGTTCAGCCGCAACTGTAGGAAATGCAATGATCGGTGCCAGACGGCACAATATTGCCTGCGTATAATACATAGTGCATAGGCGTGCGCGATGTATACACGCTACCGATAACTGCCAAGCGAATGCACGCTCGATAACGATGATGCAACTCGATATGATGTAAACGGTAATTAACGACGGAGTAAACGTCGCTGAAGAAACAGCCACTGTTGAAATACGACTAAAACCTTGCGTAGGTCACTTAGCAGGGTGATCTTGATGATGTACACATACGAGGTAAGAGCGAGTTTTAAGAATAAACGTTCCCGCTCGCCTTTGCCTCGTGACGATGCTTCGGCTATCGTTAATTCGATGAACGGATTACATCGCGCTTCTGCCGATAGTTGTTTGAACCGGGCAAGGCGAGATAAAGGCGGCGAACCCAGGGAGATGCCTGGAAAAAGGAACGGAAGTTGGGATCATTCGATCAACAGCAGTCTTAGCAAGTAGAGACACATCGAGCGGACGTTAGTTGATGCGATATTTGGTTACTGAAAAATTGTAGGATTTTTGTTAAAATAAAATTGTACTACTACATAGATAGAGCTGAAGTCATTGGAGGTGGAGGTGGATCCCGTAAACAGCATTTTTACCGCAATAGTTAAGTCTTCTTACTTAATATTAATATTATGTTACTTTATTTTACTATTTTCTTCACTGTGCGCGCGCGCAAAGTGTTTTCATATGTCTGAAAGTTTTCAATATGTAATTCCGTATTTCTTAGCGATTACATTACACTATTTCATTTTCGTACTTGAATTTAAGCAGATTCTTACGCAAAACTTTTAAACTACGACGAAATAAAAGTGAAACCTTTTAAGTTTTGTCGTTAGAAAAACATTTATGAAATAAATGAAATTTCCGATAACATGCTCTGCTACTCTCTTCGTTCTATCGATCCGTATAGGCGTGTAACCTAGTAACGATAAACAATATAGAGAAAATGTGTTTGAAAATTTGGTAGTGGAACGTCGAGGAAATTTGATCGATGGCGCGATTGTAATTGAACTATTGCCACGTTTAACAAGAAACCGTGTGAACGATGAATTTCGGGTTGCGAATGTCAGGATTGCCTTTGACACAGCTGCGATTGTTTCACAAATTTCCGCGACGGCACGCGGATAGAGGAGAGGTTTAACGGGGCGCCGAGCAAGACTGATAACCAGCAAACTGGAGGTCACCGATAAAATGATAATTAAAAAAGTTCACCGGATAAAACGTCACGAAACTAACGTTAAAACATTACGCCATCGATATCGAATTTTTAACAATTATTATATAAACGCAATGTTTGTCATGCATTTTAATTGAACGGCTTTGAGAATTTGAAATTATGCTTATAATACGATTGAAACGTCGATTAGAATTTTTGAAAGAATATTTCAAAATTGGTATTTTACTTTTTTCTTTCCTGGCGAATTAATTAAACTTATACATATGTATATTAAGCTTACATATTAAGCGGTTGTGTGCCTTTTATCGTCGATATCACAGTACATGCATATGTATATGGCAATCTAGAATGACGTAGGTAAAATAACGTGCGGTAATGTGCAACTAAGTCGAAGCATATTAAATTTCGCTCGTAGTACGTATTTCGTTTCGTAGTACGTATATACTTTTACGTGATTAAGAAAATCTGAGCATGAAGAGCATGTGCAAATACATACTTTTTATGGCCTGTGTGTTACCATATCGAATAATAACAGAGTTTCAGTAAACTAGACGTATCAAGCATCAAGCAAAATTGCACGAAAGCAAAGAAAGTTAAAATCGTAGACAAGAGATCGCGCGAACTCAGAGATGCGAAATTGTGAATTGTCTTTTCCTATCGAACGAAGCAACCGGAAGCTTGCGCAAATGATAAAGGAGGCCAGCGAAAGGGAACAGGCCAAATTTCGTAGCGGGCGTATGCACAGGCCGCACAGAAATACATATGAACGTACGTAGATGTGTGCAAAGGAAAATGGTGGAGGGTACAGAGGTGCGAGAAGATAGGCGCGCCGCGGCGCGTCGCGGCGCCACTACTGCAGCGTAACGTAACGTAGAAAGTCAGTCCGACGGCGGCGCCTCACCAGTCGTACGCGATAGGACGCGCTCTTTCGTGGCCCAGCAATCAAAAAGCGGCCACTCGTGATTTCGTGTAACCCTTCAGTGCCTCCAAAGAAAATCGTCTCCAACCGAATAAATTTTTATCCGGACAAACGGAGAACAAATAATACACGAAGAGGGTTGAAAAGATCAAAAAAAAAAATAAGATCAAAAGTAAGAAATAGAAGAATTTGGAAAAGGAGAGGCAGAGGATCGGAAGATAGAAGAGACACACGGAGGATCGCGATTGGATCGCCGATCTAAAGATTGTCAGTGATCGTCTCGTATTAAGAGAGAGCAGAATTTCGGTCTGCACGCTGATCGGCAACGGCTTGATCGAAGATCGAAGAGAGGTTTTCAAGAGACGAAGTCTCTGCTGGATCAAGTGCCTTCTTCTTTCTATATCGCGGGCTTTCGTTAGACCCCGCTCCCCTCTGATACTGGCTCTCGCAAGTATCGTCGGTTCAAACTGACGACCGACTTATTCTCAGTTCTCGCGGTACAAGCTCTAACCACCGGCAGGCAGCAGGATGTTTTCGTTCTCGAGAGCTTTCCCGCCGATTCTCTTCGCCACGCTCTTTGTCTGCGTCGGTGAGTATCTCTACGCTTCTGCTTCTCGTGAAACGCAAGTGGCCGATGTAGGCAACGAAATTGCAATACTTTTCGGTTCTTATCATTGAAAATTACATTCAACCTGATCGCGTTATACCTTTCTTCGTTTCAAAGACTTTTCCTTTAACTAGTTTCTCCAAATTAACGAGATTAACGCGTGGAAATTCAAAGGTCCATTTCTACGTAACGATACGGTGGTATTATATTAGAAATGGCTTGCTTCAGCTTGAAATTATTGCTGCTCAGCTGGAGTTTCTTACATCTGACAGTCAGTAATTTTGTACTTTTCTCTAGTTTCGTTAGTTAAACACTCGCTAAGAGCGCAGTGCGCTAAGAGTACCCGTGCCTATTGCCACCTATTAATCGGATCGGAGTTTCACTCTTTAACTAAAGTAATAGTAGAAATCGCGACATTATATATTTTTATATTTTTAACGCTAAAATACTAATAAACAACTAATCTCTAATGCATATATATATATACCTTCGTAAATATACTGTGTATAAATAATGGCTTACAATCAACGATATTTAAGTAGCGCACTAAAGATAAAGCGAGATATTACATGATGTATCTATCTTGGCAAAATTGTACATTAATTTTACCAAAAGAATGACAAAAGTTGTAGCGCCGATTTACCTGTAAATTATTCACCGTTTCGCAAAATACTAACTTTATTAGTTACGAATGAAAAAATAGTTTTATCGACGCAAACCGTATTTGTTACGCGTGAACGTATAAATGGATCTCAAATCGGTGGTGCGATCGCGAATCCCATAAGAAATCTCGATCTAGAACAATCTCTTCGACCGTTGTAAGAAGGCTCTCTCAGCGCTCGATAACGAACAACGAGTATTAACTTGGAGCAGTTTCCAATCGAATATCTAATTAGCGCGGTTCGCTGTTTGCAACCGTTTTCCACGTTCACGAGTCGTTCTTTTGCGAATCTGTGCATCGCCGTCTGCTAATTTCCGCAACCTATTTACCGTTCGTAACTTGACCGGTTCGTTTCTTAAGACGTTTCAATAGACAAAATTCCTTGAAGAGTTTGGGGAATATTTGCTGGATTTTTATAAGAATTATGTTAGGGCGAGAACAAAATAAGAAGAACAAAATAATCGTAGCCACGAGCTTGTCTTTGTCCTTTAGGAACGCGTGTAAAAATGTTCTCTGTTGTCCACGATACGAATACATCTGTGTATATACTCTAACTACACAATAACGCAGCGATTATAATAACACGGCAACAGAAAACGATTGCAAATGTATTTCCGAATATTTTGCAAAATTTCTGAACGCTGGGAAAAAGGTTTTTACGAGGTTTTCGCATGGGTCCAAGCGAACTCCCTGTTCGCTATGAATATCGATACAGGAATGAATTTTGCCCACGTGTCGTCAACGCTTCTTCGAGCGTTTTCGTCTTTTTTTCGTAGGACAGATGGGTCTTTAAAGTTCGTCCGATACAGAGATTGTTTGCAGGTCACCGTGACGCGTTTATAGAAACAGTATGTCAACGGTCGCACTGTGTTGACGCATATATTGCCACGAACCAGCACATATAGGAGTAATAGGAGATAGCATTTTTACATGTATCTCGGAAATATGTAATTTCCGCTAATAACGACCGCGATGTTCGTATCCAGCACATGGAAATACATATTGTTATATGACGTGAAATATACAGGAGGCAACGGTAAAGTCTACCGCGATTCTTTTTACAGTTCTCTACTCTCTGTCGAAAATGTTTCTGAATTCAATTTTAGTATGCGAATAGTGGCGAATTTATTTGTCAAGAATGAATTTTTGATAAGCACTTGGCGTTTCTTAGAGTTGTAGGGCAAGCGCCGTGAGGCCCCTCGCAATTCGCTTACCGAAAGGCATCGCTATCTTTCCCACTGCGTGGCCAGATGCTTTAAACAAGGAATCTATTCTTTATTCATTGGCGGTGCAATATTCATCGTCGATATCCATCGGGTCGCTTGTGCCGTCGGTTTATCTCTTTGTTAATCTACCTCTGGTCAAACTGTTTCACTGTATTCTCTGGTCATGATTGACGTGACGTGATCGGTTTTTCAAACATTCGCTCAAGCACCCAACCGAGATCCTTATTAAGCCCTCGGCACAGTCATGAATTGTCGTAAGGCTAAATAGCGAAGCACTATCTGCCATTATATCGGCATGAAAGTGTGTTGCCGTTAACATATTTGCGCGTGAAATTCTAAAGAAAACGGTGTAGGTTGTGGATGGCGAGAAAAGCGAGCGCTTGTAATTTATTTGCATTTTATTATTTTTTTTATTGGACGGTGCTTGTTAATATGAAAATACCAAGTGCGATACAACAATTTCACGAATTACACGAATTACACGCAAGTCGATTCTAGAGACATCCATGGATATAATTTTAATCGGACCATTCCGTATCGCGTTTCATCCTCGATTCGTTAAACGTTACCGATAACAACCGCCCGATAACGATCGAGCGAGCACGCGATATGCCACTTCATCCCGATTAACCCGCGGAAAATCCACTAAGCTCCATTAATAATAGGCCACCGGCCTATTGTCGTCGTTAAATCGCTCGATTATCCACTTTCCACAAAATCAGCGTTCCAAATGTCTGCATTCTTCTCCAAAGTGCATCTATCGAATGATTCTCGAACAGAATCATTCTATGCGCAATCGGTTCGTTATCCGATCGATTATTCGTCGTGGTCGCGAAGGGACTGTTCCGGGAATCGCCGCGTCCCAACGAAACGCATCGCCTTTCCAATGAATAGCATTATTTCCGAGGCGAAGTTTACGCTTTGCTCGAGCTGGCCCCGCTAAGCCTGGATAGAGGCGGGTCTAAGCGAATTTTCGGCTGTCCCACATTGCCAAATGAACGGTAGGGATAGGTTGAAAGCGGTGAAAAGGGAAACAGGAATTAGACGAACAATCGAGTCCGGTATCTCGACGAACAGACGTTCTTGGATAAAAGCGAATGGCAAGCGAGTGAAAAATGGTTTGGCCGATAATGACGAGTAATGGCATCAAGTTTGAAGCCAATTTCAATGAAAAGATGCGCTAATTTCCCATTCCACAACGAGAAATCAAATTTCTTCTTTGAACAACTCAAATTTCATAAAAGTAGTACTGAAACTGCAAGTACCGAAAGGCAAACAGCTAACGTATATACTATATGTATAACATACACTTGGATTTTTCAAATGACGCAATGTTGTAAACAGAAAATTATTATTATCATTATTATACTCGTAAAACGTTCGAGCTCGAATAAAAGGTACAATTGTACGTAAACGTACTTGTTACATTTTTCAAGATACATATTTATAAAATGTTCGAACCTGTCTACTTGTAAAGAGTCGATTCGTACGTAATTAATAATCGTGCTTTAAGTGCGCATCAAGACATAATTTGCCTAAGTGCCAACTAGTCGCGACAAGTTTGAATTTATATAACTGCTGCTTTCCGATCTATCTAAAAATATAATCTATTTTTATTCGAAGTATATGCCGAACTATGCTCGAAACGGTTAGATTGACACCTACTTATAATCGCAGTATATATTAATGATAGTTGAGTAACGTTGAATAACGTTGAACGATCGGTAGGCGAGCTATAGGTATCGCAAAATGAAATTCGACGAGCTTTGAATCACGTTAGTTAGAGTTCACTGCGAAGGTGTTGAGCGGCAAAGGTCGCGTAGCACAGTCGTAAATAGAAACTAATAACTCGAATATTTCGTTTAATTTCATCTAATTACTATTCGAATAATTTTATTACTTTTCTAATAATTTAGCTTAATGAAAACCGGTCCGTTCGTAAAACGAGATAACCTACAATATTGCCAAAATAACCTATAAAATATCAAGGGCCGGTAGAACAAATTAATTGCAACGCCCATCAGACTCCATGAGCTTTCGTCGTTCTTTCGTTCTTTCGTTCTTTCGTTCTTTCGTTCTTTCGTTCTTTCGTTCTTTCGTTCTTTCGTTCTTTCGTTCTTTCGTTCTTTCGTTCTTTCGTTCTTTCGTTCTTTCGTTCTTTCGTTCTTTCGTTCTTTCGTTCTTTCGTTCTTTGGAATCTTTAACTCTTTCGATTCACGGCCGTTAAGTCTCTCCATCCATCAAGCGAAACTTCCCTTCCGTCTAGTAAACGAGTCTACAAAGTTTGCATTTGGCTAAGGAAATAACGAAGTTGATTCGTTCGTATCGTTTTAAATTCTTCTTAGGTTGGTCAAATCGAAAATAGTCTCGCTTCGAGGTTTCCTAACGTAACAGCATTTCCGACGTCTTGCGTTCAACTAAAAGTTTCTTATTGGCTGTTGCGTTTGTTAATAATAGCCCTTAGAGGGTTGTGAACCATTAAAAGCGTGGCACTTGCAGTAGGAAGTATAATGGTCGCGAACTTGTCTTCCATTCCATTGTCTTTCCATTTTAGGATCATTGCTTTTATTTAGGAAATAAAGGGCGTTTCAAATTACACTAGTCGAAATTCTTGCTGTTCGGTTTAGAAGTTACATTTTTTGCAGTCCCTAAAGCTACCGCCAAATGTTAGAACTTATACTTATACATTCATGCTTGTAATTCTAAACTTGTAAATCATCCATATTGTCACTTTGATGATACGTAAAGTGCACGATATTACCGTAGTACAATATTCACGAATTTACTGTTACGTGTTTACACTCTGTCTCGATGCGATAACGATATCTGATATCGCAAATATATTCATAAATTCGTTGCATGCCCGGTACATTCGCGGAAAGAAGATTATCGATAATCCGAAACCAACCTACCCTCTGCACGGAGTTATATCATCCTAGCACCGGATACTCACAGACTCTTGTCCTTTCAGCATTGCTCGCACGAAACGACAGCTAGCACGCCCGACAGTTGGTTCTCGGTTGGTCTTCAGCCGGAAGTCGAGCCATTTGCTCGGCACGACACGGTTGAAACGTTGCAAGTGGTCTCCTCTGCTTCTTTTTCTTCGATCTTTGCCAACTGACACCGCACAATGCGACGCTTTAACGCCAGTGTTTCCCTTTCGGCGAAAGCCATGCCAATCACGTAATGGAGGCTCGTTGAAAGGCATCGCGTCTTTTTCTCTCTTCTGTCTATCCGCCTGTCTCTTTCGCTCTCCTTCTCGCTCTCTTTCTCATTATCCATCTTTCTCTCCACCCTCCTACATCCGTACATTTTTCCATCGCCGTATACGCATCTAACAAGGATAGGAATATCAAGTCCGTGAAATCCGGCCGAACACCCACATTTCAGATCCGGAATTTCTTCCTTAAGAGGGATAATAAAGCGACGTGGCACCGTAAATATACGGGCTGCACCTTCGCGCTCCTTTATCACTTTTGTTAGCCTCGTTGTCCGTGGCCCGCGAAAAGGCTGCACTTCTAGCTGGAAATCCAAACTGGCTGGTGTGCCGACCTAACGCGCGTTTTTATCGTTCCACTCTCCAAGTACCGGTACCTTTTGTCCAACTACCGATTGCTTTAGATCGAGAGATACGATTTCGTTGTGTCGGTGAAACTGAATGGCGTAAATCTGTTATCGCGTTTGAGAGAAGATTCTTTTTAATTTATAGCGTTTAAAACTAGATTTTAGTCTTTTCGTTTTCAATCGTGATCAAGCATTTTTCAGATAACTTTAGACTGTCTGTTTGAATGGCTTTTAATAACTCGATTAATCGTTTTCGTGTTAATTAATCATATTCCGTATTTAAATTCCAGTGACTGGACTTTCGATAGCTTAAAGATCTTCTTCGCACTTCGATTTCAATCGATCGATATCTTTCCTTCGTGTTACCTAAAGATTTCATAAAGTTTAGTAAATCAACAACTCATTATTTTGCTCAAAGTTTAAATTCTTTAAATTTCAATTCGCGACCGATTTTCATTCGATATTATATTCGTTTTGAGTGAAAGTATGGTGGTATTGTAAGGTGGTGTAACATTCTTTTATGAAGTTCATTTGGCTTTAGACCCAAATTTGTGCAACTTTTAACTAACCCGTACGTAAATTACCATGTTACTTGAAACCAAACGACGCGATAAGACGCGACGTAAATTAGTAAGTCTTCTGTAAATTAGTAAGTTCACGTTGTTGTCGATAAAAGTTCTTACGTTATTTGCCTGATTGGAATCTCGGATTGATTGTCTGCAATTTTCCTCTTGGATGTATTTGATGAGAAGAGAGAAGAGAGAAGAGCAGTTGGTAAAAGTTTGAACAATCCGATTTTTCCACAGATCGTTCTGTGATACGAGAAACTTGCATGGGAAAGATTAAATCGAGGGGACCCGATGTTATTTAGATCTCGTCGAGTTTTATTATACACCGATGAAAATGTTAAGGATATCTTCGGACAAGCGAGCTCTTTACTTTTAACATAGCTATATACGTAGCTTCTTTCTTTTCAAAAATGAAATTCCTTTCTTACAATGTTTCTTATGCTTCGAGCATAAAATTTCCTCGTATCTTTTTATTACAAAATAAAATATACATAGTATGTATAAAGGGATCCACGAATAACTGAACGTAGCAGCTTTTCGCCAGATTTCATGTTAATACGTACATGCGGATGTACATGATGCCCATCATCTAATACGTGAATCTGCAGTGACAAGCGTATAAACAGAGAAACGATTATACTAAACTGATTATACTAATAAGTCAACTAATCGCATTCTGGATCTGTTTTGTAAATTTTCTCCATCACTCGTCGCGATCAGATAAATTTTCTATATGTTATGTACGTACTATAATAATTTTTAAATTAAAACGATTTTAGTTGGCTATTCTACAAATTTCCTTAGCAGTACGGTCTTACTTGGTTTCCTTGTCAGAAAACTATCATAAAGTCATAGGATCTCAGAGGATCTTCCGTAGTGGAAATGCTCGTTGCCGGGTATAACGGTTCTCGGTATGTTGTAATGCCGAGCTTTGGCCTGGCGAGATCACCAATCATCAGTGACAAGTATCTTTACCTCCGCTCAAGGGGGGTAAACGCAAGTTAGTTGCCCTTTAGAAATAAGAGAGCTCGTTGTTAATCGTTAGCCGGTAGTTGCTGTACCCGTTCTACCTAATCGTCACTCGTCCTAGCCGTTAGTTGCTTGTTGTCTGTCTTACTTAGTCGGCATACCGCGCGCAAAATCCAACAAACGCCGAGCAAAGAGATTACGATATTTATGGCTGCACCGGGTATAATATTTTTAAGCCCGCGTCGCAACGTCAATGCGGCCAGAGGGGATGAAAATATGCATGGACGTGGTCGTTCGATACATCCCATTGCAGGTGCACTCACGACACGGTTAATTCCGACGAAACGTCAGCTTACGTGTTAGGATGTTTAAGAGAAGAATCTTGTTCGAGTTACGACAAATTGATATCTTCTTCCCTTTACACCAGTCAAAAATATAACGTTTGAAAGATATACTTCTGAAAGCTTGCCGATCATTTTGTGCAGCACATATATACACTACTGTATATATACTACTGTACACTATATATACTTATGCACACTATGTAGTAGTAACTAGTAGTAACAATTCTAAAAGCGTCATTCTATAGCATAAATTGAAAAATTTCAAATATTCGTCATTCAGATTTTCCAATTTGCAGCTGTAGCCATATTTTATGGTACGATCATCGGCTTTTTCCTGAGCGTCGTACGTCGCCAATGTCGTAAAAGTCGTAAAAGTCGTAAAAGTCGTAAAAGTCGTAAAAGTCGTAAAATTATAATTCGCAGGGAATCGGCGAATCTGTCGGCTTGTATGTCATCGGGTCGCTGATACGGCCAATTAGCTGCACAATCTGGCCGAACGTCGGATCCGGACGCAACGATGATATTCGCTTTGAAACACGACGCTTTGAAAAACCGCCGAAAATAACCAGAAAAGTCTAACCGACAACCTGATTCTGTTATCATAGAGCACCGTTTTGCAGATTCGAAGATCTTTCTAAATAAAACGTACGATCCGTACGTTCGTCTTTGTTAGCGGTATCGCTGTATCAAGGGATGGAGCAATCCTCGTTTCCGTGGCGTAACAAAGCCATCCTGTGGGTGCGAAACCTCGTCGAGCGCGGTATCCTAAAGTTGCTCGAGTGGCGTAAAGTCTAAGAAGGCGTGGGTTTGAAGGAAAGGAAAAAGTTCAAGCGGTCCAGTGTCCGTAGCCTTAATTTTTAATAGCGTGTGTTCAGTTTAATGGGAACGCGCGTGTGCGTTCGTTACGTGTGCCGGCCAGTTCGTGAAAAGAACCAGCGCCACTAGAGGAAACTTGGCAAAAATTGTGGCTGAAAGACGAAGTAGAAGTTTTCTTTCGTCGATAGTCGTAACATTCCAAAGCTTTGAACATTTCTCGAAAAAGATATATCTAACAAAGAAAGTAAACTGCGGATTGTTAAAAAATTAAAAAATTGCTACGACTTCTTTTACAATCCTTTAGACAATGTGACGATTGAGATACAAGTTGGCGGTGAAAGTCAAATATAAAGAATAGAGATACAACGAAGATGGAAAATATCAGGTGTAAAGCAAAACGTATAACATAGTAACATATTTTTCATATTTGTTTACATAGATAGCATTCCTGCAGTAATTACGCGTATAACACGATTCCCATTTCATATTACCGTTTCCTATTCATTTATCATCTTAATTAGGCAAACAGACCAATACAGATACTTATTCTTACTTTGATGAAAAATTTGTACTATGAAAAATTCGTACAACCCCTTGCTCTCTTGCCGAACACTGGACCGAAAGTGCTGGAACGCAACAACAGGAAAGGTCTGCGGTTCCACGATCGTGCTCCGCCCAAAATTATAGTAATTCTTCACTGTCTTCGCAGCACCGTTTTCTTTGTACCGCATTTTTCTTCGAAAAAGAAACGAATTCGTAGGTGAAATTGGCGCAACACTACACAGGATCTTTTCTTCGAGCAGAAAGAAACGACGCATCTTTATTTGGTACGTTTTGCCCTTCTACGCACGGGAACGATCGCAAATATTTCTTGGAATTATTGAAAAAAAAAAAAAAACTTCTTTAACAAGCCTCGGAACTCTATCGGTTAAAACAGTTCCACCCAAAAAACGATACAAACAACCGATTTCCGTTTCTCTATAAACAAACCACTTCCTCGTTGCTAGACTGCGATAGTATCTGCACTGGATTCGAAAGTAGCTAGACACGCGTGAAAATCGTTTGTAAATCGACCCTGGTCGGAAGTGGTCGGACGGACACGGGAACGTCGACTTTTCGAAATTCTCTGTCTGAAAGGCCCTGGCCAAAGTGTCGTCTGGCCTTTTCCAGCCTGAAGAGGTCTAACAAGTTTCGTGGATGCAGCAGCATTTCCAGGATTTGCATACACGGGGCCGCTCGTCGATGCGCCATGCCGCCCAATTACTGAAAATCCACCGTTTTCTTCCGCAACGTTTAATGAAATCCGAGAATCTCCGACCTCGACTACTCTCTAAAGATCCTCCTCTTTTGCAAGCAAAGGTTTATGTTTATGCAACCGTACGATTTCTTGCTTCGTCTCGCGTATATCATAGATGTTCGCGTATATCATACAGTTCATATAGTTCATACGGCAAGGAGCAAAATTGCACCGACGCAGCTCTTTCTATAGAAAATGATTGATATAGAAAATAATGTATATGGCGAGAGGAAATGAAAGGAATTACTTGTCTTGTGGTAATAAATGGGAAAAAATGTTGTACGAGTGCTGTGAATGTGGCGAACCCACGGGCCCGAGCTACACAGCTGTCTCACGCTGTAATGGAGGTTGCACGCATCCCGATCAAACACGCTTGAGAACGCCTCGAATTTCGAGGATAAAAAAAGTCGAGGCGAAAAGAACTGTGAAAGATAGAGCGCAAGCTTTTTGTCTATTTTGCGCGCTCTCAGGGGGCAGCTTAAAAGTAGCGAGAGATTCTCCGTTCCACTCGAGGGATTCGCACCTTCGTGTCCAACTATCGCATCTTTGGCACACGAATGCGACACGAATCCGGCGGGAATCTGGCGGGAATCCGACGCGAATCCGACGCGAATCCGACGCGAATCCGACGCGAATCCTCGGGAACGTGCTAAAAACGTTTCTCGGATCAAAAGAGTATGTACGTGTGCGAAATCTCACGATCCTACGGATTCCCTGTATAAAAACACGCGAGACATAGTAAACCGGCCGTTCGATTTCGGATATACCGCGAGGGAAATCGATCTTGTGCAAATGCAGCTTTTCTGCGAGTACATTGTTCGGCAAGTCAAACGAAGCTATAAGGGATATCTTGCAAGCTCTTTCCGATACGCGTTCCTTTTGACATCGCACTTTGAGCTTCGATTTTCCTATTTCTTCTTTTATGCTTTTATGCTTTCATGCTTTCATGCTTTTATGCTTCTATGCTCTCTCGATTATCGCAGTTGTTTTAAGAAATGTATATAGTACGACAGAGAATTCAGAATTATGACACCATATGGCGAGTAATCGAGGTAGGACGTCTCTGTTATTTCACAAAACTATTTCAGATAACATACGGGACAAAGCGACTAATTTCGTTAATCCACGAAGGGCCAAGCAGTAGTTTACTGCATTTAGCGTTTACATTTACTAGCTAAAAATACCTCGATTTCTTTCGATTTCATACGATCGTAGCTGCTATCCGATCTAGCTGAAAGAAATAGCGACGAAACAAAAGTCGAGCGAATCCATGGAATCCTCCTCTGCAAATGTAAAACGATTAAACAAAATGTTGTGTTATATGTTCATATAATACGTTAAATAACGGTTTATACGTTAGTTTTGGCGATCTACTATATATTTGTAGAAAATAGCGACGAGTTATTTCGTGATAGTCATCGTGATAGTTTCAAGTCTCTATTTTCGTCTCTGCTGGAAGAATCTCGTGTTCGCTTACATGTTTGATAAGTGAACCGTGCAAATACGTCACCGTAGCTTTTCTTATAAAGGGAATTTTAAAAATTCTTTCTCCAACATCAGCGTTTAGGGATACTTTGTCGTATATAGATATGTACGTAGAATTTCTTCGTATTAGATTTGCCGATTAGAATCAGCACACGCGGTAATCACGTACTCTCTTGCTTTCAACTACTTAGGTGGTACGTTATATCGTATCGCAGCCACAAAAGGTTTAATAGAAGATAAATTATAGTAAAAAATACAGTGAAAATGATTTTAATCGTTTAATATTAGCAATTAGCCAAGTAACGACGAATCTTATCGTTTCTCTCGGATCCTAAAAAATTCCTCTTTGAAAGCATTATCGATTGCACACGCCAATCCTTTTCTTCAACTTTCTCTTCTCTTTGAATAAAATCTTGTCAAAAATGTATCTCCATAAACACTTTTTCCAAATCAAACTCGATAATTCGTTGTCGCTATCTTCCCCGCGATTTCAACGAAAACTCTGAAATTAATTATTTTTAAAATTAACAATTTCCCAGCGTGCTGAAAAGAATCCTCTTTGAACCGTCGTTGAAAACGTCGTGTTGTTCGGTTTCGTTGGAGGAAGCAGCTATAAGAATTTCGTTTATTAAAGCCAGATAAATGGGCGCGTGTCGCGTTTGGGCCGTTGCAGCGACGAAAACGTATCGACGCGACGGTCCCCGGTCGGCATGAGAACTTTACTTTACAGCTTGCGGAATAGACGAAAGAGGACGACACGGAAAGTTCAATCTCCCGGGGAACGAGCGCGACCCAGTTTCCCGTTGCCGCTTCGACCACGCGACATTCCCGCCTCGCGTGTTTCTCGCTCCCTCTGTCTGTATTTCCGCAGAAATCATTGCAATATGTCATGCTTCGACTTCGATTCGTCAGGCTTTGCTCCATCGTTCATCCATTTAAACGCGATCATCTTCGCTAATCCCTCGAATATTTTTCCATCTATCTTCTCTACGCGGTTCCTCGAGATTTCTCCCGAGATGCGGTATCGGCCCCCCGCCCCGCCCTCCTTTCATATCACGATGTTAGAAGAGAGAATTTTAGAGAATTTTCACCTCTTCTATCATCTTTTGTCATTTTCATCGTCGATTTCCAACTTTTCTATCATTTTTCTAATTAATTTTAATATACTTTTTATCATTTTCATCAATTTTCATCAATTTTCATCAATTTTCATCATTTTCGTTTTGCATGTAATAAACGAGGTTTTTTGCAATAACGAACGCTTAAAATTATTGAGATTCCAACTATTAGCTCTTTTACTAGAGATCTTTCGGTATACTAGAACTTTTTCACAGACCGATACGATATCGCCCGACGTTTGTACAGCCCGCGTTTCCATACGTTTCCACGATTTGAAAAAGTGTAACGAATTTCTTACGATAATAGACGCAGCATACTATTGTACGATATTGTACGATTTTTCAACCATATGTACAACACAGTCTCAATGCTGTGGATGCAGTGCCATAACCGCTACTATTTCTGAATAAGGGAATAGCGCGAATCGGTCTACTTTTCCCTGTCGAATGTCCATTTACTTCTCTCAAACTTCCACCAAATCTGCTTAATTGCTTGGTTACTACCGCTTTATTATCTGTACATCTACAACACCTCGTTCGTGCAACCATTAAAAGTGATCAACATTGATCAGCAAATTTGTTAGAGAGATTACTCTGAAATTATATACATGTACTTGTTGTTAGGAACGATGAAAGAGAAACAGCAAACCGTGGCAAGTTGCGGCTTAGGGTAATATAAACTTTCATTCTATTTTAAGAGGGTCTAACAACGTCGTTAATAGCCGAGAGCTTCGTTACGAGTACCGTAGAAGGGAATTGATCGTAGAACGGGATTCTTCGAGTTGACTGGAGATCTGCGTAGATTAAACGTCTGCAACCTACTAATCCCTTTTTAAGGATAGATCTTGATACGGCTACTACGATAAGAGGGGACAGCCGTAGCAAGACAGTTTGTTCAAGATGTACTTGCGAATTCATTAGCTGCACCATCTTGTATCTCGCTGTCTGAAACGCCGAGATGTTTTCAGAATGAACGACCAAGCAGGAATTAAACGAGATTGAATTTCTATGAATCGCTAAAATTAATTCCAGCTCTTTTAA
This sequence comes from Bombus confusus, assembly GCA_014737475.1. Lineage (NCBI taxonomy): Eukaryota > Metazoa > Arthropoda > Insecta > Hymenoptera > Apidae > Bombus > Bombus confusus. Next base: position 2,574,050 of record JACXIV010000009.1, read on the forward strand.
ATTAATTTGAGAAAGCGATTCCTTTAAATTCGAATTAGCGTTATAACGTGTATAATTAATACCCATATACATATGTACGTATAAGTTCATTTTTATTTAACAACGTGCTTTTCGATTTAACACCAACTGTAAGTGGAAACTCGTTAATGTAATATATATTCGTCCATATTGAATAACGTTTGATGAATGAACGTTTGATGGAACAACGTTTACTTTACAATTGGCGTCGTCGCATGAAAGACGATATCGGTAACAAAAATAAGAATTTCTAAATGTATAAATAATTTCATTTATCCGTAGCTCTCGCTTTGTACGTCTAATTGTCGTTCGAATGGTCAAGTATCTTCTATAACGATCAAATATTTCTTGCAGCTGCCCGATAATGCTAGTTTAGCCATGAATGGCACCGTCATCGCAAAAAAACAGCCAACCGTTAATCTAGATGAATTAGCGCGGCAAAAGAAACAACATATACGCAATATCTATACTCTTGGAAGCGGTCCACGGGAAACCAGCCTCGTCATACCTAAACATTTACCAATATTAGATCTTGTTTCAATAGTTCAGATTTCTCCAGATTTCTCCAGATTGCCAGATTGCCAGATTGCCAGATTGCCAGATTGCCAGATTGCCAGATTGCCAGATTTTGTCAAATTGAATCGAATGAAAAAATAAATTAACCTTCGCGCTCCAGATGGACACGATCTCGCTCCCTTGGAAAGCATTAAATCACCGGTGGAATCGCTTCTGGCACGAGTTTCTGTTTTTCAACCCCCTTGTCACGGTTGACGCCGACCCTTATCGGTTCGACGAGCCGCAAGTTTCGTTGGAAATTCGATTATCAGTCGGAGATTCTTCTGCTCGAACGGTCGGCTGAAGGGAATTGAAACAGGGTTGGCGGGACGGTCGTTGAATGAAAATCAGGGACGCGCGTCACGATACGCTAACCTATTAGCCTAAAGTAATTTCCGTTTAATTTCGTAGCTCACGAGCCGGTAAGCTTTCTCTTCTCCACGGTCCCCGTTTAACGAGCTTTTAATACCGAATACCGGCTGCTAATAATGTCCGGATAATCAGACTTATTTCTCTCGTTGCACGGCCCTTTGTGCGCCATATGTCGCCGTCGACGATGAATCACCCGGTTTCGACCACTTTGGCTTACGCGTTTCGATACGTGCGTGGTTTTAGCGTTGCTCGACGACTCTTGCTCGACGACTGTTGCTCGGCTGTTGCTCGGCTGTTGCTCGGCTGTTGCTCGGCTGTTGCTCGGCTGTTGCTCGGCTGTTGCTCGGCTGTTGCTCGGCTGTTGCTCGACCGTCGTTCCACAGTCGTTCGACTGATTAAAAATAATTACATTGTCTCTTGCAGTGCTACGAAAACTCACTGAAACGAATCAGCTTGCGGTAGGTGACGCCAGCATCGAGGCAGAATCGCGTCAACCACTCGTTGCAACGAAAATCTTGCAAAATCGATACCTTCTCAACGATCCACGCTCCTTTATCAGCTGCCTGCCACTCGTCGGTAATTGCCAGCCGCGCCAAACGGCCGTTATATGGGCGTGAGAGTGCACTCCCACGCGCGTGTTACGGTGACAAAAATATACAGGAAAATACAGAAGAAATGGAGAAATGCGATTCGATCGATCGACCGCTCTCGAGCCGAACGTCGTTAGCAGGCATTGAAAACTCGCATACGTCAAGGAATAAAATTATCAACGCAGAAAGGGTGGACTTGTTCCGAAAATATACTCGTTAAGTGAGCACGAGTCGGAGTTCACGTTCCAAGCTGGCTGCAAGATGACCGATCTCGATGAAGGAGCACGTGACTAAGATCGCGAGATCAACGAGCAACGAACGAGCAACGAACGAACAAATAGGGGTTGAACAACGGTGGAAAAGGGGCTGATAGTTGAGAAAAAAGGATCTTGACGTCGAAGGACGCCGCGCGTCGCGTACTTTTTTCGAAAACTTGACAAAACTCTCGGCGAAATTTCTATACCTTCGTTCTTTTAATCTTTTCCTTTTGTCAACGGCTCTTCCGTTTTTCTGACGCGAGCCTTTCACAGCCTGTCGGAAGCCGAAACCAGGCTAAAACGCGAAATAACGCGACACCGGATACCAGGCGTTCCCTCGGATATTCCTGCTTCGCTGCAATTCGATTTTCGGTAGTTCGTTTTTCGATTTTCGGTAGCGAAACTTTACTTTGATTGAACGATAGGTGGATTCGGTGGAAATATCCTTTACGCGCAAAATTTGGCAAATGCGAAGGTTCGGCTCTGATATCATCGCCAAAATATGTCTAGAATCTTTTCGATCCGACAGTCTGCCATTTCTGCCAACGTTTTCTTATTTAATTACTTTTAACTCGTGATTGATTTATCATGAACTCGTACGTGCTATTGTCAGAATATATATGTTGAGAATTTCTTAAGACGAACGTACATCCGGTGTGTAGGTAACCTTTTACATACGTGCGATAATTTATCGCAATTATAGAAAACGTCGAATGCTTGATATTATTGAAAAACACGAATAGCTTTTTCATACGTTACAGTTATTCGATACGTGACCAAAAAGTCATCCTATAAAGTGAATCACGCGTTATTCAACGTATATACGTTAATTATATGACCGTATTCAATTTTTCCTAAATTTTTCTTTTCGAATGCACTTGGAAGTTCATTTTAATAATCGCATCGATAAAAAGATACGACAAAAATTCAGAAACCTAAGAAAGACGATTATAAAAAGTCGGTTTATTTCTCTACGTTCAACCTTATTTTCCACGCCATAAATATTCATTCCCCGTCAGGTTTATCATACACGGGTTAACTCGTTATTAATCGACGTCGAGTCACGACGCGGCGCTGGGATTCATTAGCGACTACCGGTTCCTAAAAACATGGCCGCCGACTTGGTGCTGAGCCGCACGAATCACGCCAGAGTCGACGAGAGAAATAAAAGGAAAAGGAGGCCGGATAATACGTAGGAAGTAGCCGGAAACGATTCAAGACTCGGCGGTTTATAAACGCCGCGCCGAGGCAACGAGGAAAGGCCGGTTAACTTGGAGCAAATTTTCCAGAATAATTTGAAGGATCCACGGGATTAGCAACTTGGTCGTTCGTTTCGATGGCGATATTTTAACGAGGAGAGATACTTATTCTTCGGTACTCCTTGTTCTTTCTTTTTTCTTTCTTCCTTTTCTTCCTTTTTATCCTTTTCCTCTTTTTTATCGGTGTTAGAAACGAACATTTTTAGCAAAAATAATAAAATGTTTGTGTTAATATTCTTACTTTTTTTATTTACTTATACGCGTAACAATGCGAATATCTCCGACGTTAAAAGTTTTTGAAGGGAACAGAGGAGAACAGAAATATTTTAAACCTGCAGAATACATTCACTTGTATCGAAACGCGGATTCGCGGCCTGCAGGAAGAAAGCGATTCAAGATTCTTGGTTGGTTGGTTGTAAATCACGCCGAGGAACGCACGGTCCGGACGCGATAAATCTACGAGAATTTTTAATCCGTGGGAAAATGGAATGGCACCGAGGAACATCGCCGAGAAAATAGGAAACCGAGTTGCTTCGAGCGGGAATAGTTTCCGTGGTTAGGATCGAAAGGTCTGGAGAAACTTGTTCTCGATTATCGACTTATATCGATAGTCTTGCCGCTTCTTCGCCGAGTTAAAAAGCCTTTCGTTTTTTAAATGCGAGACCTTCGTTGACGGCTGTTTTATAAATTTTGTGCCATATACAGGAAGAAGAAGGATAGAAAATAACTCGGAAGATCGAGATAACGTTTCTTGTCGGATCTTCGCTAATTGACCTAGCAATCTGCGAATTTCTACGTCAACGTCGTTTTCCTCGTCCACGTCAGACTGTTCGTCCCATCGCATATGCGTCCGTGCAATCTCGTCCCCGATAGCAGCTCTGTTCTGTACACTTTCTTCTTTTCTCTCTCTTTTTTTCCTTTTTTCTTTTTTTATCTTCTTCTGTCTTTCTTTTCATCCGTTTCTTTTCGGCGAGAAAGCGGTCATCGGTGACGAGGTCCGGTTCTAACCAAGCCACACGGAGAACAGAACGAAGGGGTGATTTCCAGTTGGTTTGCGTGGGTGAGCTTACAAGCTCACATCATTAGAGTCTTTGTGCCGCGACACGAGAGGACGCTTTCAGTTCGTTTCACAGCCTCTGAAACTGCTCCGCGCCGGCATAATTCTTACGCTCTGCCCGTGCCGCTATTGATACTACCCTGTGGGCCGCTAGGGAAAATCATTACGGTACGCAACACTGCCATTTATCCGAAAACACTCTCTTCTATCTTTTCTTTTCTCTTCTCTCTTTCTTCCTTTTTATCTCGAAAAGAAATCCCCTTTTAGCAAAATTATCTCGTTGTAGGCTGAATGGCACGATCGATTTACAGAGTGTGATTATCTCTTCTGAGCAAAACACGTATTCACTTTGAGGCTTTTATGCGTTACGGAATTTTCAATATTCCGCTGTTTCCAATGGAATAAGCTCCTTCGTTTAAAATTGTATTCGTTAATTCGCGTCTTACTCGGTCTTTGGCGGAATGAAAGATTACCTATATTTGTAAGTTTTCTCGAAGCGAGTTTCCAGTCTCTGGCGCTGATCGAGGACTGTGCAGTAGTAGTAGTGATTTTACGTTAATTATTAGCAATTATTGCCATTCATCCCCTCAGAAAGAAGAAAAAGCAATTAATCAAATCGAATGTTTATTTTCATAACTGAATCGATACATACATATATACCTGCGATGATGATTACCCGTCCAAGTTCTATGGATTGTCGAACTCGTTATTCTATTCTGTTCAATGGAATGAAGCGAATCTCTCGCGAGATTACTTGTTAATTGACTTCTCTAAACGAGATATTTCACATTGAAATTGTTCAATCTGCCGAGATTTTTATTCGCTTATTATATATATCGTAGTAATAGATATTATGTCTGGCTTTCTCTTAATGACTTCGATTCACTGAAAATTATATCGTACAATTTATTACAAAGAACTGTCGCGATTCTTCCTTTCAAACAGAGAATTATAATTAACTGATAATTAACTAAAGGAAGAAAAAACAGGAGAGGAAAAGGAGAAATACGATTGTTAAAGTGGAAACGTTTAAAATTCCAATTATATGTATTTAACAAATATTACATCAGCTAATCGTGACTACGATCTGGTCAGAGATATCCTGTGGCAACGTAGTATGGAACGATGTTTCAAAACTAGGCAGTCGGAGAAGTCGACGATGGAATAGGATCGTGTAGCATTGGGTCGAGCATCTTGTACGCAGTAGAATAGATTCATGCTTGGTCAGTCGGGCCACAGTAGAATACGTAGCTCTCGCTCGAGTATTCAGCGTCGGAGGTCTATTCAGCTGCCAGCTAGTGCAGTTGTATTATGCGTGGTCAGACATAGAACGGACAGAATGGACAAGTGCGAGACTGAAATTATTCACAGGTACAAGTGCCTGATCGGACGTTGGGCGAGCAAGTTGCGACTGCACCTAGTCAGACACTCGTAAAATATGTCTATCTGCTGCCACAGCTATGCCATAGGATATCGTGAAATATACTCACGACATAAAACACAGTAATATATATATATATATATATATACACCTGTATATATACCAGTAATATGTTATACCTTTGGAAATAATAATTCTAGTCTTTCATGTTTATTATTATGTTTATTATAGTTTTTGTGTATATTTCGAATATTTCATTGTATTTTAAAATCCGCTATCACATATTTTTTGTATATTTTACTAATACGTTTTGCAACATTCACGACCGACAAAGTTCTCGTTTATCGCAAGTACTATGTTCGATTTTTATAATCAACGATGAAACGAAATAAGCAAGGGTCAAGGCTTATCGCTTAATTCCAACGAATATCGAACAAACTTACAGCTCTGCAATAAATTAGAAATTCAAATGCTAATGCCTTGACTTTGTTTTCATTCTTTTTTTATTATCTTTTCGTATCTACCTACCTAGCTAAAGTTTCGTTCTAGAACAACTTTTACCATTTCCATGACCAGTTCCAATAATCCAAATTCCACATTTCCATAGACATTTCTCACGAATACCGTGTAAATCCAAATTTACAGAAGACGGGAAGATTTCTCGGGGCCCGTATTGTAATTTGTAATCTATCTTGTCGAACCCTTAAACGTTCACACGTTTCTCTTCTCTTTTGCTATACGCGGGAATCTTGGCTAATGTAACGCTTTTCTTCAACTCCGTTCTCGAGGCGTTCGATAGCCATCTATCCAGTTGTCGGAACAGAAATCTGCGATTCAAAGGCTTGACCGACCGGTTGTTTTGTCAGGACGGAAATTAAACGACCGAGCTGGCTTCTAATCCTCCACCTTCCCACCCTCGATGCCAGAGAAAAAGTTTCTTGAATAGCGATTCTGTTTTTCCAGAAAGTCTCGTAACTCCAACCTTCTCTTTTTCTTTTCATCTTCTTTTTAATTCTATTCGACACGATATTGCTTCACCTATTACAAAGCTGTATACGACGATGCGAGGATTTACAGAATAATATCTTCGCGTTTCATTGCTTTCCCAGATTTTATTCGTTATACCGTTGAGATTTTCTTGGCAACTTTTATTTATTCGAAGATTGGATTTTTCGTATGTTAAAGGCTTACGATGAATTTTTAACGAGTTTGGAGATCGCCTGCTCGGAAATGTGTTATATTGGAAATGTCTATTTCATAAAAAATTCGACTTTTCGATGATTTAGAAATTTTAATAGCGCAAGTTCGTTAAAAATCGATGATTCGGATAGAGCGATAAATGGCTTTTGGATATCAGAGTTGAAAAATTAAAAATTTAATTAAGCAAACGAACAATTCTTCCTTTTTTCTAAAACTCGAACAAATAAGTCACAACCTTTCGTTATTTTATATATTATAACAATTTTGAAGGCGACTATGACTTTGATCGTCTTTGAAGATGTTTAGCGACGTATTATTCCGTATTACCGACACTCTCGAATTAACGAGTCGCGATCTCGCGCGTCTATTGCGTCTTTTTCTTTCAAAGTTGCTTCGCGTTTCATTAGATTCGTAGGACTCCAGACGTAGTAGTTTCGATACTTTTACTTTTAGTCGTATGTATTCGAGATATCGAGTATTTTTTGAAGATTCACGATTTCTTTCTTCTTTCCTCTTAAAAATTCTTAAAATAATTTTCAAGCTTCTACGCGTAGTTTCCTATAGAAATGTTTTTTTCCAACCACTAGAGAACTGATTCAAATCTTGCAAATTTCAGTTTCCTTAATTTTATCGCGAACGAGATCTCGCTTCATTCAACGCAAACACCAAGAAAATTCGATTCCCATCGAGATCATAAAATAGTTTACAGTAGGAAACGAGCAATAAGCGAGTCGAAGGGGGACTGATTAAAATCAGCCACGACTCTGCTCTCGAAAACAATGGAAACTTCTCTCTCTCTCTCTCTCTCTCTTTCTCTCTCTCTCTCTCTCTCTCTCTCTCTCTCTCTCTACTTGGGGCGAGAAAGAGAGAAAAGCAAAAAAAGGAAAAAAAGGAAAAAAAGGAAAAAAAGGAAAAAAAAGGAAAGAAAGAAAAAAACAGCGCCACCTGATTCGAAGGTTCTCAACCGTGAAACGAGCGTTAATTTAACGGAGTACGCTCGACAAAGTTGGCGCATCGCGAATCTCTCTGACGATTACTTCGCGCGAACTCGAAAGCGTAAAGGAGAGGACGAAAATGGGAAAAAATTGCTGACGCTTCTGTGACGCCGCGGCGCGCCGTATTCCTCAAATGAGAAAATCCTACAGAGAAGTTTGGGAGCCTCTCCCCCGCACTGCCGAATTTTGTTTTGTTTTACTTTGCAAATTGAGTTGATAAATATTTTTTTCTCCCTCTTTCTTTCCTTTAACAAAGAAATGAAATAGAAATAGTAAATCCGTAAGATAGCAACTTAGAATAGAATTAGCTTAGAATTAATACGATTTCTTTATCGTGAGTTTTCCAGTGTAAACATTTTTACGCGAGAAGAGTTCTTGTTGTTTTACAGAAAGCTTTACAGCTTTAATTTGTTAGGACCTTTTGTTAGTAGTTGGTAGCACTAACGCAGTAACATCTCTTACGATTAGCGTGCTTTTTCTCGTACAAGTATCTGTTTTCGTTATTACGTGAAATTTACGCCAACAAAGAAATCACATTACGCAAATTACTGACAGATTAATAGATCAATCAATGTGTTCGTGTTGTAAATGTAAAATGCTCTTAGGCATAAAAGTGCAACTATAATCCATAGATAAAATCCACTTAGTCTTATCGTTCTAACCTTCCTTCACCCTTGACCGGACACGTTATCGCTCGCCGTATACGATTCTCTGTTCTGCATCGGTAGATCTTCTCCCAATTCTTACCGTTATGAATGCTCTACCCATAAGAGAATCTAACAGTAAGTATTCGCTTCTTTCAAGAATATTTCAAGAATATACGAAGAACGCGCGAGCGAGCGTTGATACCTCGAGAAAGGAGTCGCGGCTATCGCGTATTCCATTTCTTAGAACGTGACAATGGCCGCAGGCAGCTGCAGTTCCATAGGCTTCCGCACGGCTTCTTTCGTCCAGTCTTACGCGCTTTTGTTGTCGCGTCCACTTCTTTCCCCTCCTCGCCTCTCTCCTATTTCTTTCCTTCTCTCCGTCATTTCTCGCAACACGGCTGTTAATTAACCCGACCCACTCCTCCATTGATCTCGGTATTGTAACGAACGTTCCCCTCCACGTGGCTGGTGGTCGCTGTGAAAACATAATCAGCCGCGGGCTGCATCCGGCTGTGTTTGCTCTCTCGTCTTCGTTGCAAGACGTGTTGGTGTAACGTATAGGTTTGGAAAAGCGGAAAGGCTACGGTGAAGTTGAGGATGGTTGATCGATCGATGGTGCGACTCGAAATATTTTTAGAATTTTTCCTCTTTTCTTCTCTTTATCTTCAAGAAATGCTTCACTCTCAACGTTACTCGTATTATACAATGTATAAAGATCAAATGTATTAAGATTAACATTTCGTTGACATCGTATAATTTACGTTTCCACTCTAACCATGGATACACGAATCTTTTTTACAGCTTACCTCGATAACCTGTGCGTGCTAGTCTGCAAATATTACATTAAAAAATATGTATATTTGCAAATTTATACCTTAACATAATCGTTGAGTAGAGTACCATATACATAACTTGAAAGTTACGATATACGTATATCAATGTACTTGTATTTTCGAAATATTATTTTATTTATTTTCCGTTGTACGGATGTGCCGTCTTACTCTGACACTAACAACACGCTTGCTTCCATTGCACTGAGATGGAAAATTGATCTATTACGTAAATTATTCGTTGCTGTATATGAAATTACAATTGGAAGTTGCACGGAACAGGATCTTCTTAGCCACGAGTAAAGCACCATCGATTAATATAGCGAATCTGTTATTGGTTACTCGGAATCTTGATATGAAAAGGTCGTGAAAGACACGACACACGTGCCATCGTCAAACATAACCTGAAATCCACCGTATCTATGTACGGGACTGACGTCCAGTTACGATGAACAAACCAAGTTTTTAATTGCAATTTGAAAACGACTGGAGGAACAGAGGAGATCGAGAAACAGCCGGGAAACGTGACGGCCAGGAAAGCAATTAATTACTGTGATTACACTGCAATGACTACGGCAGGGAAACGAAAAGGAATTAAAACGATGAAAAATCTCGTTTCTCCTCTTCAAACAATTCCACGTTCGAGGCCAACGTGATGGTCCCTCCTCTCGTTGATGAGAAATAAAATTCGTTCCTATCGTTTCATCCCCTCAAACATCCATCCTGTGAAACATAAAAGGAAATCCTGTAAAACATTGAAGCAAACGAACGTAGATGAAACGGCACGCGAAATATAACCACTTTTCGCTCGTCGAAGCTAAACGATGAAGTCTCGAGCGAACGAATTCAACAATTTCTTGTCATCCGTACGGATTCTCACCTGCACGGTATCTATAAATAAAACGAAAAATTCCTAGTAGCTGCGAGTCGAATTAAGAAAACTACATACTCGTGACACAATAACTTTTCGTCGAATATCGTTTTTCACAAAAATAAAATACAATCGATTTACTAGTCGATCGGTAACCTCGAGCATAAATCCCTATCCTGATAATCTATAGGATATCAGCGTCGATCGCGACAATGACGTATAAGCAACGACATTTCCAGCCCGAAGAAATCTCTTCCATTCAAATAGAGGATTTTACCGGAGGTCGCGGAAATGGCATACAAAACGGTCGCTGGAAAATAGTCTATCGGCCGTAAAACCGTGAGAAAATGCTGGCTCGACGGGGATTCGTGAAATTTTGATAGGCAAGTACGATCGCGAATCATCTGCCACCGGATAAACTTTATCTTCGTCGCGTCCTTCAGACCGGACGGCGTAACTTGCTTAATTTTCCGCGAACAAAAGGGCCAACTTCCAATAGACGAATTTGGTTGTGCTGCTTGGAACAGCGATTAACTGCACCTGTGAATGTTTGTTACAGAAAGCTTGTATTAATCGAGAGGTGAAATTAGTAACGAGCGAACAAAGAAGAAAAGGGCAGATTACAACGGATATCTCGTATAGGACAGATTAACAACTGTATTTTACAGCTGTAAATCGATTAATCGACGTTCGCATTCTAACTCGTACAGGCGTTTTTACCTTTGACGATGCAAAATTTCCTAGTCAATTTCTACTAGCATCGGGATAGTAGCCGACGATCGGCCACTACGAAAGATTTGGGTAAATCCTTAAGTTGCAAGACTCGGCATTGTTTAAATATCCCAAAAATGCTTAAATGCTGCGCGGTCTACATTGGTAGTTACATGTGTCACCGTTCCATGTGTTACCGAAGAAAGGGGTTAACAGCAGCGTTATCTTGCCAAAATTACCAAAGATGAAACCATTCTTCCATGTTGTGGAACATGACAAGAGCTAGTATCAGGCATCTCACACCCTTCGCCGCAACGACTCAGCTGCTCGTAATTATCGGGACAGAACGCTCAGGGTCGCGACTCGCGCGCTTTTGTTTCGCACGCCGCCGGAAATAGTCAGTACTGGAAATACCGCCGGCGACGCGACGGAGGTTGGCGGGTAAGCGGAACGCCGCGCCCCGCCAGCGGATTAGCTGACCGAAAAGGAAAAGGGACACGAACGCGGGGGTGAGCGGAGAGTCGAAGAGCTGAAAACTCGGTGGAATCGAGCTTTTGAAGAGTCTTGCGAGTCAGCTAGTTTTGCTCTTGTCACTCGTTGAAATATTAGAGCGCGAGTATGTCCGATTCGTATTAACGCTGGCCCGTCTGGCTTGTACTTTCCATGAATTTTCGTGAACGTTCTCCCGAGGACACGTCCCTTTTCCTCTTTTACCTTTGCTACGAATTCTTTCTAACTAACGATTTTTTCTTCTTTTCGCTTCTCTCTCTCTCTCTCTCTCTCTCTCTCTCTCTCTCTCCCCCTCAGGTCTTTTCTGGCTTTTAAGGGGACGACTGGACTCTCGCGTCTGCTCGAAGAAACGAGGCTCGGCTTGGTAAAAAATTCTCCTCGGAGATCGGATAGGTCGCTGGATGAATTTGTACTGGAATTTTTACTGCTTATGTAATTTACGCGTCGAAATTGCGCATCTTAGGTTACAATGCGATTTTGCTTCTTTCGTTTCTTTGACGGACCGAGTGTCGAGTTGATCACAGTTGAATGGAAGATCGGAAGGCGCGTGAGTTTGGTTTGGACGAATGTTTGTTAAAATTTCTCCTAATTTCATAGGAATAAAAGTGAGATGTCGAAGTTTCACGAAATTCGTTAGGCAAGGATTGTCCTTTGATCGTAGTAAATCGGGAGAACGATAATAAAGTTTTCAACGAAATGACAATTCCCTCGATCCCGATCGACGAAAAATTAGCGGCTGACGTCAAAACTCTGTCGAATTTCATCGGCAGCCTCGTTATCCGTTTTCTATCGAGTTCATCGATCGACGTTCACGCTCCAGAAAATTGTTCGGTCACGAGTCAGGAGACAAACGCGACCAGAAGGATTTTCCTCCAAGATTGATCAACCTATATCTCATAATGGAAAACCGATTGCAGGATCTGACCATTTGTCCTGAAAGTGTTAAATCTTTTGTACATTATACAATTATATTAAATACGAAAATAGAAAATTAACACCAAGACGATACATTAATATTTAGAAATTTTAAAACGTCTTTAACAATTTACTAGAATACGTAAAATAAGGTGAAAACATCGTGTTAGAAAAGAAACGATCGTTTCGAAACTTTTTCTGAAAAATCAACGACCCTTGACTAATATACATGTATATTCGCGAATATTTTGCATAAGAATTTTTTAATAAAGCACTACGCTATTATACATACGTACATACTATTATTAGTACAGTAGTATGGTATATTATACATATACTGCTAGTCCCATATTGAGAGAAAGATTTGAATTAGATTTTAATTGAGATGTGTTTTATATCTTTGGAACAAATTGCCATCAATACCTACTAGATACCTAAAAAGTTAATCGGAAAGCAAAAGAGGCACAGGCTATCGTATTAAAATTTGAGAATTAGGATCGCATTTCAATTTGAGAATATTTAACGATTTTCTTTGATTCTAAAATAAACTACTATCAATATCCTCGTCGTAGTAGTTATGTACGTGCAATACTCGACCAATACTCGACCAATACTCGACCAATACTCGTCTAATACTCGTCTAATACTCGAGCACAAGTACAAATAGACCGCCGCGTCGCAACAATGTTGGTCACTCGAGTTGAAACGGAGTTCCCGTTGAAGTTTCAGAAGGCCCGTAGAATCTTGACAACCTCTGGATGGTATCCGTGGCAGGAATCAAGCATGCCAATCGCAATACGTCGATTCGAGTTAGGGAATCGTACGACCGGAGATTCGTACCAAAATCAGCATTTTGGCATCTGCAGTCATTGATTCATCACGACTTTGACAGTTCCTCATGCGGTTCGCCGAGTTGCTAATCGTGAAAATGTGTCCAATGATTGGACGAGTGTCGTGTCACCGTCGTTTAAAGTGAAAGTAGCCCCTTTTGAAATAGATTTAGAAGAGTATTTTTTATTCATTTTTTTTTTAATGGAAACGATCGTTGTTGGATGATTTCGTTTCACCGTAATGTTTCGATATCTTTAATATACCTACATATATATATATATATATATTTAATATATCTGCTCTTCGTTTCAAACGCAAGCTTCATCTACTCGCCTTTGGGCTTTAATATACCATCTAATAAAATACGTCGAAACGATAATCTTCACTCGAGACTCGAAAAATCCGAAACTCTAAAATAAAAAACACCACATGAAGATGACACATCTGTAGAAGAAAGTATCTAAAGAAAGCATAGAAGGCATCGGCGGGAGGATTGTCTATAAAAGAACCGAGACTCTCGAGAGACGTTCAAACAACCTAGACATCTCGCGACAATATTGCCGCATGCGTGACAATGGAAGAAGCCATTGACATTCTTGGCCCCATTGTTTCGTGGTGAACAAGTGGCCGTGTATCTAGCTGTCACGGTAGAAGTTACTTAGCAGGGAGAATAGATCAGCGGAGTGAGAGCGAGAGCGAGAGCGAGGGAGCGAGAGAGAGAGAGAGAGAGAGAGAGAGAGAGAGACAGGGGGGGGGGGGGGAGAGGTAGGCGCCTCACGTGTTTTCATTGTCACAGGCTAGAAAACAATACTGAATGCCCGTCACCGATTGTCGACTGTGGCTGTCGCGTGTATATACGTAGTTAACGATGCTAAAACGCCGTATCAGAGGGAAATGAACGCCACTGTGCTCGGGGAAGTAACTCGCAAATGAGCGATTATGTTGTTATCGCGATGACCGATCCGATACGATATGAAGTTAGCCCCCCATCTTTTCGATCTCTCATTTTTCGTTGTTATTCCAAGTTGTTCTACGTTTGTTCCACATCGTTCCATAGAAATAATTAATTATTTCGAAAAGCTTCCGAAACCACCTGGACAAGGTGAAAAGACTGTACCAATAAGACGTATTTTGCGAAACGTACTTACACCCCTAGAACACGACCCAGAATAAAAATTTGCAGACCTAAGAAATACGTATATATCATGATAATTCCGAATAAAGATTATGTTTATCCGATTAAGGAACAAGATCGATACTGTATTCAACTCCTGGAAGAAAGGAAATCGAATGGTTTCGGAAAGGCCGATAAAGCCGAATTAAGGGCTCCGTGATCGATGACTCGGAAATAGACTAATTATAAAGATATTTCAAGGATTGCCACTTGCGCGTTGTTCGTCTCGATCCATCAGTCACCACCGTATTCTCGCTAACGTTTTCCTTGCTGGAGACACGTCCGGTTTTTCTTGAGATTTCGCTGTTTCGTAAGAAACGGGAGAATGATATAGTTTCAGCTCGAGGAACGTGCACCAGCGATAAATAATCTTCTCTCGTCTGTCCAATTAATTTCACTGTTAGCAATACTGCTCGCCACTCGTACGACTCGTACTAGTGTAAATCTTCATTCTGAACGGGGGTTATTGATTGCGTTTTTTTTCTTTCTTTAAATTGATGGCCATTCGTCGTGTCGAGCTTCAGCTTCGATCGGTGCGGTTTCATCGGTCAGGAATTTTTCGTGGCTTTTATCGCGTGACGCGAGATCGATGGTGATGGATATGTCACTTTTACGAGTGTATCGTATATCGTGTTTAGCCTTGTGGCAAAACCTTTTGACATTTTTTCTGTTGCTAACTGATTCTTTCCGTTAACTACTCTCGCTTCTTTTCCGAATATTCATCTCGCGCTTAACTACTAAGAAGTTTACTTTGGCTTGAATTCAGTTAAATTCGATCTGCTTTCGATACTTTGTAATATATCGACTCAAAATGAACAAAATTATTTACCAACTAAAACTCAATAGGATATCGATATATAATTATTTAATGAAATTATTAACCCATCTAAATTCAATTTAATATCATAGGATAAAATGGATAAAATCGACAACCTATGTAAATACCGAATTAACTCCGAATTCGTAATTGTTCGATAAGTTTCGAGTTTGTTCAATAATTATTTACCGCATCCTCATCGAAAAGGGAGAACCAGAATTTTCACAAATTTTTTTAACAAGAGAGTAGTTTCTAAATTCTGTTCATTCGTCAACATCAGCCTGCCACGTATAAGCGCTGGTCATTTCTTGGAACGCAATTATCATCGTTCGAGTTTGAGTTTCACGAGGAACCCAAGAACCCAAGAACCCAAGAACCCAAGAATATTCAATCTCGGAAGGTCATTTTTCTCCGCTCGTATCGCGGCTCATTTATCACAGTGTCTAAATTGATCATTTAATCAAGCTGAAAAGGAATCCCTATCAACGCGGCTCATTTATCACTAGCTGCCATCATCTCTGATTAACTTTTCATCTTGTTACGTCGAATCATCTCGTTATCTGGATTACGCCTGCAATCGTAACCAATAACTAAACGAGCTTGCCGTCGAACGATGCCCAATTTCGATCCTAATCTTAGTTTCTTACGGTGGCCGGGAAGAGAATAGAATAGAATAGGAAAATTTGCAGACCAGATGATAAACGATTCGCGAGGATAATTGGGAAGAAGTTGCGACAGAGAGGCTAAAGGTTCAGATTTTTGAACAATTGCTCGAAATTTTAAGGTGAAATTAAAGAGGAAAAACCAGAGTTTCGACAAGCTAATTCATTGGAAAGTAAACCTTTATTTTCCGAAGAAAGTTTCGGATAACGAGTAAAAATCTCTTTAACGCTAATAAGACGCTAATAAATCAAAAAGCAAGCTTTTCGTCTTAAAACACGCGCGACTCTTTCCAAACACGTTTCTTACTTCCGTTACCAGTATACGCTGGAACGACCAGCTGTCGCAAAGAGGCTTGAGAAATGGGAAGAACAGTAGGAGAGGAAAAATTGACATCTCCTTGGCGGCATTGATCGTATATCGGCCACCGACTACGTGGCTTGCGAAAGACTAATCGCGTCGGTCTGACGGGCTTTCGTGCGCAGCTTAACGAGAGTCAAACTTTAAAGCGAAGCTTTTGCGCGTCGATTCGACAGCGGCAGCGGCAGCGGCAGCGGCAGCGGCAGCGGCAGCCAGCGAGGGTGCAGAAAAAGATGGTGGCGCGCGGCAAGGGGTCGCAGAGGCCTGCGGCTAGCAGAGATTAAATCGTACCACGGTAAAGAGCTAATCTGTCCGTCTCTCTGCTCTTTTCTCTTTTCTCTTCCGGTTTCCTCCTGCGGCTCGTTCGGTCTCATTCTCCGTCATCCTCTTTTCATCTCTTGTCCCAACCTTTCTCCTCCCTTATCCATCGGGGCTTTCCATCATTTTTCGTTCTTCGTCCTTTCTTTTCTTCCTGCAAATGCAAACGAAACCGTTCGAACCGTTCATGGTGGCCAACCCACCAACTTGTACTCTTTCCCACGCGCACAGCACAGACCTTGTAACAGAAGACTCCGTTGAATTCCTCGTTTGGCTGTCGATCAAACGTTCAACTTTACGTTTTTTCCACTCTTTCTGTCCTTTGCCGAACCAAGCCTGCCTTTTGACACAGTGATTTCAATCGTCTGATTTTCTTCGTTTCGTGCGACCGCAACGGTGGCGGATAGGTGTGCACGTTGATGTTTTTCTCGACTGTCCAAGTAACTCGTTTTACTGCATACGTAGCTGCGTAGGCGAAGAAGAATTTCCTAATTGCAAAAGAAGCGTGCAACTTTTTACTTTACGTAGGCAACTTTTTTGGCAAATGTGTCGAACTTCACTCACTTTCCTACGAATCTACGCCTTAAAATAATCCATACGAATTCACTATTTGCCCGATCACTTTATTTTCAAATATTATCCATCGTTGTTAAATTGTTAAATGAAAAAATAGTCGCAATTAGTCAACGTAGGAGGAAGTCTCGTATTTCTGATATCAAGCAGATAAAAACTCAGAAGGGTCGAGAAAAATGAACACGAGATCTTTCACGAGAGAATAAGTTCGGAAGATATATGTTTCATCTTTTTCTTTTAGTGCCATTAATTTCACCGGCATCGCGGTATAACCCACTCGACGACCCTTTACGTTGCAGAAATACCACTTATACCATATTGTTAGGATAATTAGCTTACGCCCTTAACCCTTTCAGTTCGTTTGGCAGCGGTTTATTAACAGGCAAAAGTTTCACACGTCGATTGCTCGCTTCTCGTCGTCGAAATTTTCTTCTTCCGCTACCTAATGGATACTAATTTTCAGTTTCTAGATTCTAATCAACCTTCTGAAGAATCCTTTCGGTTCATTGGACAAATTATAACGATATTTTCAACCTGTTCATCAAATTTATTACACTGATCCAACTACTTTTAAATAACTACTTTTAAAGATAATTTATGAAAATTCCAATAAGTTCTCTGCTATACAATAACCCGTAAACGATAGAAAATAGTATTTTATTTATTGTATGCAAACACAAGCGCAACAATTTTTACAGCCTCTACTCTTTCGTTCGAGCGAGATTTTCCTCAAGTCGACCTTCCCCCTCGAATAAATCTCGCTAGCAGAAAAAGCTACACTTTAACCGACGAGAATTTCCGTAACCTGGACGAGAGGTCGTCCAACAATCTTTCAGATAACTCTTTCAGCTTTCGCTTCTCCTTAATTAATTAACTTTCTTAGCCCTGGTACCGACCGACGATTTCTAACGACCAATTCCACGCGTGTGTCTCGATTATATTTACATATCTTACTTAATCCCCTACGTTCGCGTTATCAGTTATTCCTTTGGTCGCGGAGAACCGAGAACCGAGAACCGAGAACAAATGTCAAGAATTTCATTACTTCCACATTTCTCTAGTTGCTCGACTGTAAGATCGCGACAGAGTTTGTTTTCCCCTCGGTGCCATTATTCGATAATTCGACCGTTTGCGAAAGGCATAATTTTTGAAAGTTTGAGCATCGTCGTATTGTTTCTAATCTATTAGTGCTTATATATAAGCACTAATGTGTATACACACACAATAAATGTTAAATACTTTTTGTAATAGTCGATAATTGTTTGTGAAGACTGTACGCTAAAGCGATACATTGTAAATAGATTATCGCGTACTACTTTGCTCATTATTATTATGCATATGTATATATGCACTCGCTTTATCTTTTTATATGTTTTTGTTTTAGGACTATGGAATCATTTAGTATGTCGCGAAATACTTTTCTCTTTAATCTCGGATTTCTTTCCATAATTTGGAAATGTATCAGCGTACGCGTCGATTCGATATTCGCTGAATAATTTCAAAGCTGATCTATAAACATCCGTTCTTAACAACTTAAATAACGACAGTAACCTGATAATAAGAATAACTTAAAGTTTTCCAACGCACAAATTCTCTCAACTCTCTCGTATTATTTGCAGTTGAATCATTTTTCTACGTATACATTCACTCGATATTGCACAATTTCAAACCAACAACATCGTCGTATTGAAAATACTGAAATTCCAAACGGTGAAAAAGATGAGAATTAAGGAGGTTTCAAAAAGATTTAAAAAAATGAGAGTAAAAATATGAAGGAATCGTTTTAAGAAGCTTTAGGAAGTCTCAGTCTTAATGAAAGAAGATCTTTTCCCCTCGGAATTTACACGGAAAATTCTACTTTTCATCCTCGTACCTTCGCATGGCAGATTCTACCATTCTTAGTCTACCATAGGATTGTCCATCCTCTGAAACCCTGCTCTCAAATCTCTCTCAAACCTTCGTATCGAACAAAAGTTTTCGACATCGTAAAGATCCCACCTTCGCTCGCTAGCCCCTTTACCAGCCACGTAATCCATACACGATTAGGCCGATGAAAATTCCGGCGGAAGCTTGTATTCGTACGAAGGCTACCAACTCTTGCCGGCGGACAAAACCGTCGTTGGGTCACCGCGGGGGCGGCGACTGAAACCGAGGGGTGGAGGCTTTGGCCGTGCCGAACGACCAGGATTTCGAAGCGAAGCCCTAGCCTGGGTTGGGCAAACTGACCCAGATAGGTGAATAGTAAATGCACCCTCTACACTCTAGCCAGCAACCTCCGTTTTGCGGAAAATATCTCTTCCCCCGTTCCTACTCTCTCGGACACTGTACCGGCCTTTCGTCGCATTGCTCCGCTTCCAACCCTCGCCAGTGAGCGGACAATACAATTTCGAAATATGAATCAACGCGAGAGGACGGCCAGCCCTGTTTACAACCGCTCCGAGGCAACGTCAAAGGCAATGAAAATGCATCAGCCGGTTGATAGACGGCAGAAAGGGAAAAGTTGCCGTCGTACTTTTTATTTGTTCCTTCTCTATTTTTTTTGCTCTTGTTAATCCTTGTAATAGAGTTTATTATCTGTTTTCTTTCCTTCCATTTTCCTTTAATTTTACGATTATTACCAGCAACATTTGCAGATGAACCATGGACGAATTTGTTGGTTTAATCTTTTTTCTAATCATCGTAGCGTGGAATGGGCGTTATTCTTCCTTCTTTCTTTCCTTCTTTCTTTCTTTCTTTCTTTCTTTCTTTCTTTCTTTCTTTCTTTCTTTCTTTCTTTTCTCATTTATTTGCTTATTTATTTATTTGTTGAAAGATTCGCGTGCTTCTCGAGGCCGTTGCGTTGCTGGCTAATAGGAAAATGATAGGGGGAATTGGTTCGTTAGTTTTATCGGAAAATTGTGACTTCTTTCGAGAACAGTGGCGGTTGTTTGCGGACGAAGAAAGCAAACTGGTGCGAAAAGGATACCGGTGGATATTTTGTAAAATGTAATCAGGATATAAACGGCCTAAGTAAACAAGATAGGATGTAAACAAGCGAAGCAAAGTAAAGGAACAATGTGAATAAACAAGGTAGCATGTCAACAAGTAAATCAACGATGTAAGCAAACAATTTGAACCTTGAACTATATAAACTAGTACGCAAATCAGTGAATTAATAGGTCGCGTAGGCTATAGTAATTGCAATTTCACAGAAATTTTCTGTCATTTACAAGCAAAAGTATGTAAACGCTCAAAGCAATTCCAAGAATCACAGAAAAATTTCAATCAAACTACGTACACTATCCTGGATTACTCTTATCAACCCATTATTTCATTTCCTAGATTACTATATTTCTTTAATTAATATTTCGATGTATTTTCTTATTAGTACAGTAGTTTCTCTACAATCGATCGCCACTGTGCTCCTCCTGATAATTGATCCGTCCTTGTGCCCGCTACTGGGGGAAGATTCGCCTAAGGGGCGCTAGTGCTCCCCCTTACCTTTGACACATCGTCAAGTTCGACAACCGAGTAGCCTAACCTGACCCGAATTCAATCGTCCACGAAAAAGTACAGATGGAATTAATTATCCAACGATTGAACCTTTTCGTTGTTGATTTCTTTCTAAAATTCAACTTTTACCAATGTATTCGCGGGGAATTTTCCGATTAAAATGAGACTAAACACGATACAGTTTAAATCACATTAGATTAACATACATACAGTTTAAATCGCATTATAGGGAGAAAATAAGTTAACGTTTGGTCTCGTTCTAATCGGAGAAATCTCGTAAAAGTTTTATTCGTTGATTTTCATCGAGCCGACTCTCGCACCTCTGTCTCTTTCTAAGTTTGACAGAATGACGGCTCGTATCTGTTGCACGACGATCGATCGCCGCGACGAGTCTGCATGTTCGATCAATTGCGGAGAAAATGCTGTGTAGATTACGATTGTCTATACAAATTCAGAAATCAATTTGAAGAAACGGTGGATTTTGGATATTTGGGATATTTGGGAACAGGTATTTTGCATTTCGTTCACTGAAAATCTACTTATTACCATTGAACAACGCTAAATTGAAAATCTTGCGTTAAAAACCGCGGTAAAATCTTTCTTATCGCGCACAGTGGCAAGAAGGGGATCGTGAATGATTTGAAATCGAAGTAGGCAGAACGGAGGAGTCGAAAGTTCAACAAAACGGTACTTTAAAATGCCTGCGCGTAGTTAACAGCGGGAGCGCTTAAAAGACACGTTGTTTGTTAGTTGAGACAAACTCTTCTTCTTCTCAGAAACAAACGTTTCTGAAAACGTCATGCCAAAGTATTTGTTCAATTACAGCGGGATTTTTTCAAACGCGTCCTTCCCTGGAACGCTCCAATGCGAAAGTATTCTGTCGCTTTTACACCGAACTCGCAGGTTTATCTAAGAGAAGCGAAGAATCAGTTAGCACGTCAGAGACGAGAGGAAGAAGCCGGAACAACGCGCTCGGTTCTCGTTTATTCAAATTACTCGTGCCGCAACACACCGTGATCGCTTATCCCATCGAAAGGAATTGTTATTTTGTTAAGCTTAGCCAAAGGCAGAGAAGCTCGATTATTTCGACTCGATGAATTTCAATGTTTGCCTCGTGCTGAACCAACGAGATTATTAACATCCAGCTGTCCGTAGAGAACGTGGTAATTCTCATGGAAATTCTCGCGAAACGAACAGAATTCGTTTAACAAATGCCAAATGGAATCTTTGTTTGCACGATTTCTTATTTTCCTCGTCTCATTTCTCGCGAATAATTCGTAATTTAATTTCGTTAAAATCACACGATAGATATAGAAGATTCAATAAAATAGAATATAGGCTACAGTTTTCTTCGGCCTGTCACCCCGTCGTATTTCATCCCAGTTTCGTTCTTATTCGCATTCCAACTTTCTTCCACTCCTCTAGATACTTTTATCTCGCTGTTATCTTTTCACTGCTATTTTCAATTGTCCATTTAATCGTGTCCTCGTTCTCACTCTGCTACTTGCCACTGCTATCTTACCTTCGTCCTTGCGTTCCCGCTATCTCGCTACTTTCGTTTCATTCGCCCATCCTTACGCGACCAAGAGTCGTCGACGATCCGCAGATCCGCAGATCCGCAGATCCGCAGATCCGCAGATCCGCAAATCCGCAAATTTCATCGACCGCAATGTACCGAGTCTGCTCGTTCGCGGAATCTAGAGTAGCAATTAAGGATTCCATTCTTAGATTCCGTCGTTGTCTGTCGTTCTCTGTCGTTGTCTGCCGTTGTTTGCCGTTGTCTGTCGTTGTCTGGCGTTCTCTGTCGTGCATGCAGCATCGCATAGCACCGCGTCACCGCAATGACCACTATGCAGGGGTGCTATGTGACCCCACGAGGATCAGCATGTGGTGGCGCGCGCGTGCAATGCACCATCGCGGCAGGCATCCTATTCTACCACTGTTTACGTGGAATTCGTGTTGGTTCTCTAAAAAATTGAGGCCAACAACAATTGCAAAGATATTTGCACGTTCCTAGCTAAATTACGAAATTGCTAGTTCCTAGAATGTTTTAATACCATAGTGCATCGTTCGTTATTATTATATCGTCACAGTTGGATTAATTTTTATCTTTCGAATCTCGTATAGTTCCCCCCCCCCCCCGATTTCATTAAATAGTGCTCGTTTTTCGCGAATCTCTATCAACACGCTTGCAATGAAAAGAGTTACAAACTCCCGCCGATTATTTCCGATCGAAACAACTTTTAATATCCCTTCCTAATCTTCCCCTCTCTTCTCTTCTCTTCTCTTCCCTTCTCATTTCCTCGCCGATTGTTCCAACAATGCTTACATAAAATTATCACCGTAACTCAAGTAGGAAATGATTTAATAGCCAAATCACTTGGTACAAATAATCTGCCGTGCCGTTATAACTCGATTTTTCCACTCGACTACCTCCTTCGTCGGAACAACGTTCCCAAAGACCTTGAAGATCGCCGAAATTGCCACAGGGGAATGGAGGGTCATAGTCGGACGTCGTTGACAATCAGACGACGAAATGCCCGAGCAAAGTCAAGCTTTTCTCACGTACGATTAAACGGTGTCAAGAGAAGTTCACGTCGATTTTTCCCTTCCATTCCTTCTGCACTTGGTTCGACGACTTTCGTTCGACGAAAGATATTTCAACGGGATACACGACGAACCTGCTACCGCACTCTGCACGGCGGGAACACGTAGTAAACCAAAGCCAGATAGCCCAGATAGCCCGGATAGATAATTAGCTGGCTAAGCACTGGAGTACTCGGTACACGAGGATCCTTGAAGCAGAATGTAGCTTGGAGGCGAAGAAGCGTACGATGGCCCGCGAACAGGCGGAAGCAGGGACAAGTAGAACGGTAGTCTGCCTGCGGCATAGCAGTGCCGTGACTAATCTGGATCTGTGGCTGAACAAGTGCCACTCGACTAGCCTTCGTCCGAGAGTTGCCATCGTTCAACGGCCACTTCGTGCCCCTACGACCCCCTTAACATTCGTGCACTGTCGATTCCTATATTCCTTCAAATTTTCCCGACTTGCCCGAAAGTTTCTACGCCGAGCGCGACAGCTTTGCCAATTTTTGACGAACGAAGTAACAAGCAGGATTACTTACTTTCTTTCCTTTCTTACGAAATAAATTATATATATATATATATATATATATATATATATATATATATGTATGTATGTATAAGATATATAACGTGTAATATATATAGCACATAAGAGCGTCGAATTGGTTCGCGAGCTAGTGTACGCAACGTTTTTCTACTATTCTTTAAAATGTGATATCGAAAGACGGATGTACTTATCGCACAACCTGACATTTCCCTGTTACCTGATTCGAAGAAGCTGCTTGGCAATCGAACGAAGCGGAAGGGGAAATGCCACGGTGCGATGCCGATACTCGACTCGAAAGATGCCTCAACATATTGTACAGAGTATAGTATACGTATAAGCCTCGCACACCCCTCCTCCTTCACTCTTAAACGATAGTTTCTACGACGAAGCGCCGCGTCGCGTCGCAGCGAGATTCCGAGCGAAATTCTTTGGACTTGTCGCAAGGGAATTCGTATTATGACACGTCAAGCGTCCTTCTAATGAAAACGCATCTTGCGTCGCGCGTCGTCCTGTCTTCGTTAGAATCAGCTCGAAGCTAATCCCTGTGGAGTGTCGTGCATGTTACACCTGTATCCCCCTTGGAAATTTCAACATCTTGTTTTTCACTCCCAGATGCGAGATCCGATCGAGATAGTACAATTTCAGCCGAGAACTGTCTGAATTTGGTTAATTTCTCGATTGCGAAGCAGACGGATGCTGTTCGATTTAAGAAGCCGCTTTGCAAATGCAAAGATACACGCTTCAAAACTCTTCGATTAAACGATAAAATATTTGAGAAAAATGATAGCAACGTAATAGATTATTCGCTTAGATAGAGTTTGCAAGTACTTTTAAAGAAACGCGAACGAATTTCTTACTCGACTTAATACACGTTTAAAAGCAAATAATTATATTAAAGTTGCGTCGTATACTTTGCCTTATCGTTAATCGAACGGGGCTGTTTCATGCTTAAAGAAAGGAGAAAAATCGAAGAAACGCCCGTTAGAAAGGCAGAGACTCGACGAGAACACGTGACGATTTCGCGTGACGATTTCGCGTGACGATTTCGCGTGACGATTTCGCGTGACGCGAGAGAACTCACTCGGGTCTCGTTTCCTCCTTACAACGAATTTCGCTGTCACGTTTACTCTCTCTCTCTCTCTCTCTCTCTCTCTCTCTCTCTCTCTCTCTCTCTCTCTCTCGAGTATCTCGGAAACGTACGTAAGCCCCTTGTCGTCTAACGTGGCAACCTTAAATTACTCGCAAATTGTTCCTGCCACGAACAAAGTTATCGAGCAAAGAAATTGTATAGTTTCCCACAAGCGTATTCCTACGCTATTACAATTTATTTTTTACAATCTTAGTGAATTATCAACGCGTTACCCACATTATTTTATCTCTGAAATAACGCAGACTGATTTATTATTTGCGAGTGATCTCGTTTTATTCGTATCTCGTTTCTCGAACTTGAATTTATTATATTTAAATTTCAATACCGCTGTAATCTACTTTCAGTTCCGATACTTTTTCGATACTTTCCAATTCACCACTACTACATCCACATCTACGTCTACTATAATCACTAAAATCATATATCATCTCCTATATTTGTCTTCTATTCTTATTTCATCCGTTACTTTTGTTACTTTTTCCGTTTCTTTCTATCTGATCTCCTGAAAAATTGTTTCCTAATTAGAATTATGTACCTACCCTTCTTGTTCTCTGTTTTCTCCTTTTTCTCTTTCTTTCTTTTCTTCTTTTAATCCGGTTAGTTCTTTGTTCGAACCAGCCAATAAACCATTGTTTATTTGTTTAGTGTCCAACGGACGAAACTTTGCTGTTGATCTAGAGTTCGCGTTTCGCGAATCTTCTATCAGATGTATCGGTTTCCAAGAACAGTTGCAAACTAGTTTCGTTTCCACCTTTTCGACACCCTGGATTTACGACGTTGAATCTATTCGCCGTTTAGCGTAAACAAAGATTTAGGTCGGTGAAATATCATCTAGATACTCAAACAGTTATGTAGAAGCTAACTAAAGGCATCCTCCTATTTAAACTGTAACAACGGTTGATCCTCCAGCACCATTTAAGCCGAGCGCGATCTCCATTTTCGGAAAATATACTCGGACGAAAGCGTTGTAGATTATCTGGTTGCGTGGAAAAAGTTCGGGGAATTTTTGTAACTGAGAAATTATCAAGGATTTTCAAATGAGGAATTATCAGAGGAATTTGACACATTTAAAAAGAATTATTCTCGATACTCTTTCACCATGGTGTAAGAATTCCACAAGACATTAACAATTTCCTAAAACGGCATCGTAGACGAATCACTTTTACTCGCGGTAACATAAAAATTGTTATATGACAAAACATTGCAGGCCCTAGTCGTAATATAATTATCAAACTATCTTACGCATGACGCGTGAATAAACGCTATGCATGCCTAGTAATACACGTTATAGGAATATCGATTTCCGCCACCAAGCACCTCCTTCCATTTTCTCTGTCGCATTGAACGCCTTAAACTAACTGTCTAGATTACCAGAACATTCATCGAGATCGTCCATTGTTCTCGAAAATAATTCGGAATTTTCGAGAACAATTTATCCCCAGCAATAGGAAGGAATAGGCAATTGGAAATTGCCGTGAACGCATTTAAAACCGTTACAATGATAATTGCTAATTGCTAAACGATCGTTCGATTTGTTCGCGATTCTCTAAATTAATTCCAACTTTCTAAATCAACGAAAACTTATTTCCAAGAAACGACAACTCTATACTCTACCTCCTTACCTGACCTAATACAAAACGCTATAAATTCAAATTCCCTGTAATAATCGGCTATAATAATAATTAGATACGCCATCTAGCCATTTAGCGAGTAGCGTTTAATATGGTATTTCGTACGATCAGCAGAGGTGTTTGCTGCGGCAGCAGCCGTAGGAAAAAGCGGAACGAGTTTGGTTGGCGATACAAGTCACAGCAATAATTCCCTCCGCCGTCTGGCCAGTCTGGAAAATATTGCTTGTAAATTTCTAGCGGACGGACCAGTATATCTTGTCGTCCCCTCTTGGCCACTTGATTTACCTCCTCCCGTGCTCTTTCTTTTTCCTTTCCTACTTTTTTCTCTCCCTTCCTCGCCACCGTTTGTTTTCACGCGTATTGTTAACCATCGCTTGGACGAAGCGACGCTCGCGTTCATTTCCCGTCGCCGTAAATTCTTGCATTCGTGATAGCATCCACATTTACCCACCCTTGGCCAGATTATTTGTTTTCTCGAAGCAACCGCCATTGCGCCAACCCTACGACGCGAATTTTTCCAAGTATCTAAGATGATGACATTGACAAAATTGACCCAGTCGATTTTAATTTTCATTTTAAGATTGCCTTGTTACAGCTTTTTTCTACTTTGTTGCTGCGTGTGTGTGAAAATAGAAACCTAGGCATAGTGTTATGCTCTACGTGTATGGTATACCTATCCGGTAGAAACAGCTACATACAGATACAACCGATTTAAGTGATTAGTTAGCAATACCATAGATGCAAACCTTACGCGTTTGAATCGGTTCGATTGATTTATCGCTACGATTCCCATCGTTGAACATATGAAAGCGCGCGTTTAAATTAATAATTGTCATTTTGCACACGAATTTTATTATTATATATCAGTTACGAAGAAAACTCCAAATTTATAATTTGTAACAGCAGAGGAGAAAGAAAATAAGATGAAAGCGTAGAACCGGTAGAATTTGCTGAATTAAAAGAAAGTAGATGATTTCCAGCGTTCTCAGAGTGCCATATATAGAAAAATCGGCACAGCACGGCATCCATGGAATCAAAATATTTCTTCCGTTATCGTTCACCAGTGTTTTCCAATTTCCAATTAAATATTTTTGTCGGCTCAGTGGTATATCTATATCAGTGGTGTATAGGTATAAAAACTTTGGGGAAAGCAAGCTGAAATGTCGAGGTTGTAAACGAGATTATGTTTCAAGGTAGAAGCAAAACCTTACGATCAAGGTATATTTAACCTTTAACAGATATCTGATTAGGCCATAAAGGAAGAAATAATAGTTTAGATAACAGTAGAAAAAATAATAGTTTAGACGAAAACTCTTGGTAGCAACTGTAGATAGTTGGGCGGGCCTGTTTCAGGTCAAAATCCAGAAACTATCCCTGCCGGATACGTTAGCGGAAGTTTCGCGAATCTTCGAACATCGACGGGGCGGACCGTGGCACGGACGATAGAAACTTTCGAAACCCATTTGCACGGCCTGTACTGTTTCGTGGTTGTGTATCGTATTCCTCTGGACGGGATAAGAACGCGTTTCCGCAGCTCCAACAACTTCCTACACGTCGAACGCGTGTCGAGATCTCGGAACGCGAACGAAACGCCTTCTTTCCATTCTCACTCGGAACTTCTTCGTTTCAGAATGGCTACTTTTAAGTTTCAACTTTCAAGTTTTAAGTTTTAAGCTGTTCCAAGTTCGTTGCACGAGAATGGAAAATATTTCCTCTCTCTCTCTCTCTCGTTTGTCTCTTTATTATCCCGTCAAACCTTTGCCTATTATTGTATAAACCTATTATTTTCATGTTATCTTATATCCTTATCTTTGCTTCTATAAATTGTCCAGCTCTTAAACTGTCGAATCGTTTAGTTTAGGTTCCCCGAGTATTTCTAAATTATTCTGTTGAATTATTCACATAATTAATCTTCTACGTGCTTGTCATGCCGATCACGTCGATTCAAACCTGTATTTTTCAGAATTTTATTTACTTGTGAGAGACAAATACCGGAACTGATTATAATGTTTAATCCTAATTTTAAATAATCGTTATCGTATATAGATAAACAATGTAATATAATATGATCGCGCGTTGGCAAAATACAATATCGCAATAGGTAGGAATACAACTTTCCAAATATCTGTGTAAGTTGCAAGCTGGTAAAAGAAGGCGTTACAATTTTACTTACTTTTATTTAATTTAGCTTGTTTTAATTTATTTGCTTCTTTAAGGCAGTTTATCGTAAGACCCTGTACTCGGTTCTACTACCATCCGGTTTTACGTTCGGTATTATTCCAGTGAACCGAAGTAAATCTAATTTTATTCAGTCAGATTCTATACAGCTTGCCTCTTTGTAAATCTTATACATCTTACACTCTTTGGCCGCAACCGCAACCGCAACCGCAACCGCAACCCATTGTGGAATATTTTGAATTTCCGATGAAATTTTTATCAACTTGAAGATTTCAAATTGGAAAAATTTCGAACGAGTTTGCCAGTATCTTCTCCGACTTCGCCAGCTTGCACAGTGCAGCGTGGAGAATTCTACCGCGAGTGTCGCTGCCTCTCGGCGTTCCAAAGTTCAAAGCTCGTCACGGAGGCAGGTTGAAAAGTTTCGCGGCCCCTTCGACTTCAAAGCGGAAACGGGTCTGTAATTTCTACTTTCGCAAGCAATCTTCCGTGCAACGGGTTACCCCAGCCGACGCGACGCGACGCGACGCGACGCGACGCGACGCGACGCGATGCGACGTGGAAAGATGCGATACGCTCGATTTACCGAGTTCCTGATTTAGTCCTATCGCATGGAGCTGCTTTGATCCTCTGTCGCGTTTGTGCTAATTAAAACACTCTAATCGACCCATACCACTTGCGCAGAAATCCGTAAATTCTTTGTAAAATGAGAAAATGTCAAATTATCCGATATGTAGCCGATCATACGTACGTACGTATTTAGTGTATGTTCGATAATATTTTTCTTTAACGTATGTTCTGCTTTTTTAACGTCTCTTCCAAGTTTAGTTGTTTGTTATACTACTTTCTCCCACACTTTTCAAAACCGCTCTTATCGTTTTATTAATTTTATCGTTCGTACTAGCATCTTTATCGCAACTCGTGTTAAAATCTTGTTGGAATTTTTGTTTCAAGGTTCGGTTCAACAACTTTGAAAATTTAGGTAATCGTCAATTTTTTGGCCAATTTTTTCACTCGAGATCGAGGAAAGGTTACTACGATATCTCCCTATATTTATCTGTAATTTTGTCATAGTAACAATATCATATATAGGACAATAGTAAATTTTCTTGTATAAATAATTTTAACCAGAGACTTCATAGCATCGTTCATATTAACGGTATGACCGTTGAACAAAGGGTCGTTTGAAATTTATTTTACCAATGAATTTGCATTGTTTCAGGGCTGACACACAGTCTCAAATGTTATAAATGCGGACAGTACAACGAGGGAGTCGGTAGCATCACACCGTGCATCAATTATACCGCTCACATGCATCTGAAGGACTGTTTACCCACGGCCGAATGGTGCATTGTAAGTAAACATTTATCTTATCTTCTATCCCTTTATCTTCCAATCTTCTGTTCGTTGTCTAATAGAGGAGGAAAAAGAAACTTTTTTCCCCTTCTTTCCTTTTTTTTTTTTTTTTTTTTTTTTTTTTTTTTTTTTTTTTTTTTGTAACGGGGAAAATTTGGAGGAACGGAACGACTGAAATTAAAATAGAAAACTAAAATTTAAGATCAATTTTCAACATATATATTTCGCTGAACGTTGTCATTTAGACGCGTTCCATATTTGCTAACCATACTTGCTGCCTTTCAGTAATCAGATCGGTTTTCTTTTCTTTCGTTGTCTGCCGCTGCTAGAAAAATGCATTGCAATGTTAATATAATGATAACGGTAATGATCATTGTTGAACTCCAGAAGATACAACAGTATATGGTCATAGTAAATTTTATACCGCTATTCTACTCTTTTACTTCTAACGAGGATCATGGAATACGTGGAAAATAGCCTATAATACCCGACAGGACTAGGAAACCATCATAGGAGACCATCATGAAACGAAGTAAAATTTCACGAAACTAACTTCCTAAACTTGATTTCGGTCGTTTCGAACCTTGAACTTGAGAGATTTTAATATTCCATTTCCGCTTCCCTCGCGTCCGAACTCGAGTCTCGCCTAAAACTCGAGATTCGCGACGATCCAATTAACCGAATGTTAAATCCATGTGGCTGTAAATGTAAATTAGCCTCGCGAATAGGTCGCGTAAGCCGTGGGCAAGTTGGCGACAGTTATCCCTGTTGCAGCCCTTTTCTCAGCGCCAACAATACTCTCGGTATTCCACTTTATTAAATCCCCTTCGTTATTGATCCCCTTCACCGGAAGGACAGCGTTAGCCATGATTTCAGAGCGAGGATTTTCAATCGAAAAAACGGGAGAAAACGTTGGGACGACGCTGATAACGGTGCCTTCGACTAGTCTGGAGCAGTAATTGATTCTTATTGGCCTTCGATCGAAAGAAATTTTCCTCGTTCGTCGGTTGGCCTGGGTTTGATTCGACGCATAGATTTCTTCTTTCGAAAACGAAGAAAAAAACAAAAAAAAAAAAAAAAAAAAGAAAAGAAAAGGAAGAAAGGGTTAGATGAAAATAGCAGAAAGAGTTTCGAGAGACTTTCAATGAACTCGGAAAGCGAAGACCGAAGCGGGAAGTAGAACACCGTACCGAGTCTCAAATCGCGATCGTTAATTGCGGGTAATCGCGGTTGTTTCCAAGTCGTGGCTCTGTTTCGTGTTTTTGTCGAGGAACAAAGTGTCTTCAGACGCTGTACAAGTACAACGCTGTACGAAAAGTGCAGAGACGTTCTCTTTTTGTCGTTGCGAGGCTGAAAAACATTTCAACTTGTTTCTTAAGAAGCGCAGCTTGTAGAATTATTTAGAGATAGTGGAAAATGTTTGGTACAGAAAGAAATTTCGCTACTTTCTTCCTGTATAAAAAATTTCTTAATTTCTATCAATATTTAATATTTTATATTAAATTTATTCTATCGTCGATTAACAAACAGAAAGACAGATATGTTCTTTATTTTAGCCTCGCAGGCCAGGAGGAATCCTGACTCGGTGTGCACTTGTTCTAACTTTACGATAGATTGAACCAAAGAACTATAATTGGAAATTCCTGTCGACTCCATCTGGACTGCTCGACTCAGTGACCTCGAGACACTTAATCGAATGGCGTAATCTGTTTATCGTGTTCGGGCACGTGTCTCACAATCGCAACGTATCCTTGCGTGGATCGTCCTTGAAGGAGGGACAATCCTGGTGAATTAACGGGCCATCTCGTATCCGGTCTCGTATCCGCTTCTAGCGCGTGCCTCTTCGACTCTATCAATTCCCAGTCGCGCACTGGCATCCGACTAAATCAGCGTCCCCGTAACTGCATTATCATATCATACCGTTGGATATTCTGACGTGGCCTTCGAATTACTGCCACCGGTGCGTTTGCCTGGTATTAATTAACATTTTGCGACAGCAACGGCAGGACTGTCCGCCGTGTGAATAGATTTAGCCGATCTCCCATAGGACCGTCAAATCGCTTAGTTGCGCGATAGAATTGGCGGAGATTGGCGGAGATTGGCGGAGATTGGCGGAGATTGGCGGCGAGTTAGATTCGATTTGCAAAGGGGGATTTTCGTTGTTTGGCAATTCTGTTGCCACTTGGAGTGGGATATCGTACGGTGGAGAGGACGAATAGACGGCTCTTTAAAAACGAAGGCCGTAACACAAGCAGTTCTAAGGTTTGACGTGTCGTCGACCAGTTCCATATTCTAACGCGAAATTATTCTCTTTTTAATTGTTCGTGGAATTAAAACGTACGCACAATATATTCGCGTTCGTTTAGAAAAGTTTGTAGATACGTTACGTATCTTTGGAAGACTTACTTAGTCTTTGAACGCAAAGAAATTGTTCCCTTCCAAACTACCTTAATCACCATTGTTTCTTTTTTTAAACGACGACAGACGATACGAAAGGGCCGACGATGGTTCTCTTGAAACGTTGATAGACAGAATGTTGTTTGAAACGATAGCGAAAATTCGAACAACGTGAAGAGGATCACGATGTATCGTGTAATCAAGAGTCGATAGCAACGTTGCCGACTGTAACGATGGAAAGACTGTCGCACTTTTGCCGACTTCTGTCTGGTTCGTCCCCAATGGAACAAGGAAAAGCTGGAAAGATGGTCCTACGATAGAATACAAGCAGATGGAACACCGACGCGTTAAACATCCATAAAGGATCAACGATTTAATGCCAAATAAATTGGGTGAAAATAAATTATCCAGATTTTCAACAGCTCGAAAATAAATGAACGGCAACCGCGTTTAATCAACGTGACCGATTGCTTTCTTGAGCGATATACAGCTGCTTTGCGGTGATACTGCAATCTCTGTCTATCCAAGCTCTAAATTCTCAATCAGACTATAGTCGATATGGGAGACGATCAAAGTTGATATCAACGAATCGACGAAAGCTATTACCGCAACTGTTGGCTTTTAAAAGAAGATGTTTCAAAATTACTATTTTCCCTTTATCCTTCAAAATCGTTATTTTTAAAGGGAGATGAATATTCCTCTATTAAATTGTTTCTTATAATTGGTGATTTTTACAAAAGTTATAACGAGAGCTATACTCGAGCAAACTAACTGTCGTATTTCAAACATTAGTCACTCGATTCGAACGCATTCGAACTATCAATCGCGCGAGATATTACAGCAGAAAAGAGAAAAATATATATATAATATATTAATGTATCGTGCAATATAATAAATAAGTATAACTCATTGTTAGCGTATCAAGCGATATCAAATTTCCGATCATTAATTAGGTCAAGTCGCGCCAATTCGACAAAAGTTTGCCACCCTCTTCACCACATAGAGAGAGAGAGAGAGAGAGAGAGAGAGAGAGAGAGAGAGGGAGAGAGGGAGAGAGAGAGAGAGCACCTCTCTGTAGCAAGTTGTTGCGAGCATTTATCCAACACGATGTAAGAAATCCAATGAAACAAACAGCACAAACAGATAGGATATGATTTGTAGAGTGAATACGATGAATTGAAAAGAGTGGAGCAAACAAGTGGAAAACTTTATTCGAAGGTATGGTAGTCAGTTTGCGACGGTGTTGGGGAAGAAAAAGAGACAAAGCAAGCAAGAAAAAAAAGAGACGGTAGCGTATGAAAGCGAGGCGTGATGCACGCTTTTCCAGTTTTTCCACGTTCCACTTCTCACGTTTTAATGCATAAAACATTTGGACCGCGTCAGCTCGACGCGATCCGCTTTTTGACAAGTTTCCTAACAAAAGAGGGCCACGGACAGGGTCCGGTTCCGATTTGGATGAAACCATTTCTCTAAAAAAAGTCGATGCTCGTGTTAAATGACACACAGTGGAGGTATCGGAGCAGCGATACTTTGTTCTTGTTTCTTCTTAAATTTCCTCAAGGTCTTGGAAAAAGCCTCGAGATATCGCGTTTCGTTGTTTGTTAAGTCGGAAAAGCTTGTAGCTGAGAGTACTTGGCTGTACGTAGCTGAGAAGGAAAGGTTGACGACGGCTACCTCGACCATATTCGCCTCTCCAACGACTGCGCCGATTTCTCCACAAAAGAATCTGCTTTTCGTTGCCCCCAAATGTCTGCATCGCTTGTGTTTCAGACATATCCGTGCTACAATCGTTCCCACGGGGAGACAAATGGCTCGCGGAAAGACGAAACGCTGTTCTCCTTCATTTTCCAATTCCGCACTACCTAACCCCAACGAGGATCGTACGATACTTTCGTATTGCTTATATCAGATGAAAGTATACAGCTATCTGTACCTAACCTATATCGTTTGCCATCTTTCTATCAAGTCTTTCGTTCGTAACAATTTCTTTACAGGCGAATTTCAGTCGTTTAAATTCAATTCTCAGAAACTTGTCATCTTATAAAATAATCTACGACGCATAGCAGAGTCCTAGAATATAATTAAGAAGTATGTTAACATTAATTTTCAATAAAAATGAACATAACTAAAGTCGCAGTTGTCGAAAGAAAGCATCCTCGATTTTCACATTAGAATCCCCAAACCTTATTATGTTTCTCATAACTTGCTAGTTTCAACTCAGGAAACTTTGGCTAATCGATTCCGTCCCTTGAAAGCCCTTTTCATCCATCTTTCGACAACTTGTCTCTCGGAACGAAGATCGATGGATTAGCCACAGACAATCAAGCGCTTGGACTCTGGGGGCCACTTACGTATTTCCAATGCTCGGCGCTAGACACCAGCGACACGATACGATACGATACGACACGATACGATACGACACGATACGATACGATACGATACGATACGATACGATACGATACGATACGATACGATAGAACGTCCATTATCCGTAGCTTGTTTTATGATTATACATCGAGTTGGTTTAAAGCTTTTTACGATGAGAAAACGCGTACTGCGCGTTTATAGTTACTGCCGAAAACGCTAAGCGGCTGTGCGTCCAACTCAATTTAATTTGTAATTATTACACGGACGAAAATTTGATAGCGGTTCTTAAGTCATATATAGCGTTTCATATATAGTGTTTATACCCGTGGCCCTTTATGATCATGGGTAATTAAAAAAGGGTCCACTTGACCATGGGTCAACGTGTGGGCCAGGTACACGAAAGCCGGGATATAAGATGCGGCCGTTAGGGAGACAGGGGGCAGAGAGAGAGAGAGAGAGAGAGAGAGAGAGAGAGAGAGAGAGAGAGAGAGTAGAGTTCAGAGTGTGGAGCAGAGTTGAGGCAGTGTAGAGTTGAGGCAGTGTAGAGTCGAGAGTGAGGAGTAGAGTGTGTGAACAAGAGGAGTTCAATGTTGTTAGTGTTGTTAGCGTTGGCGAAAAGTTGGTGTCGTAGCGCGAAGACCAGTGGGTCATTGTGCCGTAGAGCTGAATTAGTAACGAATAGCGACTGCACACAGAGACACTAACTAGGTATCAGACTAGATATAGTGTTTGCGGCAACGATATCGGAACAATCATACCGCTACCGAACATACTAGCACTACCATCATCTAACCTTATCCTACATATTTATTTATTTATTTTCACTAAATCATCCGAATTATAGTTTTACATATATGTACAGTATATTTATTGTACATTGCACTGTAGTCAACGCGTTAAATCGAACTGGAAATTAGGAAAAAGCAGACAGCTTCTCTACGAACACTGTCAGTAGCACAGTTGTTCGATTCAAGAGCAACGCAACGTATTTACGTTTCCCCAGCCTCGTTCCCCATCGCCAGTTGCTGATTCCAGTAGACATTGTTCGTATGCGTACCGACGCGAGACCAGGATTTCCTCTCCAGCCAGCGCGCTTTAACCAGCAAACAGAGATGCTCGCAGTTGCGCAATGCAATTGGATCAGCGTGTACGTCGAAGCAGTCTCCGGTTAAGAGGTGGAGAACCATCCTTGTCGATGAACGACGCTTCGGAACTTCCAATTCGATTAAACTTTGCCGGGACACATCTAAAACCGACCTTCCGAGATATGCAATTCTTTTTCTAACTAGAAAATTTTGCCGTGACAAAGGTGAAAGAGAAGTAAAAGATCTTGGAGCTGTCCTTTAGTTTTTATTTCGCTGTTTAGAATTGCAGTGGCTAAGGAATCATTCGACGCACGTTCGTTCGTTTAATTTTTAATTCCTAGGAGTTGAGAATTTTCGATATCAAGGCTGGTCTTATTTTTACAAATCCAATTACCGACTGTTTCAGTTCTTTTACCGTATCTGTCATTTCATACTTTGTTTATGTATTTTACTTAGATCACCGTTATTTAGAAATATAGCTATAATTTTCGCCTATTTAATAACCTAACCGTGTCTCCTATGGAAATAGAATTCCGCGCTCTGACCTTACAACGATTCGCAAAAGTATTTTTCCAACATAGGTACATAACGTATACATTTTCAAATCGATTTCGAATTTTACCAATAAAATTACAATATCTGGATCTCTCGCTACCACTTAAATATACACGCTTATACGATATATGTATACGTACAATTTGTTTATCGTAAGCGTTGAAATGTTTTGTGAGTGAAAACCCTGCGTTTTTCCTACAAATAGTCTTTTTATACAAATTTCTGTAAATCTGTCCAGCTTTGATTTCCATCGGTCGATGAATTTTACGTCGATGAAATTTGTCCATCTCCGTGGAACGATCGGATATCTTCGAACGATATCTTCGAACGATATCAGGTCGCGGAACCGGTGTTAGGACTATCGACAGCCTGTTCCCGCTGTCTGCCACTGTCTGCCACTGTCTGCCACTGTCTGCCACTGTCAGTCATTAACTACTGGCGTGGACGAATATCGAGCCACCGCAAACTACTGTCAATCAGTGACATCCTGTTATACGTCGATCGATCGCCGTGATTCGCCGTGATTCGCCGTGATTCGCCGTGATTCGCCGTGATTCGCCATATCCTGATCGTTCCTCGAACGGTAAAAGATACTCGACGAGGAACGGGTGACGCGTCATCACCGGTTAGAAATGAAATTCGATAGAACGATGCAAAGGTAACGATACTATTGCAAATTTCAAAATATTATATTCCAAATTTAGGCGAAAATTTCTAGAATTTTTCTTGAGAAATAATTATTACTGGGTTCAAACGGAAAATTTGGCTTAGTAGTTTTCGTGAAATAGTCTGTGCGTGGATGATACGGATAAGAAGCGGGTTGAAGCCGCTGGCGTTATATTAAACTCTATGCACAGCGTGTTTCCATTCCGCTAAAGCAACTCTAATTGGAACCCACTCGTCGATCGTACATATAATTATACAAGTTTCTCCTACTTTGCACATTCTTTAAATTACAATTAACATTTGTCAATCGACTTTCCAGCGAAATTTTTGGGATATTTTTCAAAGAAGAAGAATCAGGTATATTTCGCGCCTGATACACGCGTCCATCTGTTTCACTGCCCGGTAAGAGAGAATCTATAAAATAATCTGCGGTGTCGAATGCCACGCGGAAAATGCCGGAACGATAATCGGAACGAATCGTATTCCCATTTACGTGCGTTTGCCAGTGTTGCGTTATGTTATCTATCGGCGCAAACGAGAGTCGATACTCGTAGCTGTTCGTAGGTCGTAACCCTGGATTATGCCTCGATCCACGATAAGTACGTACTTACGTACGTGCAAAAGAAACGAAAGCAAGTCTAACGTCATTAAGAAATTCATGTTGGACGGAAAATGTGAGAAGCAAATAAAATTATACCTATCAAATCGTGACGTAATTTATTTAGGAAATAAAAGATATCGTGCACAGATACGTATAGAGCAGAAAAATTTCAAGGTTGAAACGATAAATATGAATACTGCTTTTTTGAATAAAAAAAACAATATAACAAATATATTAAAATATTCCCGCTTATATTCATACGTATGGAAGCTTAAATTATTTAGAGTATCTGGAATTCATCTCCTACAATGCCTTTTTTATTATTTTCGATGAAAAACGTAATCGGTTGAATTTAAAAGTAGGGCTAGTATTTTGTGTGTGTGTGTGTGTGTGTGTGTGTGTGTGTGTGTGTGTGTTTTTTTGATGGAATCAAATTTTCCAGTACAGAGATTGGAAGAGGATTAACTCGTAATCGGTCGCCTCCGTGGAAAGAAGCACAATGAATTCGGTGAAATTTGAATTTATATTGGAGCCAGACTGGCCTGCGATTGTCTACCGGGGTTACTTACGATTAATTCCGTAATATTCTGGCTTCTCGCGCTGTGTTTACCTATACATTATTCATGTCGACGACAGTCGTTGCAAAAATATGACGCAAGTATGAAAGTTCCATGTTGGAATTTTCCATCGCGGTTTCTAGTAGCACGTATACGTATATCGATAAATTTTATCTTAACTGCGAGAACTGTAGAAAATGTAGAGCGAAAGCTAAAATTGCTACTAATCGTAAGTTATTAAGTTATAGTTAGTAATACATGGTCAATTAGCATTTATAATCGTATTTTTAATCGGTAACTGTAAGGATTTTATCTCAAGTTAATGACGATTAATTTCGTGTACACGTACCAGTTCCATTAGCTTGTACGCCATGAATACATCGAGCGAAATTTGTATCCGCACGGACACGAGCGGCGTTTTCTAATTTAGCCACTAGTAAAACACGCTGTTGGTCACTTCGTGTTATCATATATATCGCAATTTAATGCAATCGAATATGAATTTGTTGAAATTTTAATCATACCAACACGACGGAGTTGAAAGTTTTTAACCTCTTTGCCGCCAATTCGCCAAACATCTGCGTCTGCTTCCCCTGGCAAATCGCTTTTTCGTCTATCGGAATTTCTGAATTTCCACTTCTCTGCATCTATCTGGATCTATCTCGAAATTTTTACGGTCTGAGTTTTGGTTTTATCGTAGACTGTAATAAGAAACGACAGTGAATAGATCAACCGATTAAATCACTTAAATATCGATTAGTTGTTTCTCGATTCTGAAATAACGCAAAAGACGATCTGTGTAGGCAAGTAAAGTAAAGGTGGAAATAGCAAAAGTAATCCGTGCACCGTACTATAATTTCACACGGAAGAAGAGAGCCAAGGAAATTACAGCTCGACTCGAACGGTATAAGATTCCCAAAACGGAGTCAACGAGAATCGGCCACTTAATCATGCAGGTATTTGTTTTGTATTATTGCGAGTCACGAGCATCGTCGCGAGTCGCATGAACGTGTAAACTCGATTGATTTTCCCGACACGTCCTGTCGCGACGTTAAACGATATTTGACGGCAAATATTGATCTTCGTTGTTCGTTTTTCATCGCAATTTTTCAACGCCTCGTGTACTCGTTACAGTANTATATATATATATATATATATATATATATATATATATATATATATATATATATATATATATATATATATATGTATATATATATATATATATGTATAAAAGTTTCTTAAATACGAATAATATCGAATGCTAATACTGTATCTTAAAGCTAATGCTGTTCTAGATTGAGGGAAATTCAGTTCCCAGTGACGCGAAAGTAACGCTTTTCTAAAATATTCTAGGTTATAATGGATACGTAAATATATAACGTACGATACAATAATGTGTATAATTTAGAAAATAATTAAAAATGTTGAGCAATATTCCAAGAAACCGACATCTCCTATTCGTGCGTGCGTGCGTGCGTGCGTGCGTGCGTGCGTGCGTGCTCGCGCGTGTGTGGGTGTGTGTATGATTTGTGAGAAACAGTTTCGAGCGTCGGGTCGAGTGCGCGAGTGGTCGAGATTGAGACTTTGAGATGTTGCGAGAGACAGGAGTACAACGAGCATATTGCAGGCTAAGACATATTTTCATAAATACGTATATATTTCTAACCACAATCCTCTGTTTATATAATTTCCCACGAAACACCATGGTTTTATGCTACCTCGAATTTCACCCTTCTAATTATAATTCATCGAGCGAAATCTACGCGATAGATCTGAATCTCCGCCCTCGAAACGAAGAAACGACAGAAGATACATACGTATATTCGGAAAAATTGATCCTAACCTAACAATTTTCCCAACCACGACACCGAATAATCAACATATTCTTTATCAACACTTTCCACGCGAAAGCAATATAGAACTTGCATACCATGGCTTATGATCGCTCTAACACGCATCTCTCGTGTCGATCAGTCGTTTAGATGTCTCTTGATCATTTTTCCAATATACATATACATATGCATATACATACAGTGCTGGGCAAAAGGCTCGGTCTGTTTTTATCGATTTTGTAAATGGAAATATGGCTAAATATCGCTGTAGAAGGGAGGAAGCATTTTCAGGTGACAGTAGGAGGTCGAAGTCGCAAGATAATTTTCATTGGTATTTAAGTCATTGCGTCTTCGATCAAAATTATTTTAACCCTTTGCGCTTTTTATAGGGTCAATCGCTATCCAACTTTCTATCGTTTTCAACCGACAATGAGTAGCTATTTTCATCATTCTTATCTATCTTGTAAAAAAAGGAAATTGCTCCACAACGAATCTTGAACCGTACAGAAGTAATTAATCGAGTAATTTCTCCTGTTTCTTTCAGAAATATGTCAGCGAGGGCTCGACAGTTCGAGACTGCGTGCCAGTGTGCACAGAGAAGGGTGAGTTTTTTAATCGCGATCTATTACTGCGATCCAACTGTAAGAAGAAAAGTCTTAGCTTTAACTTTAACACTAGAATGAATTATCGATCTTTAACGCATATGTAAGTACTGTATGTACATCCATGTTTCTAAGACATTCGTTACATGCTCGTTATTATTACGATTATTATCTTTCTTGAAATCTTAGATTAGAATGAACAGCGCGTACAGCATCTTACAGTTAAAGTCCATACATTTAACGATATACTAAAAATGTTAATCAATTTCTTTAATCTAACCAATTCTAACATTCGCGTGATCAACTTTTCCATCGTACTTACATCCATTATGCGACTTGTGCGTTGTCATGACGTTGTTATGACACGGTATTCGTTATCGAGGCTAGGAGAGGCGAAAGTAGAAAGAAATTTGAAAATACACGCTGCTTCTCGAAATCGCTACGAATTCACGTACCTTCTCTTCGTGAATATATCGTAAATCATTAAATACGAGCAAGCAAACACATGGGAAATTTGTTCGTTATTACGATATTGATCATTTATATTTACATCCGGCTGATATCCGACTGCACATCTGCACCTATGTATTTCTTTATCGTTTAAAAGTCAGCATTTCAAGTACTTTTCTTCGCATTTGAGAGAGGGACATATCTTAACTCATCGACACCGAGGTATACGTTTCTAGTGGACAAATCGCGTTGCCTGCAAACAGTCTCGATACGTCTTTAGTCGACTGTCGGCGAACGATATCTGCAGATAGTGTCTGTCAGTGTAAACGAGGCTGAATCAACGAACGTATACGAGAGACTATTCCCAATGGACGCACTCGCGACATCAAGCGTATCAACTTGCCATAGAACGGTCGTTAATATGAAATATCTAACAAGGGAGCGGATAAATTCTCAACGGAGAGACCGCTAAAACGATTAATCTCTCGTTAAAAAGTCGTTCTTTTGAAACGGCTTTCCGGCAACGAAAATGACTCCCCGAGGGCTCGCGGACGCGTCGCAACATTTTCATCCTCTATTATTGTTATTATTATTCAACGACGTACTTTGTATCTTTGCATTATATTATATCAAAGCTCTAATCATTTTCAATCTTTAGAGATCATCGTTTATCGCAACAATGACGTCGCGCAGAATAAAAGAAAATGTTCCAACGTGAACACATAACGAATCGATAAACGAACTTGAAACGAGTCTTAATCGGAATTGAAGCCGATCGATCGCATCATCATTGAAAAAAAAAGCAATGGAAAGTAATAAGAATTGAGAATCAGACAATTGAGGCAATAGTCTCGAAAAGCATCGAATCGGCTATCGATGGGGTGATGAGTGTCCTTCACCCGTGAATTTCCCAATTAAACAGGGTGTCGTGCGCAAACTCTGCCGCAACGAAGTTGAGCAACTTTGGACATCTTGAACGAACGAGAGAAAAAGAGAAGCACGTGGTTGGAAGAGACGCGAGTAACGCGATCAAGGGTAGATGAGACGCTTTCAAATTGAAAATCCGGCCTACGCTTTTGCAAATTTGCAATGCCCCAGTGCGTTCAAATAGCGAAAATGTTAAAATAGAGCGTTCGCGTGGACGCATTCGACCCTCCCAGAAATCCTGTTACGCCAGATCCTCTGGCCTACCTCCGTCACAACTTTGTTTTCTGGTTAGCTTCAAATATTTAGCTACAATCTGTTTTATCCTGTACATGTATTTTCCACTTTTATCTTAGTTTTTATTTCCAAGTTGGCGGAGGCTTAGTCGCGAGACAACAACTTTTCCCAATAGGCTCTCGTGTAATGCCGCGACCACTCTTCATCCTTCTCGTTTATCTACCTTTCGCGGAAGAATTTTGACAAATTTTTACGCCAGTTTTACTACACTGAATGTCGTCGTTGATTTTCATTCTTGTTTACCAGCTGTGCTGGTGAAACGGTTGCCAGAAACTGTTCTCCGATACTCAGAACGGAAAACAAAGAATTCCTCGAATAGAGAGAAAAACGCCATTTCAGACTTTCAATACGCTTTTCTTTTCCCTCTTCCTATATTTTATTTCCGCCTATCTCCCACTCTGTTTCCTTTTTTCTTTTCTTTTCTTTTCTTCTCTTTTCTCCTCTCTATAAATTGATATTCGTCGAGCGTTTCTCCACGATTCGATTAGAGTAAACGTTAAACGGAAATCCTTTCGTCGATGAACCTTCCTTCTTAACGAGGTCTTCTACCCCTCTTTTGTTTCAATAACTTTTCTCGTTCCTCTGGCCTACTTTTAACAAGTTTCTCATTTGCCTTACTTCTCAATGGCCGAAAGGGGGCAAAAGGTTCTCTCATATTATAAGAAATTGCCTTATTTTCTGACGATGCGTGAACGCTTTCATTCACGATACCTTTTTCCAATTTCATTCAATGCGAGATTCGAACGATGATAAAGGCAGTGACTTTCAACAAACTATATTTAATTGGACTTGCTAGATCGGAGCTTTTTTTGCTAGGTTCAGCTTCCAAGAAATACAGAATATTTTATATTTATCATGGTTAATAGTATAAATTTATGTGCTCGTACGTTGTACCGACAATAAATATATTAATAATATAATTTATCGCCGCTCTCTCAAATGATAGCTTTCGAAATTCTGGAATTTTACTATTCATAGTAGAACAAAGGAAACTTGACAAGGTAACAAAGCGTAGACATACATTTCGTACAAGTCGCGAAGATATCGAATACAACACGAACGATCGTCTAATACTAAAGACAGTCTACTTGAACGTACGACTTTCATGATATAATGTAGGTATAATGTAGACTTTGACGAGGGCAGGCAATTCTTGAAAGAACTTGCTTCAACAACAACAACAACAACAACAACAACAACAACAACAACAGTAATGATAATGATAATAATTTAATAAGGAAGAAAGAAGAAATTGATAGAAAAGCGTTTCTTCTAAATTACTACTAGTTACGTCTCGCGACTGCTCGAAAATCATTGACGGTTGGCGAACGTTCTTGACTTGGACGATGCATCTCATTCTCATCGATCAAAGATCGAAGAGATCACAGGGTCGCTGCTTCGCGTCTCGGCTCGCAGTTACAAGACTCCTCTCGTTCTCTCATTTTCGAATCTTTCAAATTTCACCGATATAATCGTGATCGTGATCGTGATCGTGGTCGTGGTCGTGGTCGTGATCGTGATCGTGATCGTGATCAATTTCGTTGAGTCGCAGTATCAGTGAAATTTCGCAATGTTCGCACATAACGCGCTAACATACGTACGTATAAGAGATTCTTGTACCAAGTGTTCAAATACTTTTGCGTCGCCTAAAATGTCTATACAAGATATAGTCTAAAATTTTGAAAATTTGAAAATCCGTGCGGTGTCCGATATCGCAAGGTTTTATCATCGAAGGAAACAAACTAATTTCTCGATACTGATTATTAGGAAGCTCGGTGGCGTGACAATTCTTGGAAATAAAATGAGGAATAAAATCGTACTGTTTCAGAGGCCTGGAGCACGAGGACGTACTGTTGTCAGGAAGACGGTTGCAACTCAGCTCCATCGTTCGTATCTAGCGGCGGCTTGACGATGCTTGCGATCACTATGGCGGCCCTCCTGGTGCTTCGTGGCTAATACGTCGTTTCCGGCGACCGAGAGACCGCGAATGCAAGCAACGGGATCCCTGTAACGCGAGAATCACCGCGCTAACCGATTATCGTCGATTATTGTCCTGGCCCTCTTGCTGACTGGACGCTGACCAGTCGATAGTCGTCGCCGATCGATCGACCCAAAACCTATCACGTTCCCATCCTACTCGATTTTTCTCATCCACCCAACCTAGCCTCATTTTCATACATTCCTCTTTCCTTTTCCCCCCTTCCTGTTTCGACTCAAACTTTTAACCTTCACTTTGATCCCGCACTTTGC
This sequence comes from Bombus confusus, assembly GCA_014737475.1. Taxonomy (NCBI): domain Eukaryota; kingdom Metazoa; phylum Arthropoda; class Insecta; order Hymenoptera; family Apidae; genus Bombus; species Bombus confusus. Next base: position 2,618,474 of record JACXIV010000009.1, read on the forward strand.
ATAATTCCCTATAATCCTGCCTCGCGAATGCAAAATATTTTCTGCTTCTTAATAACAACCACTTACTTCTCCTTCTTCTTTTTCTTCTTCTATAAATTGATTTTGGTCATGAGAACAGTGATTTTGGAACAGTGATAATCATTTAGGATAATTTTGTTAAACGAATGGAAAATCTCTCGCAACTTTTATTCTCGTCCATTTTCTCTTCTTTTTTTCTTCCGGGACAATTTATATTTTCTTTGCTGAGAGAAACACTTACCGGAGAACTACATTTTTCTTAATGAACACAGTTTTACTAGTATAACACTCGTTTCGAACAAATTCATGTACAAATAATAGCAAAATATAAACAACCAAGTGCTATCTATCATTTCTTATGGTTAAAAATAATTAAAATATAAGTAGCAACATGATTCACTTCGTTTCAATTTTTCAGTCTTTGCGTTCTCCAGCCTTTCGCCAACGATATTGTTCAGCTTAATTTCCGTTTAAAAAACTTTTATTTCGTTCTACGAAGAAGGCTGCTTGTGAAATATTGGAAAAATCACAATTACTACGACGCGAAAAAGTTCAATTTTCTTTCTTCTCCAAACGTATTCCCAATCTAAATACATATTTTTATAGAAATTAAACGTTTTAATTCAAAGTTTTCAACTATTTAGCACCGTAATTATTATTGTCGTCGACGCTATTACGTCCTTGCGAAACAAATCAAATATTCATTGCCATTGAATCTACGCTCCTAAAAGAAGAATATCATACCGAACTTGGAGTTACCTTGTATAGTTTTCCGTTGATTCCTAACTATCGGTATAGTCGAATAAAAATTGACGACAAAGCAGGTTGCAAAGATACTCCTCGTAAGACAGAGAGTACTCTTATGTTATATTTTAAGCGTTCTTACGTTTATTTTGTACTCTGAGGAGACAAAGTTAAATTTTGGTAGCAGCAAAGAGGAAACTCGGTCTCACCAGTGAATTTCGATCGATCAAGCCGAGTTTACATTATTTCACTTTTCAGGTGTAAATTTGAACGGTGTAAATTCGGCTTAGGCTGTTCTTCTTTTAACGACGACGATGCTCTCGCCTCCAACATCTTCGTTACTGATCCTTCGATTCGATTTATTCCAAAACTTTCCATCCCATCGCCGTGTTTCCTTGACTTTCCGTTCGCGATTGCGTCGCCTCTCGAATGAAACCAATGAAATGGGATTCTTCGAGACTTGGAACGTGTATTCCGATATCTTATTCGTATTATGTACTCGTTTTGAACATTTCTTAGTATCGTGGAATAATTTTTCAACTTCTTAACTGGGCAAACTAACTTAACTCACCGTTTCGATTCACGATTTATTAAATATAATTTTCTTATTTCAAGATTTCTCATTTTTTTAATCAACTAACTGTTATAGTTTTCATTTGGGGATTAAACAAACAAATCTCTCTGTCGCGTAGAAGACTTTTATTTTCGGAATAAACGATATTTAAACGCGCATCGATCGAATCTACTGAAAATACAAATCTAAACCTGTTGAGAAACCTAGAGCGAGGCACGAACCTAAATCTGTAAAAAATATAGGTTTGCATGCACGTACGCATGTATACACATATGTATGTACGTATGTACATAAAACAATACAACAATCTTAAGAAAGAAATTGGTTGTCGCTACTACATTGGTATGCCGTTTCATTCTTCTTAAACATAAGAAACACAAATTATACCACGTTTGTACCTGCATCGGCTAAAGTCGCCTTATTACATTAAATTTATTTTTATGAATTCTTAATTCCATAATTATAAATGTTTCTAGATACAGGCAAACTAACTGTTTTCCCACATTGTGTTTCATTCACCTAAACTTGTTAGACATTATAATTTATAGTTATTCGTCGTGCAATATTTTACTTTGAGTTTTAGTAGTTTTTCCTTTTTATCATATGTCGATTGCGAGGCTCGAACGGTAGATTTCTCTGTGGAAAGTGAATTTTACTTGGCATTCCGTAGCTTTAACAAGAACGATGACCTTTTTTTCATTTTCAATGAAAAATTAGCACGATTGCTTCACTCGCCGCGAAGCCTCACTTCTTCTCCGACTCTTGCCTTAAAAGACTTTTCCCCTGGCTCTCGATAATCGATTTTCGATTTTCGATTTCTTCATTCCCTCGGAATCCTCCTCACTTTACGAATCGGTTTTCCATTTGGCTGCTCAACTTTTTCCATTTACCAAGCTTATTCTTCGATATTTTCCTTCGTAACGCCTGCTTTTTTGTTTGTTTCCCGATACCCGATACCCGATACCCGATACCCGATACCCGATACCCGAAGCACGTTCTTCGAGTCGCTGCCTCCAATCTTTCACGACGTTCGTCCGATCCTCTTCCTCAACGAGACAAATAGATAAATAAAATAAAGGAAAACGGAAGAGAAAAAAATATAAAATAAAACATAGAGAAAAGAAATATCGAAGCAAATATAAAACCGCGACGACTGTCGATTCCAGTCGAGCAAGGATGGTCACCGTGATCTCGAGGCAAAAAATGTCGGACCACAAGAAACTCGTGCCCGCGATCTCGATGGCGAACGAGCGCCAAACCTGAAACCGGAAACAGGTATGAACAGAGCGCGAAGATACAGGGATTCCCAAAGTAGCTGGATCGTTCGTGGTCGATCCATCTTTCCATCTATAGATCGTAAGATTTATGAACGAGGAAAGATCGAGGGCTTTAGGCTAAACAACGCGATAAAAGTTGAAAGAGGAGAAAGGTAGGAAGATAGAAGCCGCGTGAATATACATACAATGTATATTATGTAACCTACATACAGACAACAGTTTAACGAGGAACAGCGAGGATAATAATGATAACGTTATTATTATTGATTTATTATTATTATTATTATTATTATTATTATTATTATTATTATTATTATTATTATCATCATGAATTATTATTACTATATTGCTACTAATTACTACTAATCACTACGATTTACTTATTACGATTAACTATTGCCATTACTAAAGATTAACGACACTAAACAGGAAACATCACACCGATTATACGTAAACAGAATTATAACACACATGTATATATACGTATATACATAGTAGGGATAAAGAGACCGATAGGCGGCGAAATTGAGTGAGAAGTTTGCCGATCATTACTGCTATCGTATTCTAACTTGTAACCGCTTTGAAGTAGCCTTAATAATTGTAATTAACGAACGCACGCGTGAGATATTAAAACAAACTGCGTATTACGTTATTGGTTGGCATGAGGGGACTGCGCACTGCTCCGTTTCCATTCTCTCTACGCTATGTCTTTCTTTCTTTCTTCCATTCTTTTTCTTCTTCTTCTTCTTCTTCTTCTTCTTTTACTTTCTTGCTAAATTAAGTCTACGAAGAAATCATCCTGTAGAAGCTCGCGAGTTTCAATTTTTCCACAATTTCCTATTTCCACACTGCTCTGTCTAGTAACAGATCATTCGTCTGACGATGAATCGATCACCAAGAGTAGAGATTTACGAGAGCATCGATTGTCGCACGAGGTATTTTCCAGTTCAATCCTACCACCGAAGCACCCGACCTCTCTCTCTCTCTCCCCCCCCCTCTCTCTCTCTCTCTCCCTCTCTCTATGTTTTATAAATTTAGAAAAGAATGAACTTTCTTTCTCTAGGAAGTTCCTTTTTTATTAAATGGTAAACCGTCGCGGTCGCGCGTGTTTCTTCTACAAATAGAGTAAGAAACAAGGTGCGATTTATTTCCAATTTTCACCATTTTTAAAACACAGAATTCGATCACATGATCGAGGACGAAACGAGCGCATCCGTTCTCTTCTCTCCGCTGACCAGCGTCTGAAAATTCCTAAACAGTATGTACGTAGTACTATTCATCCTAGCCGGTAAGGTTAAGCCAAGCGAGTCACAAAACTGTAGAGGAAATGGCAATCTACCAGTTTCGCGAACGAGTGCAAAGAAAAACTAAAAAAATCTGAAAAAAAAAGAATCACGAACGTAGCGCGTCAGAAATTTACTAGCGATTACATATCTGTTCTCCTGAAATTAGGCCAAGAGACGATTTATCTAAAGCGAAACTTAGCTCGAGTCTAGCGTAAATGATACTTAACGCTTAATCTGTTTCCCGTCATGGATGTCAACCGATCGATTAACGTTATTGTTATTGTTGGGCGAATGTTTCGAGGTAGATATATATAGTAGCGTGAGACTGTAAAGCGTAAAGTAAATATTTCAATTATTCGATTTGTTTAGGAAGATAACGCAAGTAAGCCGATTTATCTAGTCGCGGGTTTTTCATGAAACGTTCATTCACGATGAAAAACTTAGATTAAGTTTGGGTTAGGTACTGCCATTACGTACTGGAATAGAAATTTGTGAATTTGAATAGATAATGGATATAACGGAGAAGTTGTGTAACATACAGACGATAAAAGAACTAAACGTGGAAAAGTTAGCGCAGAATGGAACGGAATTTGAAATAACAATTTCTCGTCTGACGAGATCCGATTGTAAAAATATATCAATCAAGGCGCGTCAAGGAAAGTACATGCGTGTACGTTGATGAAAATTGTTTTGCCAAGTATCTACCTACGATGGTTTAGTATTCGATGGTATCAATATCGGAAACTTGTCATCAGGTCACGGTATCACGCGATATGGTACAAATGTTAGGAATTTGTCAAATGTTGTCACAATTATTATTACGTCGCAATTATTCGTCGTTCTTCCGATATTCGCACGATATTTTTCTGCGCAACTATTCCTATCTATACACGGTTAATTATATACATGCATGTATAATATTAATTATATACATACATGCATGTATATAATTAATATTCTGGTACTTACAGTTAGTATAACGAAAGACACACGGTCACGAATTGAACTTAACAACGACACGACACGACACGACACGACACGACTCGACACGAACCACTCGTTGAAGCTTCCACTATTTAAATCGGTTAGTAGTAAGTCGCCTCAAGCTTGAAATACGAGAATCGATTCGATAATTAATTGAGAAAGATGTTTCGTCAGAGACCCAGGAGAAATCGAGTTTGACGTTCCGACACATGACGCGGTACGAATATCCCGATTCTATGATTATATGATTAGATATTTTAAAGCAAAGGAAGAATGTTCGCATTACGGCCACGATCGTCGTGAATTGCCAGCTCAAGCATCGCTTACACTTTATCAATGTATTTTTATAACGCAAAGTGGTGTACGCGTAGATTCACGATCGTTGTGGCTAAAACCTCCATCTTCCACGCGTGCATGATAATTGAACTTAACCCTTTCATAGGCGATGGAAATATTTAACAATTTCCCCCTTCCTCTATGCTGCTATGCGTAAACCATCGTAGAAGAAGGAGAACCAAATTTTAGTGTAAATATTAATCTAATAAAATATATTCGATACGGCCGATGAACGCCATAGTATTTACCACCCTTCTTTCTAAGGAATGGTACAAAGGAAAAAGATAAATTGGTTTTAGCGAATTAAACGTACGTTCTATTTAATACGGTTTATACCGCAAATGTCGTATTAAAATTGTTCCATTGTACACGTGTAATAATAAGCACTTACTACCCTTATTCGTAAGCAATGGTAGAAAGAAAGGGAGATCGATTAATGAAAATAAACATACAATATATTCTACTTAACACGATGCTTTGTACTGAAATTGTTGCTTCCTTACAGAAATTAGTAGAGTCGAAGAAAATTTTGTGCCCGCGAAAGGGTTAAGAAATATCAAAAGTAGTAAAGAAACATAGATTTTCGATGATCTCTACCTCGAATCATTTCGTATTATTATACGTATACAGTAGAGAAAGGATCGTGAGAAGGAAAGGACGGAATGAGTCATCGAAGAAGAGAAGAAGAGAGAAAATGATGAATGAAATGCTTCCGAACAATAAATTAACGACCTGCGACGCCATATCACGATAATTCTAGGCGACTTCTTTAGCGTGTAAGATTTTACTATATCGAACGAGGGACTCTCTGTAATGATAATAAATCTAACATCGTTCCAAGCTCTTAATAAGCTGGTAGGGGTCAACGAGTAAACGAGAATAAAGAACGGAGTAAGAAGAAAAGCATGCGCCTGATATCGACGAAACGCGTGTCCCGCAAACGAACACCGATGTGCGCACGTAGGCACATGATCTTTCCGAGAGAAAGTTGTTTTTAGGGCTGCGAGTATATAGATGTTACGATGTTTCAACGTACAGCAGCGTGACATTTTACATTCGCTTCACATACATACGAGCACTGTTTCGATAGGTACGTTATTAAAGAGGTTCGTGAGAGGTAAAAACCGATAAAAAAAAAAAAAAAAAAAAAAAAAAAAAAAAAAAAAAAAAAAAAAAAAAAAAAAAAAAAAAAAAAAAAAAAAAAAAAAAAAAAAAAAAAAAAAAAAAAAAAAAAAAAAAAAAAAAAAAAAAAACATACGTCTAAATAAGACAATTGTTCTTTCTCACTTCCTATCTTTTCGTTTCCTAATTTAAAGAGTATGCGCAAAGAAGACGAAGGGAAATGCGAGATTAGAGGGTTAGAAAGTGAAGTCTTCTCTTTTTGCTTTTTGTAGTGATTTAGAAAGTTGGCGATAAGAGATGAAGTAGAGTAGAGTGTGAGACTAGAAAGCGAAAAGAATTTTATGAAAATTCATCTGTTTTTTTACGGTGAACGATAAATTCTTGCGAACGTACCAATAATTTGCATTCCGACGATTGCGTGACGTGCGATCTATGTTACAGTGGCTTCGAGTCGAAGAATTTTATTCTTGTGTTAATTTTAATTTTATTAACTATGGTGGAAGGATTTGAAAGATTTTAAAGCTTCAAAACGAAAGAGTAAGAGAGCAAGGAACAAGCCGTGTGTCCGATAAAACTTTGAAATCGTCGCGGTGCCGCGTAAAGTCGTGTCAATCTGGCTGGTCGAGTGGATATATACAGGGTATTCGGCTGCAGATGTAACAAGATTCAAGGAGTGACTCTTGAAGCTAAAATAAGATGAAAGTCGAGAATAGAATAGAAACATCGGGTTTTGCGGCTTTGTTTTCTAGTTATGGACGATTAAAAATCAGCCGAAATATGGCTGCGCGCGAGCAAATCTCCTTGCACGAACGGAAAGTAGGTGATCAACCTAAGCAACGAGGCGTACAAGTGCCAGCGACGTTTTCTAGGAAAAATCGTAGATTAAACGTTATACTTGCCAACTCGCAATTAAATTAAACCCAATTAAACCCCAATTGACAGCACATCGATAATCGCCTCGTGGAATTTTCCACAGAGTAAAGAGAACTAGCGTTTCCTCGAATTCTTTGCTTCCGTACATAAGTAACAAATAGCACGTATAAACGATGTCTATAGAAATTTCACAGATGCACCGCGATCGTCCCGTCCGCGGCTGGCCACAGAAGAATCGTACCAAGGATAGCAATCGTTTTATATTACAGTAAACGTTCGATATAGCCTGTGTTTTCTTGCAAACAAGGTACACAAGGATAAGCATGATACGTATGTACAACACGCACTGTACACACCACACTACACACCGAAATCACTCGCGTTGGAATGAAATAATACTTGGTATTTCCCTTCTCGATGGAAATACATAGTTTGGTCGACTACAACTGCTGGTTTCCAAACCTCGACGCGAGCAACCAGGTAGGAGTAGAAGCTCGACCAACCGCGCACATCTTTCACGAGCTTCCGGTGGACCGCGTACTCGCGGTCGAGATATCTGCCAATTACAAGACCGCGTCGAGTGCTTCATTAAATTTGCAGAGACGTTCCACCACCAACAGAGAAACGCGTAACTGTATTTTAAAAGCAGAGAACTGTGTCGCGGAGGAATCATCCGTTGGATAGCCGATCAATCGTTTGAAAGAATACGCCGTGGATTCTTTTTACAATTACGTAGCTTTTGCGTAGTCATTGTAGAAATTACGTGGTAGAATCAAGATTGGATTTCGTGTAGAAGGTCGAGGAATAGAACAGCTCGTTCTACTTATACGTATATTGTGTATCTCAGTGATTCGAGTCCCGGGGTGCAAGTAGATATTATTATTATTATTGTTGTTGTTGTTGTTATTATTATTATTATTGTTGTTGTTGTTATTATTATTATTATTATTATCATCAGGAACGAAAGAAATAACAAAAGATACAAACAATACAAGTTTTAAGTAAATCGCGACTGAACGATGCAGATTTGAACTCTTTAGTCGTTATAGAAGCACTTTGAGAGATACACCCAAGTATGATCAAAGTATAACCAAGTATGTTGAAATATTTAATAAATATGTATACCTTGACCATTTATCAAAGTTATTTAGTCGATATTTTTTAAACGCATATCCCATACCGAGTAATAAATGTATACATTTATCAAATTGTCTGCTTGTACTCTAGCTTTAACAAAACAAGTCGTTTATTCGCGCTATCGTGCAACAGATTCCCGTTTTATTATAAATCCCGTTAAACGTTTGATATTGCAACGTATCTTGTCCTCCTCGAACGATGGCGTGATAACGATTACCGAGAGAGAAAAATTTAATTGTCACACCTATCGTCCTATGAAATTGATCGTCACTTCCTCTCCACCGATTTCTCTGTAATTTAAGCGCGAAGAGAAAAAGTCCAGTGAAAGCACGATCGAAGGAATTTGTGTTTTGCGTGCTTTGTGTTTTCACTGTGATGTTTAAACGGTAGGGCAAGTACGTTATGACGTTATGTTGTAAACGGTGGATCTATCGAGCACAGACCGAGGATCGAATAGAAAATCAGACTGGTAATCTTGCGCAAGATGTTCTACTTGTAGATATTTTATACTGTAAATGTTTTATATTCGAAGACTTGTGTCGGCATTTCAAAGAGATTCTCAGAGTTTGTTTAAAAACGGCTGGAGATCTACATGCAGTTGTTCGAAATTCGACTGTGTTACGTTATTTATTTTAGAATTTGTACGCTCTGTTGTCACAAACGATCTCACAGAGCGTACCGATTCTTTAATAAGTGTCGTCAACGATTATCAACCCCTGTGGATCATTCACAACCATGAACTTTGATAAAGAACGACTCTCAGAGGATTAAGAAGAAGAAAATGATTCTATTCTACGATATATCTATCTATCTATCTATCTATCTATCTATATATATATATCGTAAATATATTATATTACTATATACCACGTATTATAAACGACTAAATAATAAAGCGATTATTAAGAAACGAAATCGTTTTATCTTTCTGGATAATTCAAGATATCGATGTAACCTTTCGTAAAAAAAATTTAGGGTGTCTAAAATAAAAAGGCAAAGATTACAATTCAAAATCCAACATATCAGATATTAGGTGCGTGCTGTGTATATTAGATTAGAATACACAAGTATATTATAATTTAAACAAATGAAATAGATTATTTTATCCGTACAACACCACCTATTCATATTTGTAACGCAATTGATTTGATTGAAGATGGCGGCGGCAGGGTTGGTGAGCATTCTTTTTCTTTCTTTTTTTTCTTTTTCGAACTTGCACTTGAACAAGCACACCAAGCGTTTTTGTTAAAGTCAGTGGTCCCCTGCCTTATGGCACCGAGAAAGTTGAAATGCGTGATGACGTAAATACATAGGCGAACAACCTCCAAACCCAACCACAAGTTATCTGTTTATCTTGGACTCGGCAAGTAGGTAGTCGATTCGATTAGGCACATTAGGTGGATCACGCTTATACATCGCAAACAATAAGCTCCATGATGTAAGTATTTATGTTTGTTTATGTTTATTTATGTAAGTAAGTATTCGTGTCACTAGCTCTCCTACTCTACCTATACGTACAGACACTGCAGAATATCGTAGATATTTCGGGCGGATTTGAATTTCGTATATTTGAGCTCCAGGATTATTTATTTTAAAGATTTCAATTGAATTTTGTAAATTTGAGATTTAATCTTTATCCTTGATCCTTTTCTTAACCAACGTCAACGTCAACGTCAACGTCAACGTCAACGTCAACGTCAACGTCAACGTCAACGGATAAGAACGTTACGTTTGTTATTTCATATTTAAGAATTTATTTAAAAACTGGCATTAAAGGTACATAGTCTTAATTTCAATACATTATACATCTGTTTCGTTAATCGCAAATATGTATTGCGATTTATCATATAAACTTCATAACCGTAAACAAACTGATCGTTAAACTAACAAACTGAAACTCGACTCTAGACTTGATTGAAAATTAAAACTAAGAGGAAAGCAGGGCATTGCAGGTACAGTTTCTACAAAGTTCTACAATTCAAGAACACAGTGATCAATGACAAACATCATTTATTGCTCGTATCTCTCGGCTTGATAATCGCTTCACATTGAACCAATTAAACTTTTTCACAAAAGTGTACATGCTATTTACAATACGTGATTTACTCCCGTTTAATCTCGTTTTTTCGTTCGATCCAGACCCACCACTCAACAAGTCGTACCAGAGGTATTTCCATCCTCATTCTGTTTTGCCAACGATAAGTAGGAACAAGCTTTATGAGCTCTCAAATTCCACTAAAAACGGACAAATCAAGGAAGAGGAAAAAGTGGAGAGAGAGAGTGTGTGAAAAGTAGGAAAGACCTACCTCTTTGACAAGCCTCGTTAGTGACTCGTTCCAAAAGGGGTAGTCACCTGGTTTAAAGGTTTCTTTCGTGTTGGAGGATTATTCCAAGTATTGGATGGATTTTTCGTTTTTTCGGAGATATATTCTTTTATTCGATTTAAAGTTAAGAGATAACAGCAGCAATAATAACAGTAATTCAGACGGCATAGACAAGACGTTCTATTTATTTATTTATTTATTTATTTATTTATTTATTTATTTATGTCCACTATTCAATTGCTAGCCGGATGGGCCGATTTTTACTCGTCAAACTCGCGCGTTGTTATGGGATATTCTAGACTAGAGAGGATGACAGATTAGTTTACGGATGGTTACGAGGAGAACGTAGCAATATTGCAGAGTTTGTGGACTTGGAAAATTCGTGGCTACTTCCTGTGACGATGTTTTTTGAAGATTAAATTAGAACTTTTCAGCAGCTATTCTTACAAGATGCGATGAAATAGTTAAATCTACTTTACACATCGTTCGTCGCAAAACGCCCACAGTGTCGTTTGAAACGAGCAAATTTTGATCAGATTTTGCGGCAGCGGCACGAGCTCGCCAACATTTTCAAAGTTCTCTGCTTCTTCGTCTGAAACGAGCGGTGCCCCAGATGGTGGGTATGTACGCGATAAATCCCGGATTAACCAGCGGATACGCGAAATAAAACCTTTTAATCCTGCAAATAACCTTCCACCGTGCAGATTACATATTTCTCTATGTTAAGACAGATAACCTCTTTTCTCAAATTTTTTAACATTTCTCCTTGTTTCTTCTATTTTTTTTTTTTTTTTTTTTTTTTTTTATTTAGAAACGTTTCACAGGAAACAGCAACGTATCCTCGACTTGTTACTACCGCTTGTTTGTTCGAAATGTTGGGAAACTCGCATCTTCTGCTACGCTCCAACCGTCTTATCTCTATCTCTGTCGAATACTTTGATATCAATCGTATATTTGATGTCATATGTATATCACAACAATAATAATGATAGCGATAATGATAGTAATGATAATGATAATAACAATAATAATAATGACAGCAATGACAATAACAGCGACAACAACGACGATAATAATAATATTTCTCTTAATCGTTACATAGTACTTAATAGCCAAGGAACATACAGAATGCATTCGGTAAAAATTTCATGCTTTCCTATTGATTAAAAATCCGTGCATCGCAATGGTGACAAATGGAAATTTTTCATCCAAGAAGTTCGATAAAAAAGTTTTTGCGAGAGATATAAATTTGAAAAATTTGTTAAATCGTAAGAGGTGGTATTCTACGAATCTCTCTGCAGCAGAAGGATCCTTTTGCCTGTTTTCTCGTTCCAGCTTGAGTCTAACTGCAAAGAAACCTGAAATTTCGCCCGTTTTGCATTCCCAGCAATCCCAGCCGTCTTTTTCCCATTATTCCACAGTTTCCATCCGAGAATACGATCGATAGCAGTCCAAACGCTGTTGTACGTCCATCCACGTTTCCTCAGCCTCCTCTGACCACGTTTCCGCGCGAGAATAATTCTTCTTCGACGACGTTTTCGCGCGAGCGTTCTCCTTCGTCGGTCCACGGCTTTTTCCAGGCGAGGCTTGCTGCAACACTTCGAACAACAACCAAAGGAACGTTCTCCAGTGTCGACGTTTCCCCTGTTTTTATTTTTTTCTTGTGTTTCTTATCTTTGTCTTTCGTATCGCATTTTTAGTTTTGTTTCTTTTTTCTTTTTTTCTTTTTTTTTGTTTCGATTTCTTTCTCGACCGTTTGTTTCTTTGTAACGGTTTCTTTTTTTTTTAATTTTAGTTTGTTCTAGATTTCTCACTGTTTGTTCGTGGTCGGCTTCCACGCGAGCCCTTTACTCTTTTTTTTTTTTTTTTTTTTTTTTTTTTTTTTTTTTTTTTTTTTTTTTTTTTTTTTTTTTTTTTTTTTTTTTTTTTTTTTTTTTTTTTTTTTTTTTTTTTTTTTTTTTTTTTTTTTTTTTTTTTTTTTTTTTTTTTTTTTTTTTTTTTTTTTTTACTGCAAGCAAAAGATCGTGAATCGTACTGTTAACGCTGCAAGAAGAGGACGGTCAACCTTTCCAGGGGTGAATTTATGTTTGGTGTTTCGTGTACATATACGTATATTGGGCTGAAAATCATAACGATGTATCTATTTCGAGATTTGGAGAACGTATTTTAGCTGTTAAAAGTATCATTGTACGAAACTGGGTCAACTTAAATCACTATAGGATTCTCAACCCTCAATACGAACACCTTTCTTCCTAACCCCAATCTATTATTATTATCATCATCATCATCATCATCATCATCATCATCATCATCATTATCATCATCATCATAATCATAATCATCATCATCATCATCGTCGTCATCATCGTCATCATCGTCATCATCATCGTCGTCGTCGTCGTCGTCGTCGTCGTCGTCGTCGTCGTCGTCGTCGTCGTCGTCGTCGTCGTCGTCGTCGTCGTCGTCGTCGTCGTCGTCGTCGTCGTCGTCGTCGTCGTCGTCGTCGTCGTCGTCGTCGTCGTCGTCGTCGTCGTCGTCGTCGTCGTCGTCGTCGTCGTCGTCGTCGTCGTCGTCGTCGTCGTCGTNCATCGTCGTCATCGTCATCGTCATATGTATTTATTTAACAGTATCGTAAATCAAGCGTTCGTGTAACACACCACTGGAAGGATCAACCCTGCTACGTTCTACCTTGCTTCGGCTCGCTTGGCTCAGCCAATCGTGTTTTTTTATCGTTAAACAAGTTTCTCAAGTTGAAGAAAAGTATGAAAGAGTCCTTTTTTTAATCCTTTGCCTTATAACCTTTTTCGCACATACGTATACGTACTTATGGAAATTTTAGCCGTTCGCTGCCGTAATACTATCATTATAACAAATTGTACGAAAATATTGAAATATTATTCATAATTTAAAAACTAGAAGCTGAGATTCGAGTTGAAAGCTACTCTAACAAATACGAATTATCTTTGTCGAATTGAAATCATAGTATCTTTTATCTATAATAACCGTTAATATCTATAATAACAGTTTCAACACTTATGAGCAATCTGTGGTCGTTTATGCAATATCTTTGTTCGTATCATCGTGAATTATTCAAAAAATGATTAAAGGAATAGGATCTGAAGCGTTGTAAAGATTCGTTTTGTTCATTAAATGCTGCCATTTTAGTTGAAGAGTTTTAACTTTGGATTTTATATAATACATTTTCATACAATTTTTCATACGTTGTATACATTTGTTCCACGTTTCCTACAAATACATAATCATCTATATCGTCTGGCTATAAGACAAGGGGTTAATAGGTATATGCGTGTACCTTGTGTTTTAATTTCATGCTAAAATTTTTCTTAAATACAAATATTCAAAGATCGAAGTGACCACCGATCGAACACCGTAGCAGGATCAGCGAACAAAAATATTTGGAGATTGTCGATAAAGGATGTTGAGAGAAAACACAAGTTTATTAAGTAAATTATTAGAAAGGGGAAGAAGAATAACGATGATTAATCTTCGACGGATAAATTTAGGCTATTTTTATTGACGATTTTAGTACACTATTCGAAAAATTCGTATCCATGAACAACCACAAAATTCTATAACAAAGTATCAAAGCTTCCGATACGAATCTCTCTTCTCTTTTTGATCCGACCGAAAAAATCGAAAAAAATCGAAGAATGTGAAACGATTGAAAAAACAGAAGATGCAACCGGAAATGATAAATAACACAGTTCGAGAATTCTGTTAAACAATCCCAGTATATTTAAGTAGTATCTTCCAATCGTTATGAACAATCAAAAATACATTGCTCGGACTGTCACCTCGAATTTGAATTTGAATTTGACATTTTTTTTTTCTTTTTTCTTTTTCCCTTTTTTTTTTTATGCGAAATCCGTTGAAAGCGGAATTTCACAGAGAAAACTGAATACATTTTCGCGATACTTTGACAGAATTCTAGTTGAAACTATACAAAAATTTGCCCTAGACAAGATGTCTTTCGTTCTCTATTATATGTGATTCCCTTTTGTTGGTTTTGTTTTATTCTAATCGTTTTGACTGACCTTCGAATCTCCAGCGCCGAGGAATACTAGACCTATAGCACCAGCATACGCCAATAGCGTGTCCACCGCCTGCTGAGTCTCCAGAAGGATCCTAGTTTCGTTCATCCAGTCTCTGGCGATGGATCTTGGCGCTCCTTTCAGTAGATTCATGTAGCGGAGAGTCATCTTGAAGTCGCCACGATCGAGCCAATATCTGATAGCAAAGATTCCAGAGCTGTTAATCAATCTGCTAATCGGGCAGGACGAATGAAATCGTCAGTCAGATTCCTGACTATTAATTAAATATCGATTTTACACGAAATGGAAATTATATTTATGCACGTACATTCTATTGTACGTGCAGAGTTAACGTCGCACAGCGGGACGGCATTGCGGCCATTGCGAGAACAAACGAGCCTTAACGCTGATATCGCAGTGATATCGCAGTGATATCACAACATCAAACATCGCACCAAGAAACAAGAGAAGTGAACAAATTTGAATGTGAAAAAATTTAATCGCGAAATTCTGATACGACTGGAATAAACTGTCTAAGGAGAAGCAGCAGAAGAAATAATTAATTATAAATTATTAATTACTGTTTTAGAGAATGGCTTTAAGCTCTTGAGGAACGCCAATACATATGTAAATTAGATTTAGAAACAACTAAAACAAACAGGCTGAGAAAGGCGAGCGTTACTCGAGAAACCTTTCGAATTCGCTCCTCTTTCTTAAATGCAACGATATATAACACTATACGTACATGGCATATTAACATTACTATACTTATAATTTTCTCTATTATCATTCTATTCTAAAATCTTGCCAATCTCTTATAAATTGCTTCCACAAGAATTTCATATATACCGACAACAAATTTTCAGAGTAAAAGCACTTTTATCATTTATAATCCACTCGAAATAAAAACGATATAAAAACGAATTTTTCAAAAAATCGATCGCCACGTTTCAGCCGATGGCCAGAGAGGCTGGCAAACGGTACAACAAAGTCTAGAACGTGTCGGTGAACAAAAGCAGCGACGACAATAATACCGCGCCATCGTCATCAAATCGCATAGCAGTCGCCGCGCCAATAAGAAACAACGACAACGCGACTGAACACGATGTCGATAAACGCGGGCCGGAAAATTAATTTTCCTGTCTGGCCAGGTTTGCTCGCTCGTTCCTTCCACAGGAATCCTCTCCATTTGCTAATTAGCAGACGCGACCCGATTTTCACAATCATATTCGACACTGTAATTATGCTTGTACTGTGATCCCGCGTTAATAACCATTGATAGAAACTGCCTCGATTCGTTTTTACGATGATTAACTTTACGATTTCTTTGTGCATCTTTGTGGAATAATTTTTTAAAAATAAGTCAAATATATCAAAAAAAGTTCGGCTGCTAAGTGCGCTAAGCGCGCACACACGCACGCACGCACTGTAAACACGCACAATAAATAAATAGCAAAGAATAGAAATGTGTATCGATTAAAACAGCAAAAGTTGTATTAGAAGAAAACAAGAGATAACGGTTCTAAAATAGCTGCCAGTTCGACGACTGACAGTAAAACAAAATTGTTGTCGGAAACGGTACCTACCTGGCCCGATGAAGAATCTCGAATGTGTTAAGATTGTTCGCATCGATGGGCTTGTCCTCGATCTCACTTTGGGGAATGGGATTGGCATTCTTAATCATCAAGTAGCTTTGAAGATAACTAAGGAAATAGATAGGCAGTGCAGCACCTTCCTCGGGTACCATGGCTAATCGTCTGGCCATCTCTTCCACCTGAAATCAGTTTCCATCGTAGACCATCGATTTGTCCTGTCGCTCGATCGACTCTTTATCATAAATTTTGTAATCCTTCGATCGACCAGCCATCACGGAAAATCCATTGAAATAAAAAGAAAGGATGATAAAGAACAGTAGCGCGTGCGAACTGTAAAATTTTTTATCCGAATCTGTTTCTCATCGGTGGTATTTTAAATCGTTAAAGGCGACGACGAGAGGCAAGTTTCACAGAAATGAACAGTTTCGTTTAGAAAATTGGCCCCTACGAACGTTTGGCCGACAAAGCTCTTGACTGTAGAAATCCGCGTAAGATCGTGATACGATGGTACAGCGCGGTAAGCGGTAAGCAACCAGCGAGCGGCAAAACAAGCAATGTTGCAAAAGATGTTAAAAAATTCGGAAACGCGACGGCCAAAAATGTTCTCAGAGTGTATGCAATGTCTTGTACTTTTAAAAGTTATTAGTCAGTCTTTAACTCAGGACGAACACGTGGCAAAGAGTTTACAAGGGTTGAATAAAGTGGTTGAATAAAGTTTTTAGGTGTTTCTACAGTTAGCTGTATTATCAAGGTATTCGTAGGGATTTATGATTTTGACACGATAATGACAAAATGTCAGTCGGTGTACAATTACCTTGAGGAACCTTGCACGAAGAACGTCCTCTGGGAACACTCCCCTCTTCGCAGCCTCTTCTGGAATGCCTTGAATCGTTGCTTGCACCAAAGGATCCTCTTTGGCTGGTAGAACAGAACAAAACAGAACGGAACGAACAAACCTATTAACGAATTTCTCGGAAATAGTACATTTTCTTCTGAAAATTGGAAAAACAATCGATCGTTAACCAATGCGATTAATATTTCGAATCTGTCTTTTTATTATTCAGCCCCAGCTGTGAAATTAAAAAGGAGCCTCGTACGATCTTCTGGGTGCCGGAACCTCGACCAGTTATACAGCGATACAATTAATCCGAGTGCCATCCTTTTGTGGCATCGGTTGTTTCTTACTTCTATGCCGATTTCTTTTCTTTATTGCGGCGGAAAGAATTACGATTATAAAACTTGGCCCTAAATAATTTTGTTGGCGTCGAAGGAAGGAACGTAGATTAGTTGAAAATATATCGGAGTGCTTACGAGCTGCCTTGGTGACGGCCTTGATTTCCGGTTCCAGAGGCCTGATGGTTTCCTCTACGGGCGCACCTGCTGGCGCTGATTTAACAGCTCGAGCCAAGGCTTGGCAAGCTGACCAAAGAATCTGAGCATTCGATGCACCCCTTTCTTCCTCCATGCGAGCTGAAACAGAAAGTAGTAGAAAAAACATTATAAGATACGATGATAGAAATAAAGATAGAGTTACACGTACGCGTACAGGGTGAGATTTCGGCTGGTTTATAGTTTCATAGAAGAACGTTTGAAACGAAAGTTCATTGGTATCAAGCGAAAAATCGATCGATATTAAAGGAACTTTTGCAAGCTTCTTTCTTTTAGAAAAGATTTGTTGTCTCGTGCTTTTCCGCCTGTTATTACTCGCAATCGATAGAATTCGCCTGGCATACTCACAATCCGATCCAAGTAACGGTATAAACTTACATCTGTGTAATCAGGAGCGATCAGCAGCGTTACCAATTGCCAGAACATATTCAGACATAATTAGTGGCGTTAACCCGTCACATCCGGATCGAGAGAGTAGCGCATATTAACCGCGTGTACACGTATACATACGGTATACCGTATCAAGGGTAATTAGGGTAAATTATCCTATTAAATTGATATTTAATGTTCACAGCTAACCTAAACTACTGCTAATCTAACCTACACATTAAAATACATAAAATACACGTATAAAGAAGGAACAAACAGTCTGAAATGAAGCACTCGTTATGATATTTAGCGTCGGATACCGCATAAGCTTTTACACTTAGATTCCGTTTTCTTAATCGTATTCATACATAATTATAATTATCCGCGACTCGATAAGATACAACGTATCTGCTAAATCCGCTGACTCGCCCTATAATTCTTTTCTCTTCTTTATCAAATTTTATTCTATGGAAAGAAAGAAACGGCACGAGACGGCGAAGAAAAATAGATTTTTACGTAAAAGGCGGTCGAATAGCCGCTTATCCGCTTCTTACCGGTGGCCGCTATAGACTTTCGGCTAACAGCCTAGCGTCAAAGATCGGAGGATCGCTTGGTTTCATCGTTAAACAATGGAGCCTCAAAGAGCTACGTTTCTCGTTTCGCCAATTGAGTCGCTGAACAGCGGAAACGAACTGGTCTCTCGCTGAAAGCGAACCACCGCGTTGGACGATATGTACATGTATGTACGTATATCGTTTGAAGAGGCTAGGGAACGGATATTTCAGCTGAGAAGCGACTGATTCGATGTGCCTTTTAACGGACGGAGCTTTTTAGTCGACAGTCTCTTTCAAACGTGTAATATCCTCTGAAGTATAACGTCTTCCGAAGTTATACGCCGTGACAAGGAAGGGGCCATCAGGGTAGATATGTCGGGACGAGCACGCAGAAGGAAAAGTTTTTGGGGCGAGAACTATGCAGGAACGTATCGCTGTAAGTGGCTTAATATATATATATATATATATATATATATATATATATATATATATATATGTATATAGACCACGATAGATTAAAACGAATAAGATATTCTACGATTACACCGTCCACCGACTCAGATATCTCGTTTCCTTCGAAGAAAATCGACGACGTACGGATGTATGAATTAAAATGAACGAGGCAATATTGAAAATAAACGACTGCAATATGATCGATTGCTTAGACATGTAAACATCGTTTCTTCCGTCTATAGGACACCACGCGTCTCGCGAGTCTCACGAGATAGAGAATTACAAAACATCCGAAACTAGAGTAAGGAGAAGCCCCTTAATTACATATCGAAGAAAGAAGCCTTAATGCTCTAAAAATTGAAAAATCCAATGATCGGATGAAAGAGAAATTCTAAAAATCGTAAAGCCTGAAAATACAAGAAATCCAAAGTGAAAGTAAAAGAAAACTCGCAGAGCGGTTCCCTCCAAAAGCTATCGATCGACCGAAAATCCAACAAACAAAAGCCCCCCCCCCCCTCCCTCCCTCCACCACCATCACCACCATCCATCGAAACTATTTAAATTTCAGTTTAAACGAATTAGACAAGGAAGAGGAGGATCTAGCGTAGAAGGATCGATGAGTTTTCCCTCTCTCGCGAGAATTCGGTCGTCTGAATATCTGGAAGAGAGGAAGCCTCGAAAAGGTGGTAGTGGGTTGAAAGGTGGAAGGGTTTGTGGCACTTTGCATGGAAACGGGGTTACTTGGACCATATTATCCGAATCGACGCGTATAATAAATCACCGAAGCGGGACCACTTGATCCACATAGATCTCGTTTTTCTTGCGGCCGACATTACCGATAAGCTTGACCGGCGGAATACCTTGCCGGGTTGGTGGATTCGCACAATTTACGATTACGAATTGCAATCGGACACGGGTTCGATTCACGGGTTCCAGGGGAGAGGCGAGACGAGTGTTTACGCAGTCGTCACCGATCAAACTTGGATTAACGAGATTCAAGATTCGTTATGAATAGTCACGTGTGCTAAGAATAGCCGCAAGTCGAAATCGACTGAATATAGTTTGATCCTTTCGTTTCTTTGCGAAATTTCTTGATTCTGTGTTGCGGAGAGGTAGGCACTTTTAGGGAAAATGCCAAGAAAGTGATCGTGCAACCCCTCTTCACCTTTTCAACGCAGCCTGCCCTTCGTGCCGCTTTCGTCGGATAAGCAAACTGCGGCTCACGAGAGAGAGAGGATAATGCCGCGACACGCCGAGTCTAAGAATACCGAAGAACCCTTCTAAACCTAGCGTTTATTCTTACTTACATGTTCCGTTTCGCGATAGAGGACGATCATAAGAGTCCGAAGAACGAAGACAGACCGAGTAAAGGGAGCTGTGTGCGGCCTTCTCAACGACGTTGCAAGATAAAAGGAGAATTCGATTATGTTCGCTAGCCAGAAGTAAGATCTTAAGATTAGGAGATTTTAAGAATTTAAGACAAGGAGCGTTGCAGGTGTTTGATTTGAATTTCCGAGTTTTCTATTTACGTGTTACGTAGATGGGTAGATTCTTCTGGTTCGCATTCGATTCAGGTAATAAAAAAAACGGCTAGTTGGAAAACTGCGACGCAGTCTGTTCTTTAGGAAATATCAAAGTATTTAAAATCTGTTTTCTTCCTTTCGGTACAAATCTTTTCATTCTATAAATCTTGTACCATTATATCGATATACAAAGGACCAATTACGCGAAGAAAATACAGGAGACGCGAGGGTTAACAAAGTTTGTCGCGTAATAAGAATACACGCGTGTTCCTTCTTCCTATATTATCTATACTCATTAACGGTTTCGTACCTCAACCGCAATTCGCCCGTCAACGCGACACGATCGTTCCACGGCAGCTGAAAGCAGCTATCTCGTTGCAGAGTATAGAGGGAGAGGGAGAGGCGCTCGTTGTTCACGAGGCTGGAGGAGGTGGGAAACCCAAGTTAAATCGACAGAGGATTAAGCTCGACGAGCCATGGTCTGTCCATGTGACGTTTCACGCTTCGAAAGCTTGGAAAATTTGACCCGCTTCTCTCCCAATTATCGTTCTTTTCTATCGTCCTTCAACTTTTCTTGCAAAGGCCGTTTCTTCCCAGCTTTCTCCCTTCATTTTCTATCCCTTCATTTCCACCTTAGGCGTTTGCTTTTTAGTACTACTACCTTTTCTTTCTTTCTTCTTAGCCACAGTTCTTAGCTTTCTTCCTTTTCCATCACGAGTCTCCATCTCGATTCTTGTACCAGTCACGCAAGAATTTCAGACATCTCTCGTATTCGCCCCTATTTCACGTTCCATCCGCCTATTCGTCTTCCCCCATTTATCCGGATCGCTCCATCCTTCTTTCACACGTTATTCTTTTGTTACTCTAGTTTTTACTACCCCTGCTTGTCAGGTTATTTTCCTCCGTTCCCTGTCTTCCACCCATCGAGTTTCCGCCGTGCTTTATACCGTTTCGCGTTCCCTATCTCCTTTCTTTTGTCCTTACGTTGCGTTGCAGCCTCAGCATCCTCTGTATCCGTTCCATTTCGCATTTCTCTCTCTCTCTCTCTCTCTCTCTCTCTCTCTCTCTCTCTCTCTCCCCCTCTATCTGTCTATCTATCTATCTATTTATCTGTCCATGTTCCCTTTGTATCCTGCTTTTCATGTCACTTTTCACCGTTATAATTCGTCCACTATTTTCCTTTATGCGACGTCTCTCCTCTTTATTACCCTCACCACCCTCACCGTCTACATTCTTGGCGCAAATCTTGATATCTCGATGATCCTCGCTCTTTTGTCTTCTTCTCCTTGATCGTCCTTTTCTTCTCTTTATTTTCACTTTATCAGAACTTTGTCTCCATTTGCGTTCTTCGCCTTCTCGGTTACACATTTCTCGTCATCTTCTTCATTTTTCAATCCCCGATCGAGAACCTCGCGGTGAAATTTATAATCTATATATCATCGTACATCAATTACATCAATTATATTAATTATATGAATTATATGAATTATATGAATTATATGAATTATATCAAGATACAAAAGTATGTTATACGGATGGAAGCTGCCTAAACAAATTTCAGCCGCAAAAAGAAATTGTATGATTTAAAGAAAGATAGTTTTCATATGGATATAGTAGCGCTATACTTAAATGCACGAATTTCTTCAAATTTCATAAAATTGTAAGATTCGATTAACCCATTCGATTAACTGCCAACTGCGAGATACTGGTCTCGTAGTGTTCTTTCTTTCCATTTTCAAATTACTGTAAATGCCATTTTAGTACTATATCTGCAACTAATAAAATTTTCCTGGCAGTAAATGGATTAAAAGAAAACATAACGGTGAAAAACATATCAAGCGAAACTCCTTGAAACACTGTTACGTACTTAAAATGTTAAAAAATGTAAATCCAATAACGTAAATTTCAAAAAAAAAAAAAAAAAAAAAAAGACGCTGCAAATAAAATATCGTATTAACAGAGCATGACATTAACCTTTAATGGTTTACCTTTTCAAATCGTTATCGTTAAACTCTCATTTTCATTCGTCCCGTCTTTCATTTGTTCCACATGTAACTCCATCTACGATCCATCCCTTTACCCCCTTCTTTGCTTTAGTGTTCCAATATTTCGTTTTAACAATTTTTGCCCTGCTCGCTTCTATGTTTCATCCTCTGTTCCCGTTTTACCCCATTTTTCCCTCGATTCCCATCCCTCTATTCCTAAACGCGTGACCTTGTTTCGCTCTCAACGAAGCGACCGACCAACGATGCAACAAAAGCGACAAAAGCGACAAAAGCGGCAAAAGCGGCAAAAGCGGCAAAAGGGCGGCTTGCGAGCCGACCAAATCGATTTCCCGTCCATACGAACGCGCGTCGCTCTTTTTCGGGGCAAACGCAAATGAAATGGCAAGTTCACCGAGCGCGTAAACGACCGTGTATCGAAAACAACCGCTCCGTTCGAACGGCATTCAGATATAATTATACTATGGTCTCGAAACGTGCCACTATCATCACACATGTAACCGAATCTTAGTTTTTGGAAAAGTGAGCGCGTTACTTTTTATAATACTATCGCGTACGTTGTCACGGACGCACACTCGTAGGGGCAAAATTTAGCGGTACCGACAGATTTCTGCGAATATCTGGAAAACTGAAAAGGCCCAGCAGGCGGTGGCGACAATACGTATAGGAAAAAATTTGTACAGAATCATGACCCCCCCCCCCCTCCCGACAAAATATTAAAAAATTACCGAAATCAGCGAGGTGAGCGAAATATCGATATTACCTGTTTTGCATTCTGAGATTGGATAATAACATCTAATCATTTATATCGACCGTTTCATCCATCGGTAAAGGTTTTAGGCCTCTTTAGAATTCGTAGGATTTAAAGAATTTTTAAGAATTTGTTCCGTTCCGTCTTAAAATTCGTTCCATAACTGCTATACGATACATATTGTTAGCGAAGAAGATGCGCATTCGATGTTTCATTTTCTTACGACAATTTTCTACGCCTGGTCAAATCTGAAAATAGCGATGATTTACCGTTAGATCTGTAACACGTATGTAACGACGGTAATTTTTAGACAAAGCGATGCAATTCTTATAATGATAAATATAATTTTTATAATAATAAATTTGCTCCTTGTCATTTTCCTTCTACTCAAAAATGTGTCTCGAGTGATTTATCTTCGCGCCAGAGTGAATCGTCCGTTCCACGGTGACAGATTATCTTTCCCCTCCCGGGACAAAAGAAGGGACTCAATTGATTTGCGGCTCCTTCGAACAGTTCGAATCCGGCAGCCGCCTCGATTAATCTTTACCGTATACACCAGGCACCAGCAGCCTTCTCTACACGCTCTTTAAATCATCCCTTTCCACTTGCCCCCGCTCACTATCATTGGCTGCGAAATCGAATCGAACCGAACACAAAGAGAAGAAAGTGGAAACTTAAAATCACGTGCTCTGCATTCTCCATGGGGAAAAAGCTGCACCTGGTGCGCTGTTGCGCCACTCGAGAAAATAGCTTTAACGAGTTACTACTCACGTTACGATGCTGTCTATCGCTCTCTCACTCATATTTCTTATTTCAGGCTTTTTTTTTTTTTTTTTACCTCTTTTGTTATTAAATATCGTAAGAAGATGTAAATTTGCAACGCCTGGCGGGCCTTCGACACCCTCGGCTGTGGGAAGAAGAAGCGTGTCAACGACACGGCGTCAAACGCGGCGTCTCGGATAAATCGGGACCCACCTATGTCGATAATAGATTATATTCCCGCAAAATTCCCTTACAGTATACAATATATATATTCCTTTTTAATAAGAATATTTATCATTTTTCTATATAAAAATCTCTTTCAACGATGGAACTGTAGAACAGCCAACTATCCTCCAATTTCGATCATTTCCAGAAATGTTGGATATTGTTAATTATCAAGCTCTACCATTTTTTTCTATATATCGTATTATGCATGTATAAATGCACGTATAAGGGCTGGCACCCGCTTAGTTTCCGAGATATTTGCGAAATTTGTGCCTCCATTGGCACATTGAATTTCGCTGATAGTTGTACGTTTGTGGCAGCCTATACACGTTTGTAGTTTGGTTATCTCTGCCGTGTATCTTCTGTATTACAACTTTCGATCCGATTAAAAGTGAATATCCTCGATGTATCGAATTTGGTTTTGTGGCAGAGTCGAGGACTTGGGTCAGAGACATTTGTAGAAAGACTAGACTCTGAATTTGCTGTCACAGGCGCGCAACTACAGGCAAAATTCATCGTACTAGGACTAAGCGAGTTCGGAAAATGGAAAATGCAGTTCGGTGCATAGGAAAATGTCGTTCCATTTCTACAACATATCCAAGATAAGAGTTTCACCCGATAGATATATTTACTTTATTATTCTTCCATAAAACCGTTTTTTTTTTTTTTTTCTTTTTTCAAATAACGCACAAACGAAACGAACAGCATAATTATCGCGTTTCCAAACACGAGTTTCATCCACCTAGTAAATACTATTCCCAAGAAAAAGAAATAACCACCAAAAGAGATCTCCATCGTACATGAGCCATGGGGAGGAGCCACAAACAACGTTGAAATTTTTACTGTTTATTAAAGAACAGACACGCTGCTTCAACTTGACGTTTAACGGTTATAACGAGAAGCGTGATAATATAACGTAACGATGGTGTAATCGTTGAAATATATATAATAATAAAACTATATTAGAATAGCGAGTAACGTGTACGAAATGTGCGAGAGAGAAAGGTGAAATTTCAGAGGAATGCACGAAATCGTAGACCGCATATACGGACATATGCGAGGACCACCGCAATGCACATCTGCATGCCGCACCTGCATGCAGCATGTTTGTACACAGCGAATGCGTATACAAAATTTATAAGAACCCTCCGTCATTTGCTCGGACCATATGCATTTATCGGGATAACAAAAATTCCAATTACCAAATTTATCAAGATCGATTTTCAAAGGACTCTTGAACGAAACGAGTGTGCGGTAACTATTATTTGATATAATAGTTCGCAGCAGAAGAGAAGAGAAGAGAAGAGTAGAGTAGAACAGTGCCAATTATAATGGCGACATATGGTGCATAAGTTAGGTGCTTGGACGAGGGTTGTAAAACCCAGGCTCTCACCGCATCTCTCCGCTTCTAGGTCTGCCACCGTCTATTTATCATTTTCGAACTGTCCAGGGAACTATCGAGCGCTCACTCCGCGCCGAAACTAGCCCAGAAACGTTGCCATTATGCCGGCGCATTACCCGCTACCGCGGATTTATTGCCGCTGCTTTCGTCGCGTCTCGCACACTCATCGTCAGTCAGCACGGCGACTCATTTGGAAAAATTCTAGTACCATATCTGGCTGCACGGCAAATCCTTAAAATCGCTGCCATTCTTTGTAAAAAACAAATATACCTATTAATTCTACCTAATTTCTTATTACCCTTTTCCCTACCTAATTTCTAGAAATCTAGAAATCTTTGGCCGGTAGTAGCAATCTGTCAGAAATGCCTATGAAAATTCCGTTGCTTAGCCTTTTTAAACGGTGAAAAGGAAAAACCTCCTCCCGATAAGGAATGGAAAAATATTACTTCGTATTTCCAGTGCGGAGCAGGATCTACGAATTACGATACCGGAATATTACTCGTAACAGAACGGTTCTTCTCAGTTCGGTCACGTAGATGCCGTGGCAACATTTCCATGCTCTGTTTCTTTCTGACCTGATAAAGCTGCTACAGCGGCAATAAGTAAAACAGATTTCCCAGAAACTGCTCCCCCAGGTAATTTAACTTGGTTAACGTTTATATACTTTATTCGAGAAAAATCCGGCACAAGAATTGCTCTCTCTCTCTCTCTCTCTCTCTCTCTCTCTCTCTCTCTCTCTCTCTAGATATCTGTCTATCTATATATGGAGATAGATAGATGGATAGAGAGAGAGAGAGAGAGAGAGAGAGAGAGAGATTTTAGGGTGAAAAGGTTTGTTTCCAGATATCAGATACTAGATCTCTTTTCTTATATCCGACTTTGATTTTTCTACAAAATAAATCTTAAAAATATCTCTTTATTCGATTTTCATTCATGGTAAACGTTAAAAATCCTCCATACGTATATACCCAATAGATGCTCTACTATCTCTTTTACTTAACATTTCGATTTTTATTCCTAACGAATCTTAAAACTCCTAAACGTGTTATAAATCTGAAACTATTTTCTTTCTTCCAGTTTTTAAGGTTCTTCTACTTTTTAAACCATCTCACATTTATATGTGAATATACCGGAATTTTAGACGGTTAGATTGATTCTCATGAATATCCAAAGTAAAAGTCCACGCCAAGTTTGAAGGAAAGTTGAGAACTATGCAAGTACGCGAACCTTGTTAAGATGTGAATTCGATTGGAAAATTATTAGCCCGCGGAATAAAAGCCAGCTTATCGAAAATTTTAATTTTCTCGGGTGAGAAATGTAATTTTCATACAGCTCTGGATATCAATACTTATCATAAATCTTCTTCCTTGGCAGCTTGAAAATGTCAACACCCTATATCTAATTAAAATTCCACTAGAAAATTTTCGTATGTGCCGCCCAACAAAATTTAACTTTATGTTTTTCAGTTTGCTAAACTTTCTATTTCTTCAAGTGTTGTGGCAATATCTTTATGTCGGTCACAAGATAGCTTCAGTCGCAGCTCTTACATCTCATAGCTTGTATAAATACATACATATTTATCTTGTAGAGCTTGATGGCTCCGACCATCGCCGACCAATTGTACATATAATATAATAATAAATAAATCATACATATAATTAAACATATAGAGAATTTAGCGCGTTTAATATACACATGTACGCGTATAATTGTTCATATTGTCCAAATTAAGTCTCCCCAAGGAAATTAAATTAAGGGGAAAACACGCACAAAGCACTCACCTTTCAGCGCAGCTTCCAAACCACGTAGCCTTCCGACGATTGCAGCAAAGTGTGACTTATACTTCAACGAATCTTTCTCAGATTGCTCGCTGAGTGCACGTTTCAGCTTTCTATCCGCTTCCTGTTCCTTTATTGCAAGTGCGTCCTGAATGTGATCGGTGTGCACCTGTTCTTGCAGTTTCAGCTGTCGTCGTATCTCGTCCTCGAATCTTTTCTGCTCCTCCAGTAACTACGATCAGCACGGCATAAAAAGATTAATCCTTCTTCGGTCTTTCTCCGGCGACATTCGTTTCTTATTGAACAATCCGTATCAATTATCCGTACGTTTGTTCGTCCATTTATTTTGACATTTATCAAACTAAAACGGATAGAACGAGTCTCTAGCGAATACAATGGTCCATCGAGCGCGTTTCTAGCGCGAGTCGTAGCGAAACGTGACACGTACCGGTGAAAACAAAAGAAGAAATAAAGTAAAGTAAAGTAAAGTAAAGTAAAGTAAAGTAAAGTAAAATAAAATAAAAATAAAAGTGCGTGAAAAAGGAAAAAGGAGGAGCGGTGTTTCTCACACGTTGCGCCGTGCTAAATTAAGTTAAACGGACCGACCGACCGACCGACCGCGCGCGTCAACCAGAAAGAAATATGAAAAGGGCACTACGAAACGATTCTCGCGGAGCGAACAATACTAATCTATTTTGAAAGATGAAAAACTGTCCGGTCCACGGCCATCTGCCGCGATAACTGCGCAGTGAAATGGAATCGAAAGAACCGTGGTCTCGGCTGCAGTTTATGGATTATAGCGGGTGCAAGGCTTGATCTCCACATCAAATTTTACCGTAATCGTTTGATTACGACAAAAGGGCACACGATTTATTACCTCGAGAACTAAATCCCAAATGTAGATTTATATTTTGTACTTTATATTTCCGCATAAGAAATCATCTTCTACCTTCTTTTCGTGCATATCAGAATAATACTCGTACAAAGCAACATCGTAGAATAATCTTCTCATAAAAAAGTCAAACTTTATACAACCGACTGTAAACGTCCGAAGCAAAACGTGTTTTACTGCTCTTGGAATCTGAGTTTGTTCCATAGCTAGTCGTCCTAGTCGTAACTCCACAGTAACCACGTAATTTCCCATTGTCTTCGAGGCTTGCAGCTCCGAGTCCAGAGACGAAACTTGGACGGAACCGATTCAGAGATCAATTTCTTTTTCGAGAGTTCCTTAAACGAAATCGACTCGAAGGTTCGGCTTTAATAACACGGAAGCGAATTTTTCACCATCGATACGTCCATTTCCGACCGATGCCACGCTTGAAAAGATATCCGGCAGTGATTTCGGCCTACTAGAATGCACGAGTCGATTATTTTAACATTCAACGGACTCCGCGATTCTCGAACCCGGGAAAACCTCACATCGCCGTTAAACTGGCGATGGGAAAAGCAGAGAGAAGTTTTCTCACGCTTCGATACTCTATCTACGAAACGAATTTTCTTCGAAATCTACCGCGAAAGTGGTAGAGAAATTTAGACGCTTCAACAATATGGTTGAAAGTCAAAAGTCAATGGACTCTGGCCAATGTTTCTTCGATGAAATTTCACGCTGAATTTATTTATTCAACGCATCTCTTTCTAGATTTGTTGCAAAGTTTCGAAACATCAGGAGCGAAATATTCGATTTTATAGAAAATAAAAGTTACATTTTATCTAGTTAAGAAGCAAATTTTGATTTTACTTCGCATTGAAATAACTCGGCGATGTTCTAAGCCTCGTAATATTCGCAACTTTATCGTTCATTTATATATCATTATAGAATTGTCTCAGAGCATAACATATCAAATAAATGATAATGAGAGTAAGATCCTTGTTTATTTTTCATCAAATTTACGAATATTTATTGTATGTACTCTAAAATAGATTTATCGCATTGCCAAATATTTCAACGTTTATTTTATTATTTCGTAGGTAATTATTGAAATCCACGAGTGAAGCCCAGCATTAAAAGTGGGTTAGAATCGCATTAAAACAAACCTAATATCTGCTGTAATAAAATAAGATTCGTTAAATTAATAACAGCCGTACAGTGCAACCGAAGCAAGGAAATAGATCAAGTAGTATTAGACAACGTGCAGTCAGACATTCGATGATATTCTACTACTGTTCACGTGCTTAACTGCTTGCAAAATCCATTCGATAAGATCTCCATATTTTCTCACGGTACTATAAAAGAAATTTCACCCGAAAAGTAAGTTTTACGTAATGTGTCAAAAGTAAAATGTGTTTTACAAAATATTTAGAGACGAAAAAGAAAAAAAGAAGAAAAAACAGACACATATTTTTATGCAAGTAAATTGTGTAGATTTGCGGATGTTTATGCATTTATCGGAAACTGAAATGTGCAGAAGCGAACAGAAGGCATATAATGTATGCACGTAAGAACATAACGTAAGACACGTTCAAAGTAAAGTAAAGCAAGTACTATTTACTATATTTATAGTATGAAAGAAATTTCTTCTTCTTCTTCTTCCTCCTTTTTCTTTTCTTTTCTTTTCTTTTCTTTTCTTTTCTTTTCTTTTCTTTTCTTTTCTTTTCTTAATATAACAACGTACACAAACATTTACACTTTCATAAATATCTGCAATCTAATTATGTGCTAGTAAAGTATAGCGCATTTGAGCGCGATTTTCCAGTTTCATTTCAGATAAGCGTCCACTCGGCCCATTCTCCCCCGCCGTTTAACCTCAATTTTTGACCTTAATTTGAACAACGTTGATCTATATCTCCAAGTCTCATCTCCGAAATAAATCAGCCTGGGAAGAGGACGAGCAGAGAGGGTTCAAATTGAAATCGCGTTAGCAGAGAATTTTTCTCTCGACTATGCCTGTGGCTGGCTCTAAATTATTCCACGCTGCGTCCATAAAGTCTGGATGGCCTATAATGGGAGCAGAAGGCACACGCGCCAATCGATATCGTTCGAACGGCGCAAACGGGGCGAAATGTCTATGCGAGCAGGGAGTTTTTCGATTTTTCGGGCGTCCGTGCCGAAAACAACGTTGCTGTCTTCATCCAGGTTGCTAGCGCAACACTTGTTCGAGGCGATACATTTACGAAAAACCGGATGCACGGCCTAATCTACGTTGTGCCACCATCTACCTTAAAGATCGCTAGAAAGCCGGAGGAACAGCCTAAAAAATGAGCTGCCTTCTCCTATAACGGTGCGTGAGGATGGAAATGATAGACAGTTGACAGATAGTTGCATTGATCGTTTCATAGATACGATATATCGGCGTTCGATATGCATCCTTGTCGTCCAATTGAAAATAGTGCAGTGTAGTCGCCATGGAAACAAAGAAATACAGTTTACTCGGAAGAGAAGGGAAAACAAGAAGAACAGAATGAAAACTCTCGACTCGTGAATTTGTAAATTTGTCGAAGTCTTAAGCTATAAGCTGACGTTGTTTAATATTAGTTATCGAGTTTTAAAGTGTTTTAAATATCGTTGTCCGTTTGTTGTTGTTGTAATTTGAATAATACTTTCTGGAATACGAAAGATAATTTCGTTCGGAGAAAATCGATGAAATGTAGCGTGTTTATCGAGACTTTTGGGGAATTGAACGGTCGAAATGATTTTTACACAATGTTTGAGAAACTGAGTATTTGGAAGACCTAAAAAATTGAATAATTAGAGCAGTTTCTCAGTCATTCTCTCTCCTTTCCCTTTCTCTTTCCTCTT
Organism: Bombus confusus; assembly: GCA_014737475.1. Taxonomy (NCBI): domain Eukaryota; kingdom Metazoa; phylum Arthropoda; class Insecta; order Hymenoptera; family Apidae; genus Bombus; species Bombus confusus. The sequence goes on from JACXIV010000009.1 coordinate 2,649,741, forward strand.
TCCTCTTTCTTCTTTTTTTCTGCAATTTATATACATACGCGTATATAACGTTTCACGATTATCGCATTAATGTAATTTGGAAGTTGAAATTTGGAAAAGAAATTTGACAAACTATCCCCGATACCCTTGGTAATAGTTCACTAACTAAAAAATTGCGAGAATATGTAGATACTATAAACATATGGCAATCTTATACGCTGTTTTTCTCGCTGTAACGCAGGAATCAGAATTACGTTACGACTGAATGTGTTTTCATCGATGGACCAGCTCAATATTCAGGTCAAACAATTATCAGGAATTCTGTTCGATACCATCGACGTCAAAATCCAAGGCCTACGTGAATGTTTAATTCATGACGTGGCTGGATGTTTGGAACACGTGCGAACAAAGGAGAATCACAAAACACCTTTCCACATCCGCAAAGGATGTGGAAAACTCTCGCGTGAAAACACGCTCCGTGGTGATTTGTTGCTAAAGAAAACGAGGTACGTCAACTCCGAGTCCCTCATTTACTGAAAATTGAAAGCCTTTGAAGAGACGCGTATAATGTTAACGCGAAGCTCCCCTGGACGGACAGAAGGAATACTTTATGCGAAAATGTTAAGTAACAATTTAACAGGTCCACTCTTTCATCACGACCAACTCGTCCACGCCACTCTATAGCAATTTCTGTCAAAAATTCTCTCTTCCTGTCGTCCAGTCTACTATCCCCCTATAAGGTCACGTTGATAATTATTCACGACTACCTATACATTTCCAGTTTCACAACTCACATATTCTTTCTATAATCTTCCAAATCTTCGAATAAGACTGAGAACAGCGGATCTGCGGAACTGCGTGTTAAGCCCTCGACGGGGTGTCGAAGTCGTTCGAGGAAAAAATGATTTCGTCGATATTACAAATCGTGTCTCGATCGATCGAGCAACTTTCAAAGCTTCCAAATCGACTTGAATCTCTCAGTTCTCCGAAGGTTTATATTTCCGATTCTACGAGTCTTTGGCATTTTACCACTATGCTCGCATCAATTCGCAACAGAATTAAACGCGCGATCAAATGAAATAAGATTTCTTCAGATATTCGTATTATATTCATAGAAATGTACGATTCGTTAAATAATAATGTCTTTCGAAACAATTCTAATATTCTCAGAATTACAGGATTCAGGTACATGCTACTAATTTATTTCTTCCTTAAAATACAATACAAAATACTTAAGCACACAAATTTTAAAAGAAATTGCAAAAGGAATGTTAGATTACATTTAAAATACGCCCGTTAAAGATTATTAACAATTGTTCTAAAAAGTAGGCTCGTTTCCAAGTATTCTCTTTAAAAAAAAAGACGAATTTTCAAGACCCTTAGCAACAAATGCTTAAATTGAGAGTAAAATATGTACAACGAAAATAATTCAATAAACCAGTATACGTCAGCGTGTAGTCAACATACGATGCACTATCGTCCTAAATTTTCTCTGTGACCCAGTCAGATCCGTTAACTCGTATCCCGAATGGAATCGAGGGCAAACTCCGAAGCGAACCCCGAAGACAACTATGACGACGGTAAGTCATAGTGATTCCTCTGAGCGAGAATATCTCGGTGGGACTAGGCGCGTGTATACCGGATATACTGTACAAGGCTAGTCTAAACAGATAGTATTGCCAGCCGCTAACAAAATATTGGCGGCGTGCCAAGTGGAAATAGATAAAAAGCCCGAAGGATGGCAAAATCAACCCTCCAACTCTCTTTCCACTTGTCATCCTTTACCAAATAAACAGATATATGCAGTCGTATAGGTATACAGAGATACGAGATCACATTTTCCATATGCAGCCGCACATAAGTGCGACCACCAAAGCGTGCGACAGGATGTGCCATGGCCTTTTCTAATGCCACATTCTATCTGTTATAATCATGAAACCGTATCTACCCACCGTTTACATTCATCAGGCAGCTACCGATTCAAACCCTCTTCCTACTAATTTATATCTCGTTTCATAGGGTTCAATAACAAGCACGTACGCGTTACCTCCCTGGACCCTGATAATACTATGATTTTATATTTTCTTCAGTCTCGTTGGAAAGTTTTGCGTTATTTTTTCCAGATATGCGATGGACGAATCAACGCGACCGTGATACCATACCACAGCGCATATACTCGTGCGTTTCATTTGGATATAAGACCAACTATGTACATATACGGAGATTTTAGAATGGAAAACTAACTCTCTTACCTTTTTGCTGAACTCGTCCTGAAGAATTTGCTTCTCCTTGTCCAGCTCGAGGCATACCAAGGCGTCGAGTCTTTCCTGAGTCGCTACGTCGCCCGATGATTTTAACGCTGCCTTGAGTTTGCTCTCGTTGACCGTCTATAACCCAACAAAATATAAAACACTTATCGATTTTTACACTCGAAACTTTGAGTGATTTATATAATACTTTACGCTAATATTTACCCTCATTTTTTCCAATTCCTTTTGCAAGCCATTCACTTTGTTATACATGTGTAGAACGAATAGGTCAAAAGCGTCTTCGTCGATGGCCAATTTTTTCTCGTGAATGTTGATATCGGGGAATAGTATCTGCAGTTCTTCGTTGAGATTTTCACGGGCAGTTCTGACTTGTTTCCAGTAACGCTCGGCCATATTGCCACTTTGTATTTCCATTTCGTACTTTTTCTTCGCTTCGTCCACATCATCTAAGATTTTCTTGATATTTCTTCGAGCGGCAGTTTTCATGTGTGACGGCGCCTCGAATTTAGGGTCGTCGATTAAATTATACATCTTTTTCAACGATTCGAGTGCTTGATTGGCGTGGTCTTCCGCCTCTTTAATGGCCTCCCTCCTCTTTTCCGTTGCATCCTTTAGTCTAGGATTAAGAAATGAACGTGTTTTTTTTCCTTTTTTCTTTTTTTTTCTTTTTTTTTTTTTTTTTTTTTTTTAATTTAAAAAGAA
>JACXIV010000009.1:2652763-2665063 GCA_014737475.1 Bombus confusus
TTTTTCTTTTTTTTTCTTTTTTTTTTTTTTTTAATTTAAAAAGAACATATAATTACTTTATTATTACAAAGTAGTATGCATGAGAAAAAAGTACCTATTCCAGACAGAGCTACCAACGGTGGCGTTAACACTCTCCACGACTTTTATCACATCTTGATTGTAGTCTTGAATAGCACACGCTGCTGTTTGATAAGCTGCGATAGCTTTGGACGCAGTTTCGCCAGCAGAAGTTTCCAGTTCGACTAGATTTACTGGCATCAATTCCTCGGATACATCCTTGGGAGGCGGCTGAGGTTTTTCGGCCACTGAGAACATAGCATGTACATGTTCATCTCCTGTTATATGGAAAGATAAAATTGGCCACATAGAATTACGCGTTCAAAGACCTACCAATTTCGATTTCTTCTCCTTTTTCTTTACTTAATCTTATTTCGGTATAAGGTTCGTTATTAGGTGGTTCCTTCTTATCAATGAGCGGTACAAAAACTGGCTTTGGTGCTATAGTACACATGTTATTATTAAATGTTAGTAAAAACAAAATAGCAATTATCTAGTTCCTATTCTAAATAGAACAGTTTCTTTTTATGTAGCATAATTCTATATCTAAGGCGACTAAGAAACAAAGGAAAGGGAGGAACGGGGTTAGGAATTATTAATGGGGCTCACGTATATAATCTTCAAGGTTCGCGCAATCTAATCTTTTCTGACCTGATTCTTTTTGCGATTCTCCTCCAAAAATGGCACTTAATAATCTAAAATAAAAACAATTCTTAGACTATTCTCATACCATATAATTTACATTATAATTTATATCACTAATTCAAATAGTAATAAAGTCCAACTTACGTTTGCTTTAACGATTCAAAGAATGTACGTATGAATTCAAAATAGGATGATTCCTCCTGAAAGATAATTTGAATTGTTTTGTCCGTACCAGGTACCCAACTTTCAAGATTCGCACGGAATTCCGGGTTGTGCTTTGCGTAAAACAATACACCAGATGCTCCTATGGCCACGGCAGTTAGAGTTAGCAGTGTTCTTGAGCCTCTACTTTTCTCGCTTTAATAATAAACATCGCAAACCAGGTTAAATTTATTTAACGAACAAGAAAACTTATTAAACTGTGGTTAAAAAGCTTATAATCATTTACTTGTTTACGCTATGTTATTCTATAACATTTGTTATAATTTTTAAAGACACATTTCATATTCAACATCTTTCTAATGAAAAGAGATCGTAATTTATTATGTAATACAATGTAACAATATTGTCTCATATAAACTTTGAATACCTCTTTGTTGAATCCGTTGAATACCTATGTCCAGATATTCTGGATATAAGCTTGGCATCCTTGGAAAATCTGAAAACATACGATGCATACGAAATTACACGATCATACATATACAAATTTATTTATTTTCAATCCCCCAATCGGTATGAATATATATCGCATGACCGTTCAAAATAATAATTACATAATAAATTTACTCTAAATGCTAATGTAAAGCGTCCAAATAAAAAGGACAGTACAAATGTACTGAATAGAATATCTGTGTCAAATATAACCTAACCTACACCTAAACGGGAGTTAAATACAAACACATATGTGGACTGGATAGCATACGTAAACTTCCACTTGATAAAATCTATCATGCAAGGATTCAAGTAATACGAAGTATTTTTCTCTTCTAGGAACAACTCAAACGATGACAAGTTTGACAATTGTGGAAATGTCTTTAGAAAACAGGCGAAAAAATCAATCCGCTTACCTACATTCCGGGTCGTATTTAACTCGTGCACGTGTCTCGTAACACCTAGTTGTCAAATACAGCCTAGAAGATCCATTCTTTTTGACCTGAAAGACCAACAGCGGCGGTGAAATCGTCTGGAATTATGTAAGCTCCTAAATATAAGCCATCTTGTCACACGAGGCGGGCAACCTTGGTCTTTGCAGGAATATTCACTGACAACTTGCGAAAACATCGTCATCGTATCACGATCACGATTTCTCACACAGATCACGAGTTATTTCTTCCCAGAATAGCAGCAAACAGCAACGAATTATTAAAATATTATTACAGGAGACAATCGCGACAGTAATGTCTAATAGCATAATGTGAGCGAAAATTTTCTATAATCTTCTCGTATTTTTCGTTAAATCTGTATAACGCAAAATCACCAGGCTCGCACGAGTACAATTTCTTACTTTTTACTTACTTTACGTACCCTATTTAAACCGTTGCACGGAAATTTTAATCCAATTCGGAACATCTTTCGGGTGGCCGGTTAGGCAGCCAAAGGAAAAAGGGAACGACGGTACAAAACAGCTGGTTACCGACGGAACTAGAGGAAAAGAAGAATGTTGCGTATTGTTAGTACCGCTATTCGAGGTGCGTGATAGGTATTTCCTTATGAGTTCACTGATACTGCCCTCATCTACATCGAACGATAGCTCGGTGGCTTCATTTTAAACTATTATTCGTTGAAATTCGATAGCTCGTTGTGCGACAACCATTGAAAGCTCATGTATTATAGGTTATGTTTGATTAGATCAATCAACCATTTTGATTCTCTGACAAAAGGAACGCGGTGGAATTGAAAACGAGCGCGGTTATTAAACTGATATGTATATGTATACCAAACATGTCTTGCTTTACAATTTAAATCAATTTTATCATGAAATCTTTTGTCTTGATTATTGTTCATGTAATTAATCTTTATCTTATACCCATATTTCAGATATTGCTTTGCGAGCCAGTGTTATCAATGTAACAAGTTCCCTGGTCCCTAAACAATGCCCTGTTACACAATGTATTCAACATAGGTTCTTTGGTGCGTTTTCTTCTTCAATAAATAAATGCAACGACGTTGGTAACGCTAAACAAAAGACAATATTTGGGTATGTATACTTATATATATATATATATATATATATATATAGCATTAATCTGATATCAGTCATTGTCAGTAATGTAATTAAACTTGACAGCAAGATACAAGTTGACAGCGTTGTACCTCCAACGCTAGTACCTACAACAACTCCTACGAGAACGGTTACAAAATTTTCTAGGAGGAAAGGTAAAAGAAAGTCTGTGAAAGCTGTGCTTGATAGATTCTACAGATTAAATTGGTAAAATTTTAATATGATTTAATATTGTAATACCTACTGTTTGGTATACTAGGCAATGCATGTTTATTTAATTATAGGGGCATATGGATCAGAACTTTTGCTGGACGTCATAGAATGTTATGGAAAAAGTCTGAGAAAAGGAAATATAGACTGAGACAGCATGTTTTTTGTAATGCAACGCAATCTACTATGTTAGACAAAATGGTAACAAGCTATTGGAAAAGACCGCACTACTATGTAGATGATCCTTATAACCCGTATCATAAACGCGAAGAGTTTCCTTTCACAAGAACCAAACCAAGACCATTCTAGATAGTACAGTTTGTATAAACTTTATTGGAAAAACCTATATTTGGCAATAAAAACTCTGTTCCCGTGTATGTAATTTCGTTGAAAAATTTAATCATTTAAGAAATTTAAGAATTATTCCAATTATGTAACGTAATCATTTAATCTCAAGTCATATCACGTAAACTGAATAAACCTCGATTATAAAAGTTTGAAGAAGCATAACTTAAGTAATGGTTAGAATCTTAACAGGTTGACTATCATAGTAGTCGCCAGTGACCGCGCTTATCGTCACATCCTAATGATCACTGGCGATCAACGTTAAATATTTTAGAGTAGTTGAGATTGAATGAAAACATTGTTACTCAAATAAATATTGTATTATGCTACTATATTACAGCTCTTGGGACAGGACATTTATATACATAAACTCATGCACGGTGAACACGTTAATAATTCGTGGCCTATTGAATGAAACTCGGAATCAAATCGATCGTCGGCTACTTTTGAAGGTGAATCACATTTTATCGCGATCACGTGGTTTCCCCTGCCATAACGTCGACAACGCTAGAGTGGCGCAATGTGTTCAGTTGTAGTTCGTCTTTCGCGACGAGTACTCTGTCTTTTTTGTTCTTTGATGATATCCTCGTTCTTCTTTCCACGTCTAGGATCAATTCACAACATTGCGTTTCTATCGAGACGACAAGCATTTTTATCGCCAAGAAAAATGCCTTTCCGTTGTAATTTGCGTTTGATTAGCAGAGCCTGCTTGTCCTTTAAAAACTCGTGCACCGAGAAAAGCAATTCGCATTTTGCTGCTAGCATAACCAACAGGAACTTCTCTATCAGTGGCACGGTCAACATGAGGTGAGTCGAAATATCTAACTAGAACTTTAATCAAATCTTTAATCCGGTAATACTCTAAAATGGCTTCTTTTGTTCTTTTATGTTTTTATATATATATATAAAACTATTACATTTTGAGTAATACTTTGAAATGGTGGAATTTGGCGCGACATTTTTTACTGACCTATGCTTTACAAGTTTTTCTGTTTACTCTTTCAGACGCGTCTAGTTTTAGGCGAATTGATTCGCCTATTCAAAAGTGGCTCGCGGTGTTAATAGACACTGTTACGTATTTGTTTCGAGATAATATGGTTTACTTTGGTTCGATGACTTGTTTAATAGGGACAAGCTTACCAAAATATAAAAAAAGAATGTATATACAACTAATGTGTTTTAAGTGTTTTGGATACTATTTAGAAGAAAACACACATTTTGCGTGTGCATGAAAAGAATAAATTTGTAAGTGATGTGTAGAAAAAGAGAAAAGGTCACGAGAGTGATTTCACGAAATTAACATTAGACGCATTTTTGTGTTTCAATGAACGTATTAGTATCGATTGTTAAATCAGTAGGACCGTTTACCGGTTAATCGTGTAGAGTCAATTCATTGAGGAACACGATAGTTCATTTGATTCAAACACCTGAATACATTCGATTAGATGTATAATTATGTCATCGGCACCGAACAGGCCTGAATTTATACGCTCACGAGACGCTTTCCGCGCTGAACTTAGTTACGTGTACATATACACATGCCAAGGAGGGATTCGATACGTTTGTATAAATACTCGGAAAGAAATCTCGCGAGACGGTACAGCTAGGCTACTGCTCTCTATTGCTCGCCGTCACGCGATGCTGTATCATTTCGTTTGTATATGACACTTTTGGTCAATACGTGTGCTTAACTTTAAGATTCTGTTGAATTTGTGAAAAACGACTAATGAGGCCCGCATTCCTTCCAGAGGACTTCTTTCCATCCTCGTGTTGTACGTGGAACATCAGTGGTCCACGCGGGATCTTTTGTTCGAGTCATATGATATTTTGGTTAAAAAAAGAAACCAGATTGTGAAATATTTTCTGGTATCATCTGTCGGTACACAATTATGGCGTCTGTTTGTACCTCGTCGGTATATGCACATTGCAAATGCCTGAAATTTGTCCGGCTCTACGTTACGTTGTGAACAATAATGGCAGAGTACGCAGTTACTTGCTGCGATTGTAACAAAAGGAAGTGAAAAATGTTCATTTTTGAAATACAATTGAAAGTGAGCGTATAATTTATGGAATTATATAATAATTAATTCTACTACGTTTTTTTTTTTGAGTTATTTCTCGCCTAATCGTGTTTTCTAGCGTTAAAAAATTCGTAATTAATACATATTTTATTACAATTTTATGTTAAAATCTTTTTGTCTGTTGAAATGAAATTGAAATTTTCTGACGAACTGAAATGGACTTTAAATACAGCAGCGATATTTGCTGGAATTATTTACTGGAAATAAAATGAGATATTGTTCGTTCCTAATTATCTGCTGGAAATGAAATGAGATGTTCGTTTTTCAATTAATGTTGAATGAATTTAAGATTCACATTCAAAGATTAACTTGTTATCGTCTTATCGTTATTTGTTAATAACATCTTTGTTGAACAAATATTTATCAATAATTTTCACGTATAGATTTGGTCGAGTTGCATTCAAAGAAAAATATGTTTGATTAAAAATTGTATTTACCTTGTTGGAGGACCATATGCATGATAGATAACTTGTGATATCTTAGGCGTCATTTCCGAGGGTTCATAATTTGGTACATATTCTATCAGTTTGATTAATATTCTTATTTAATCAACTTCTTCAAATCATCCGACAATCCACATCAGTCTCGATCTTCTATTGTTTAGCTTCCTAAGATCGACGCAAAAACTGCACTGTGTATACGTTGTAAAATATTATTAGTATAATTGCAAATATCTTAACCTCTCGTTCTAGCATTATATTTATTATTTTTCGTTACGAAATCAAACAAAAACATTTCCACATTTAGAAAGATTGTAAAGAAGGAGAAGGTAATGGCATTTGTACTAGAAAAATTGATAAATTAGTTAGTTTTATGAATATGAATTACTTCTATTTATTAGAAGTTAAGTACAATCGTTCAAATAAATTTATTACTTAGATAGCTTTATTCGGATATTTGTCTTTTTGGCTGATCATTAAAAGTACATTTATCACGCATGTAGATTGATTATTTATTTATTGGATTTATTATTTTCATTTATTAGACAGATTTAAACAGTTTGATTAAATTGGATTACTTTAGTAGATATTATTTGGATGATAAATAAATTCATTATTATACGCATATTTATTCTTCATCTGCCATAGGTTTGTGCAATTCACCGGCAAAGATGGCGGACCTCAGCATCTGGGGGTGCAACTTGTCCAAGGGGGTGACATAATCGCCGTTTCCGCTGTGGACTCGCGGATTCCGAACACAATGAAAAAATTTTTGGAAGGTGGCGACGACCTGTTGAAAAAAGCCAAGAGGTAGGTGTGGAATGATTCAAAATAATTAAGAGGACCATAATAATAAATTGGGCCGTTTTTACGAACTATCACGCTGTAAAAATGATGTAAGCATATCGACGCAAAAAACAGAGATATCATGTTGCGAAAAACGCGATAATTTGCACGTAAACAAGTCGCAGCTGACTTAGAAGACGGTTATGATTAATCTTCGATAGGGTAACTGAACTTTTTGTATGTATGTTACATGAAGATTAATTAAAAATTTTTAAGACATTGTAGAGAAAAAAAAAAAATAGCAAACGTAATGTTATTAGTTAAAAAATATCTGAGATAATTTCCTGAACATTCAGAATTAGGTTAAAAGTTGTTGAAAAATTACAAGGTATAAAGGGGAAAAAAGCATATGTACTTACATAATTTAAGAAAAAGGATTAGATGTGCAGTAGATTTTTAGCAGTATTGACTTCAATAACCACATTTGACAATGAGATTCTTATTACGATATTCCGTTCGATTTCATAGCTGATCATTTTGTTCCCAGGGAAGACGAAGTGAACCTGTTGACCATGGTAGAAAGGTTTGTGCCATTGAAAGAATTTAGTGTGAAAAATATTCTTTGCGCATCATTTAAGCCCCTTTAAATTAAGCTTCTGTAAGATACCATTAATCCATAGTATTTGTCTTTCTCTCTGCGTTTGTGTCAACAATTTGTTTGTACTTGTATATAATTCACATATCATACTTATTTATTCTTTATCTATATTTTACAAATATAGCTATATTTTACACATCATATTTCAGAAATATATTTATACGTAGATTACTATTTTGTATTCTACAGATGAATATATTTGAAAATTTCGAATACATTCTGTATTCTGTCTTCAGAGAAATCAGTTTTTATTACTTTAGAAATAAATGCCTTATTTCTTTTAATATATACGTAGAATGCTTTTTTAAATACATATGTATATCAAATTTAATGGCTTCAACATGTACATGGAATACTTCTTTTAATACATATGGATGTTCCCGGTATCTATGGATAGCCTTTTATATCCTGATGTATTGCAGTTATGAAACATTTTTTACATGTGGATTGCATAGTACAAGGAGGATATATTTTTGACAAAGATGAATCTTTTTCCTTTACATTATTATTTCCTAAGGCATGAAGGTAAATGTCGCATTTTTTATCGCGGGGGGGGGGGGATTGGCTCAGTAAAACAATAACAAATTAATTGTAAAAATGGTAGGCGAATGAATAATTGATATTTTGTTTGATATGCTAATCGATAGGCGTCGGCCATCTCACGGTAGCCCAACTTAAAAAAACTAGCCCAAATCCAATAATACATGGATGATATTCGCTTTTGATTAAGTTATAACGGACACTTTTTGCAGCCTCGCACATGCACTCATGCACGTTTAACGGGGCCTTTTAAGGTCGTCTAACTCTCGTTTATAAGCATAAGATAAACGGCTGGTTGCCGACAACTAAACCTGACACATATGCTGCCACAGACGCATATCTACAGACAGAAATACACTGTATTGGTATCGTCAGTTTTTGACGAATATCTTAAAAGCTAAGCGAGTTCACTCATTCCTTATATGTATAAGAAAAAGTTATTGATATAAACTATAAAACATGCAACTAAGATGTCAAGTTTCGTGTTAGCCTCTACAAAACATATCCAAATGAAACATACCCTATTTTCTTTGCCGGACACCATGTTGTACAACAAAGAGAACAACCCTATCAAAAGTACTCCATTCAGTAGCCACTATGTGATGCTAATACCAACAGACAAATAAACAAACAGGCAAAAATTACCAAAATTATTTTCTTTTTGAGCCTGTTTTGTTTTATTTTATTTTATCTTTTTCTTTTTCTTTTCCTCATTTTTCTTCTTCTTTTTTTTTTTTTATTCAATGTATGTCGCGGATCTCATCACGGAAAGTATATCAGTTCTTATCTTATGTTTTCTTATTTTATTTTTATTGTGCACCTCTTTTTCTATTTTTATAACTTGCTAGTGTTACAGAAAATACATAATCGAAATAGTAATTGCGCAATGATTAATTACATACCTGTATTGATATAATTCAGTCATTGACAAGCCAGTCTTTACAATCGAAACTATGTACAGGATCAAATAATTTCTATATCCGTAGATGCGCAGGTAGACGATGAAGTTGCTTAAGCTAATCTGAGAAATTATTCTTGATCTTTCTCCTTAATCGCTTGCAGGTATAAAAAGATAATGTATGTAAAGCAGTGTGACGTTTGATGTTAGCTATACGCAGGTAGAGTTGTGCAAAATATCGTTCGAGTAACGGATATCTAATGAAACTCGATGATCTATAATCTATGCCCTTGAACTCTTATTTCAGTTCTGGAGCTATACAGGCAATTAATATTTTCATGATTTGGTGTCTTTAGAAATTATAATAAATGTTTACCTATCTCGAAATTAAAGTAAATCCCGTTTGCTTTAGCACTTGTAAGTTTAGTTACACGAATTTTCATTTATAAATGGTAATAAATATCAACAACCGAGGCCATTTTTTCCTTAAATTTTGTCAAAAGGAAAAGGAGAGAAATCAGGAATAAATAATAAATAATAATCTTGATCATAATTGCATAAAAAGGTAATCTAATTAGAAGATAGCCCAATTCTGCCATCAGAAAATGATTGCCAGATGTATCTCCATCCTGAACACTAGTTCAACTATTGCAGAATAGTGGCAGAAGGACGCAGCGTGATACCTGAAACGGATGTGACTTTCTTGGCACCAGTTACAAAGATGGACAAGTTGGCGTGCGTTGGTCTAAATTATAGTGGCCATTGCGAAGAACAGGGAGTATCGCCCCCGGAATCCCCTGTAATTTTCAGCAAATTCCCTAGCAATATCATTGGACCGCGCGATAACATCATGCTTCCGTCGATCTCGGAGGTAGGTTCAGGAACGACGAGGGAAACGCATTACCGAATCTACATTATCCTCGCGTAGCCGTGATCGTTTCTATATTTATAATAGTCCAGATGATCAGGTAATAAACTTAAACTTTCGAGCTAATTATAGAACAGTTTACGTGAAAAAGAAAATATCGGTTTATCGATCAATCATAAAAGATTTTTACTTACTTTATTTTATCTAGTTTATCAATCGAATTACTTGATGCACAAGAATAGTTACTACATTGACGAGCAAGTATATAATTTAAATGTTGGCCTAAGTCTTGATTATATAATCAGCGAACAATTAGAAAACTGTCTTAATCTTTCTGTCCATGCAGAAATGATACCGGTTCTTATCTAATCGCGACCTAATCCGTTTACCTAACAATAATCCTTATCTAATCGTTTACCTAACAACCCTCTGATGCTGTTATGTAAAATACTAAACACAATGTTGTCGCATATGTATTTTTTCACTGGTGATTATTTTGATAGAAAGTTGACTGGGAGGCCGAGCTGGTGATAGTAATCGGCAAAAAATGCAAGGCATTGAACAAAGACGAGGGAGAGGAATGTATTTTTGGTTATACGATAGCGCAGGATATCACAGCGCGAGATTGGCAAAAATCGAAGAGAAATGGCGGTCAGTTTTTACTTGGCAAAGCTATGGACACATTCTGCCCCATGGGACCAGCTATTGTTACCAAGGAAGCCATTTGTGACATTAACAATCTTTCAGTCAAGACGTGGGTGAATGGTGATATCAAGCAAAATGGAAACACAAGCGAGTTGATTTTTAAACCTCACGAAATCGTCGCATATATTTCACAGTACGTACTAGCCAAGAACATCTAATATATCTCTATTATTTTATGCAATACGATAATTTTACCATTGCAATTTTGTTAACTTGATCGTTCCATCGAACAAATCAGCTTGTGTTTCTTTCAAGGATCTTATTATGTAATCGTGTCTTTCAGATTTATGACGTTATTGCCAGGAGACGTGATTCTAACAGGCACACCAGCCGGCGTTGGATTTGCCCGCAAACCACCTGAATATCTACAGGTAGCACAATCGATGATTCGTTTTACGATATTAAGCATTCAAGTATGGATATATTTTAATAAATCTTTCCCCTCGAACGTAGTAAAAGTAACAAAGCTAAATATACTTGTAATAAGAAATTGACTCGTAAATAACCAATTGCCGCGTTTCAAATTCTTAACTAGGATCTTAATATTGCTCATCGACGACAGCCATGCCACGTTTCACGAAATTTTTGTCTCTTTACGTTTATATGATATTAACTTTACGTTTGTATGATATTTATACACTTTTTATTGGATTTGTTTTAGCGCGGGGACGTGCTAGAAACAGAAATAGAGGGCCTAGGTCGTCTGAGAAACAAGGTTCTTTGATCTGGTGGCGAGTGGAACATGCTTGAGGGGAATCGTACGGGAGAACGATTCACCCGAAAAATGACCAAACATACGTTACAGAAATGGCGAACCGATGTCACAGGGCCATGGCTAAATCGCGATTTCACTCTGAACTGGTTTAACGTGCGATAACACGAGAAAGGAACGATATAATTTGAAACACGAAAAGAACACGACAATGTCAGTTTACAAAAATAGTAATAATAATTGAAATAGAAAAAAGTTGGAGATATATCGCAATATTCTTTAAAAAGAGCCCAAGCCTAGCCGTACGCATTCAAATGTCTCGATAACAGTATACCTATCATCATGCATCATATTTACATTCTTTACAGATTTGTACAAGTTGAGATTGTCTCTAAAAATATAAACTCGTACGAGTGATTTTTTATCGATGGATTGTTTTTTATTGACCTTTATGAATTTGTATAAAAATATTTTCTCAGAAATTCTTCCGATGATGATTCTCGTGGACGCCTTCTTGTTTCCGGAATGCTTGATACGATGTTTTCATTGGAAAATTAATTGTAGAATTTTACATTACTTGTTTCTTAATAAAAAGTTTCCACGATAGACGAAGTAGAAACTTATTATTTTACATTTTGTCACATGTTCTGAAATATATACCAATCATTCGAATCTCGGTACAAACACGCGCGCGCGCGCGCACACACACACACGTGTGTGTATACCATGTAATATATCGATGAATTAGAGACGTATGTCTGTCCTTGTGGCAGAGTAGTGCGCTCCTTGTCTGCTATCGATGCTGCCATCTATCGGGGCCGGCTGGAACCGCGAGAAGCTAACAGAAGTATAGAATGTACGTGAAGGTAACTCTAATCCTTTTAGATAAGGGGAGCTATATTGTACGACAAGGACAGGCGTACTTCTCCTCCTAATTTCACGATTATTCGTTAATTACTCTTTTCCCTGGTAAAATTCACGAACTTTCATGATCGTACGACAAAGTTACAACCTCTGGCAAGATTCGCACATAGTTATCGACCGGAACTTACGTATAATCAGTTAGTTATCGACAGTTGTCGTAGCAGGTATCGTGGTCACCGCGCTACTTGTCTGCGATTTTTCATAAGTACC
>JACXIV010000090.1:0-67565 GCA_014737475.1 Bombus confusus
TAAAATAAATTATTATTTAGCAATTAATATCACAATTAACTGAGATAAATCAGCGTCATCCTATCGTTTTTCAGAACATGTTATCATTTGCAAAAATATCTTTATTATAATTATTTATCTTAAAAATAAAAAATATCTTTATTTTAATAAATAAAGCAGTTGTACACGAAGTACAATAAATAAGCTCTAATATGATTTACATTTTTATGCCCTCTTTATAAAAATCAAATTATAATAATATTTAAAATATTTATAAATATTTTACTTCAATTCAAATTCAAACACATTTGTTATTTTGTTATCAAACAATATTTTTATGTGCTACATATCTAAGAAATGCACAGCAGTTTAGTTCAACTATGAATGTTCTTATCTTTTATTATATTCTTATATCATTATCATGGACTTTAAAGATACAATGCTATATGCTTTTTATGTAAAAAAAACTCGCTATCTTTCAGTCTAATAATACAAAGGTTTATATATCTTGTAACGATATACTATGTTTAACCATTTGTTCTTCTAATATTAATATCCTTTCCTGTAATTTTTGTATTATATCGTCTTTTTTAGCGATGTCGTTCTTTAAACGCGCTATCATCATATCTTTATCTTCGTTTAAGTCTTGTAACAATTGATTCGTTGATGGCCGATTTTCGGGCTCTTCTTGAACTAATTGACTTACTATATGCGCCTAACAAACATTGATTATTACCTTTACCTCCAAATAATATTTTATTAAAACATCATCTTGTTTTAAATACACATACCCACTTAGGATGAGTAGCAGCTAATGTTGTTGGTATATGTCCTGTTTTCAAACTATTAATTATTTCAATTCTTTCCATATAAGTTCTTGTATGTACTATCAGTTCTAAAAGTACTATTCCTAAACTATATATGTCACTCTGGAAGAATAAATGTTGTTTTATAATATTTTTAAAAATTAGTATTTATTAAAAGAAAAAAGCAATACTTTAGGATCACATCTTCCTTGTAGTTGCTCTGGCGCTGCATACATTTGTGTTCCTATTATGGAATGGTGATTTTCACTTCGTAATGGACAAGCCAATCCAAAATCTCCTAACTGTATTTGTAGCTGTCCTGACGTTGAAATAAATATATTGCTTGGCTGAAGTAGCGTAAAAAATGATATATATTGTTAAGCAATGAAGTAAAAGCTCTTTAGGTATTTTATTTAAATTTTAATCTTTTTATTTTCTTGCTTTACCTTTATGTCATGATGCACAATTCCACGAGAATGTATATAGTCTAAACCATGAAGAGTTTGTGTTAATATTGCAACGATCATTGCTTGTGGAGTTATCTCTATCCTTTCGTCAAGCCACTGTTGAAGTGTTTTTTCACAAAGAGCCATTTGAATATACAACGTTGTATATTTATTCTTTAACATCATATATAAATTAGATACATATGTGTGTGTGTGTGTGCGTGCGTATAATAATACATATGTACATACCGTTTGTGGTATATATGGTAAAAGCATCTTATTTTTACTGGATTCTTCATATGAATTACTGCCATCAGTACAATTTGTATTATTTTCTATTTTATTATTTTGATATTCGCTATCGGTTCTGAAAGATATACTATTTGAATTAGTTCTCTCCTCATCCTTCTTAACATTTTCTTCTATAACAAGAGATGGATTCAATTCATAGGATCTAAATAATATCATGGTTAATCATAAATTATTTGATATAATTATACGTACCAGATTTACAATTTGTCCATTTACTATGTTGTGACGTGTCCTGTTTGTCATTTTCTTTTGGACTTTCACTACTGCCAGTATCCAAACTTCGTTGACTTCGTGAAGTGGAAATCTGATTTATCCACGATTTATATTCATTTCTTTTGTTATGTTCTATATTATCTAATTTGCTT
Source organism: Bombus confusus (assembly GCA_014737475.1). Lineage (NCBI taxonomy): Eukaryota > Metazoa > Arthropoda > Insecta > Hymenoptera > Apidae > Bombus > Bombus confusus. The sequence goes on from JACXIV010000090.1 coordinate 1,909, forward strand.
TGTGAATGACTTGGGGATACTAAATGCAGCCTTGAAGGCAACATTGGTTCAATCCATGCACCTTTATATGAAACTATATTGGTATGATTTAATTTGGCAAGAGTTTTCACTTCCTCAAGATGCTGCATTATATTTTTAACTCGATCAGAACGAACTGTTATCTTCTTAATGGCATATTCAATACCATCAAGACGATGTAAAGCTTTAAAAACATTACCAAATCCTCCAGCAGCAATAAAACTTATTTCTTGAAACTCTCTATGATACCGGGACCATTCTGTCATTGATGGTCTACACAAACTAAATTCGTATGAATTAAACATAATATAGCTTTCTTGTGATTGTACTTTGGAAAACGTAATATTAAATTTTACCTTGAAATCTGAAGTGAATTTTCACAACCGACTGCTGCACGTGTAACTGTAAACAAGTGATATAGGGCCTGTTGATATTGACTTCTTAATGGTTCCAATTCCATCATATTGTAAGAATCATCAATTAGTTTTAATTTGTGAAGTCTATCACAAATAGCTAAAAACAACCATAAAAATTATTTCGTAATCTATCTAAAAACTTATTAAGACACTAGAAAATTTAAAAACTTGTGAAATTTGAAATAAAAATGTAAAATGGAACATAAATCTTTAATTGAAATGTTGTAAATGATGGGAATTACTTTTTTAAATACTATTTGATAATTATTTCTGATAAAAAATAAAATTTTTAATACATCATACATGGTTAACTAACTGAATTATGGGCAAGAAGTACTTGCTTATTTTAAAATTATTATATTTAATTTTTAAATTGTACAAATGCAAGAATTTTTCATATTAACAAAAAGATATAAAAATTAGTTATTATAAAGAATATAAATATATTACCAAAATACAATTTATTTCTGCTTACTGAATCATCTTCAAATAGCATACACAATTGCTGTATGAGTGATTCAATTAAAAGACTAGTAGAAGTTTTGACTATGCTCACAATTTGCCTATTGTTCTGATTACTTTCATTGTCCAAACATAGTGTTGAATTTGCATTATTACCTAAAAAGTAAAAACGATATAACAAAATATCAGTCAGAGACTACTTAAAGTAATTGAAATTTTTTAATTTTTATTCCAGATAATAAACAATTTACTACCTAAAAATTAATTTTTGTACTATTATTGTTTTTAATTTAAACAATACATTTTTTGCGAAAATTACTAAATTACCGATTAAATAAATGCAGATGACAATATACAAAGACTAAGATTATAGTTATTAGAACTGTTACTTCGAACACATTTTAAAAACGCGCGGGAGTTTAAGGTTATATTATTTACCTCTGTCAAATGTAGTTACGCTGCATAGTGTATCCCAAGGATTAGTTAGAGGTGTGTTATTATCAGCCATTTTTAAACTTATTACATTTTTACATCAATATTTGTATTATTGTAAATTCATATACACTATCGTAGGGATAAGGTCCTCTCGTGGTCAACGACTGCACTATTTGCCAACAGGATTGCCATCCTGAAATCATAGGTATAAACCAAAAGATACTAAAAAATAGTCAGAAAATATAGTATTTCGTCGATAAATCCATGCACCCTTTGTATGATACCTTAAATACCTTAGTAAATTGGTAGCATCCGCCATGAAACGTCGTGTCGTGGAAAATCGCAAGGATATCATGGAATGTGTATGTTTTAGTTTTAATAAATTTTAAGATAAATATATCTAGGCTTAGTCCATAGTGTGTACTTTTTATACAAAGATACGTTGTCTAACTTGGAACAAAAAGTTTTAAGTCCTAGTTTTAAGCCTTAGTTTTAAGCTTTACTTTTAGATATCAGCTTTAAGTTGCGTCGTTAGTTTTAAGCGTTATTGTCAAGTTTTAATTTAAAATCACATCGTTTGTTTAGTTTTAGCATATTCGTGAAGATCGATGTATTTGATTGATGTTTATTACAGAAGCAAGATTTTGGCGACCTTTTTACTCTTTTCATTGGTATTTTGCTCTTTTGAGTTTGTGAGTCAGACTATCTATGCTTGGTAATATATATTTAATAATTTATTTGAGAATAGAAAGACGAAAATAGGAGAGATTAAAAAATTCACATTTTTATGTTTCACATACATGGAATTACAACTTTATTTGAAACTAATTAAAAGAATCATTTAAGTAATTTATTACTTTAACAGTGTGTAATACTTTCTGAAGTATTGTAAAGGTATAGGATTCTATACTTTGTTCCGATTATGGGATATCTTATTCTATATTTTATTTATAATTTCATATATATAAGACTTTATTTAGTTTTAATTCAAACCGGTACTATATACTGAATCGATAATGTCGCATGTGACACGAAAATGGTAAAAGGGTCAGGTGACCCTCAAAACGTGAGGCACGAAAAAGCACTACATATCGCCGATAAATATTTATTTATCTGTTCATGTATTTATTTATTTTTATATTTATCTATTTATTTATGTACTTATATATTTATAAATTAATAGTTTTTATATAAATATATTTTTATTCCATTATTATAAATTTACTTTTATTCTTTATTTTTGCGAATAAAAATCTACATATCCCTTACAGGAAAAACACTTAAATCAAGTGTAATATAAAAATTTCACCTTTACTTTCAGAAGTATATTCTTTTCAATAAATATTTCGTTTCTAGCGATATTTACTATTAAGAGAATATTTTTATTATGCGTATGGTAATAATCTCTTGCAACATTAAGTTTCTTATATTTTCTTATTTCTATTCCATTAAAGTCTATTATTAAATTCATAATTTTTTATCTTTCTTAATTTAAAAAAATATAACATTTCGTTTTATAGCTTTGTCTGGATTCATTATAATTATTTTAGTAATAGAAAAATAATTAGCTGGAGAATTTTAATTATATTTCAAAGAAATCGAAACCTCTCGCGCTTGTGCAGAACGATGTCCGATGCTGTCATGATATTAATCTTTTTGTCATCACTCGTTGGACTCTCGCCTCTATGTTTCAGTATAGGAGTGTTCAGGCCTGTAGTATGTATATAGTTATCAATAATTCCATGATTTAATTTAAACTAAATAATAAATAATATAAATTTAAATAATAATAAATTTAATTCATTGAAACTAGTAATAGACGTTTCAATATCGGTTACTGCTTATAAAACGGAAAATGAATATCCATAGATTAAAAGTCAATTTCAATCTTATAAGCAAAATTGCAATATGAGTAAATAATTTTTTTATTGTATATAATTTTACAGTAATACAGAATGCGTTATAAATATAGAATAGAGAATCACATTATAAATTGAAATTACTTTTTGTAAATCGATTATATATCGATTATATTATATTAATCGCATACTAAGCAAACAAAAAATGTATAGTATCGTGCAATTTTTACCTATATATAGCACGTAACTTTTGGATTATGTAATGTGGGAAAGAGATGAATACGGAAGAGAAAGCTAAACAATGTTATGTTGGTATCCATACGACCTTGAAATGTAATATAGTGCGTAGTGCAGTTGGTGGCATACATAGTTGCACGTGGTACGGAGTCATTGACTTTAGAAATACTTTCCACTTTCTACTTAACATGTTCTTGCTGATTTGACCTCCTTTGATCTCTTATCCCTTCTTTTCCCTACATCTTATATGTTGACTATAAGTACATTATAAAACATTAAATAAATTTCCTGAAATATCAAGTATATAGAATTATATAAATTAATTAATTAACCATAGATTAATTTTCATAAACAATTATAGATTGTATAATAAAATAAAACAGATTTTATAGTTGATATGTATTTTTATTTTGATGAATCAATAGTTATAAAAATTGGCAAAATTTCTTTCTTGTAACACTTATTTATAAATAAGTAGACTACGGATAGTTATGCATATTCATGTTTTTATAAATGCAAGTAAAGAACTTAAAGTTTTACTTTTTAAATATTATAACTAATACTGTATTTTGTATATGCTTATATTTTTGAATATTAGGTTAATCCTGTATATTTTTGTATATTTAAATTTTCTATAAATGTATAGACACCTGCAGTCTAATAATAATAATGCATGTTGATAACTAATGCTCGAAAAAAATTCTAATTTTAGAGAAGTAATATTAATCATCTATAATGATATCAAAAAATGCTTACACAATTCTTTTAGATAACACAATAAAAAATAATAAACAAATGAAACAAATTAGGTTTGTCAATAAAACATGTGAAGTTTTATAAGTAAATTTTACAAATTTGTGTGAAAGGAAATCCATAATCTAAAATTCCCAACTTATTAATTTACTAATATTGTTAGTTTGTAAACTATTGTAAATTATTACACAGTTTTGATAACAAATATTTGAATGAAAAATTCCTATTTAAATATTAACTGTTAATATATATTTATTCGAAATATAACCATATTTTTAAGAATATTTCGAAATAAGAAATATGAAAAATACCAAACCGGTTATTCTAATCGGTTGATTTAAATACAATGATCAAAAAGAAATTTCTGATTCCCTTTACGGTTGTTTTCGAAATTAAACTCCATCACTATACTGATACAAAATAAATATAAGAATATGTCTTGATAAAATTTATTTAGAATATATGATTAATTTTGTGTCATTTATTTTGAGTTATCGTATCAATTAAAACTAAGCATTGGTCAATAAACACAGTTAGTATATTGTTTAAAGCTTTACTTTATTTCCATAAATATATAAACATATAGTGTTCAGCAAAAGTATTGGTACAGATTAGGTTTTCCTAAAATTAATAAAATTCTTTACCATAATCTCTTGTAAAATATAATTCTAATCTAGATGTTAAATATATTGTAATTCGTTATTGGTAAGTATTTGTATAATGAAAATTAATAATAAAAATACACTATAGACTGTTTTTAACAAAACATATGATTTTAATTACTATAAAATCGATACAAAAATTAATTTTAGACCGATTTAGGAATTAAGATACCGTCAAAAAAATAATAGCTTCAGAAATGTTGATTTCTTATACTATAAGTTAGTTAGTTCTAAATAAGGACTAGATATTTAAGCTTTAAATTCGAAACTTATATTACAGAAAGAAGTTAAATAAAAAATTATTACTTTTTTATAAATTTATAAGAAAAATGACCTATGCTCATATTTTGTATACATCTATGTAGCGTGTTATAATTAGAAAAATTTGATATTTTTTAAACATTTATGAGAAATTTCAGGGTACAAACTACACAGAATGCAATACAACATGCAAGAATATATGAAATATTCAAAGTATAGTATTCACATTAGTATAAAATTTAACGGGTAAAAGAATCTCTACGTAGATTTCATATTTTTAGCTATGTTTATAAAAATATAAAACTACATAAACATCCGCAGTTTCATTTAAGATTACACAGGAAAAGACATAAACCAATTTTCACTGTTTCAAATTTTTATGCTGCTTGGTGGTTAAAAATGAATACTAAACTTAAACTTGAATGACAAAATGACAAAACTATACAGGTATCTAATCCGAAATAAAAGATGTAGTATTGCACTGTAGTTACAGATTAATTAGAGAGAGCGACAAATTTTAAAATTGTATTCCTGTAAAACCCAAAATATGCGACTTACTATCTGCAATTATAGATATTTTATTGATCTTGTCTGTATGCAATGGATTGATATATCAACTTTCGTCTCAACTTTTCAACCTACAGGACGGTGAAAGACCGGGAAGACGCGGTGGTCAATAAAATAACAAATGGACCAGGTTATGTTTTCTCTTCCCTTTGCCATTTTAGTTTCAGCACGACCGCGAGTCATTTCTAAGGTCGCCGCTGGCATAGCTTAAAACAAGTCGCGTTAAGATTGGTCAAGGTACGACATCGCTCTAGAGTTGATTGCTACCTCGACCGTAACCCCACTACTCTTCTCTCCCTACCCTCGAGATTTCTATTTGGTCCATAGCCCCACCACTCATCGCCCGACCTCTTGTACCTTCGACGCGACGTCTCGGAACTGGAATCCTTGTCGATCTCGCCGCGACCCCGACACTGCGTGTGTTTAAGCCACGTAAGTCGTGTTGACCCACGTGCCTCCACAGGATCGTACATTGTACTAATGGTACCTTATGCTCTCAATTTGATATGTTATTCTTATACATATAGTGAAAATAATTATTTATTTTTTTACCAAGAAACTTTTTATTAAAGAATGAAGAGAAATAAAAATACATGTTGTTTTTTAACTTTCCTAGTCACAAGTTATAAACTACCGATTTTAATTAATTTCCTTCTGCGGCGTTAATAGATATGACGAAAGAAGAAATTAAATATTATAAATAAATTTTATGTTTTATCAATCACTTTAGGTAGAATGAATTTCGAATCGCAAATTACCAGATATCAGTACCAATAAAGTTTTTTTTATAACAATAATAGATCTGGTGTGTAAGAAGTTAGATTTCCAATTAAATTTTTCAAATTACTGATAATTTGATTATACTATATGACGTAACACTGCAAAGTTATAAATATATATATACATATACATATATATATATATATATATATATATATATATATATATATATATATAACCTATAACTATTAACTTGTCTATTTACTAATATTATTAGCTAATAAATTATTAGTTATTATAGCTGGTAGATTAGTAAAAAGATCCATACAATCGTTTATCAGGTTTACGTTTCATAATAATGTCTAATTGGTAATTATGCAGTTTAGTGACATTTCTCAATTTTGATTACTTAACTCGAGTTGCATAACTGGACTAATATTATTTATTTTTTGTCACCCTACAAACTTTTTATTAAAAAATATTCTTATAAATAATATTCAAAATTTTACAAGACACAAATTACGAATTGTTAATTCTAATCCATTTTCTTCTATGACAGTAAGTTTGGTGATAAAAAGATTGGATGTTATAAATAAATTTTAAAATTGCAAAATTGTAAAATTGCAAAATTGTAAAAGAGAAGCCTATAACTTATAAATTATAATTTAATTACATATTAATTACTAGATTATTATTATTATTAAATTACCATCGATTAGTAAATTATTGTTCAAAATATTATGCAATTGCAAACAGCAATTAAGATTTGAAACGATAATTTTGTCTACATTTACGTGTTACAAAGAGTTGACATATTTTATCCTTCAAATACGCTTTAAAATTATCATTAATTAACATATTATATAATACATATGTACTTCGATTTCTATTGTTATCTCTTTTTGTAATAGAAATATGAATGCGCAATAACGATTCTGAGTCCGAATGTATGTAAAATAATTGAATGTGGTTTGACGTAATTCAAACCCGGAAACGTGTTTCGAAAGTGCTCTTAATAGTACAATAAAAATTATCAAAGCACGCGATAAAATTAATCTAAAAAAAGTTGTGATAAAATTGGAGATGTAGTTGTTTTTCTAATGTAGTAAATTCCTGAGTGTATTTATATTATGTATATTTCTTTTCTAACGTTCAATTTTGAAAGCATAATAATGTGACGATAAATTCAGGTTTCGAGAAACACGTCAGCCTATCTATCTATTATCTGGCCTATTACCTGAATCAACGAATGTGTATCGATGAAGGGCTACTATCATAACGTTCTACTTAAAAACACTTTTGAAAATTGATATACAATTTAACATAATTTATAAGTCCCTACTTATCCAATATATGTATGTATAAGTTATTTCAATAACATTAAATATTGCATGTAAAATGAATAAAATATTGACAATATTGCAAAAATGCTATATATTGTAATATGAATATTACAATGTAAAGAAATACAAAAAAGGTATTAAAATATATCAAAACTGCAAAAAGATATTAAAAAATCAATAAACTGTACTAGAATTGTTTTATCATGTTCAATACAATATAACACACCACACTTATAGTATAAAATATGAAGAATATTAAGAAACATATTTTACTTCGAATTGTACTAAAACAATCAGCATATACACATGTACTTGTAAACCTTAATTTATCTACTTTATACATCATTCTTACGAGATATTTAAAAAATATGAAACTACATTAAACATATCAACGATATTGTAAGATACAGAAATATTTTAAAAATATTAAATAGTATTAAAAGTTAATAAACTTATAATGTTTTATTTTGAATTGTACTAGCAAAATTACTTAGATATCTTTGAAACCAAACTGGATTCAAATAGAATTGAAAAAATTTTTCCTTGATCTTCATTTTCATTTTGAGATTATTTATGAACTGACAGAAATAACGAAGAAAGAAATTAAAGTATTCAAAAACATTCGATAAAATTTTAATATTGTTAGATACGGTGTTGATGCTACCGTCACTGCTATCGTCTACACACTACACACCACCAGCACAGACTCTCAGGGGCACCACTACACAAAAGCAAGGAGTACCAGTGTAGCCCCGTCGTTCTTGCCACCGCACGCGGCGTCCAATGCCCCGTCCGGAGGTAGCAGCCGTGGTTTCCACTTGGCACACGTGCACCGCGCGCAGTGGGTCATTGCTCTCCTGTGTTCGAAAGTAATATCGTTATAGCGGACGGCACTTGTCCCAGGCATGATCATCATGAAATCCAACAAATTTGCTCATTTACAATTAATTACGTGCTAATATATACCTATAATGAATTTATTAGATTTTTCAACTTTTTTTTTATTTTGTTGTCTAACGCAACAAATTTCTTCAATTCCGTAGGTTTGTTTAGTAATTATGTTAAATTTTAATATGTACAAATTTGTATTTTGGGTAGAATGTTTGTCGAATTTTATTGTGATGAAATGAAAGATAAAATTTTTGTATATCGTGACAAAAAGGGAACTAATGATACATACCAAGGAAACAATAATGACAGATAAAGCAAGGACAGTCAACTAGTGACGAAAACTGAAAGAAAGAAAGAGAAAGTACTACACGCGCCGATCATGAATTCACCAACACATCTGTATCGACCGGATTTAACCTCTGGCAGCTTCCTGTACCGGCTGTTAAATATCATGCAGACTGCCTTTGCCTCGTCATTAATGAACACTCCTTTTCGATGTGCCAATGTTTTTGCATTTACAGGTGTATATGCATATCTGATAACTAATGTCTTTTACTTTTATAAAAATATTTTATTTTTTGCATTTTTCAAAATACATGCGTGTAAATATTGGGAATTAAAGATCTTATTTCTTTCCATGTAATATTTATGATTATATATAATATTTGTATATTATAACATATATATAGTATCTCATACATGTATTTACAAAAGTTGTTATTTTTAAAATAAATTTTTGCATTTTTTACTAAAACATTTGCTAAATGGAAATAATTGTTTATCTAAATATTACTACAAGCACATATACTATATGCCAAACATACATAATTTTCGAATACGAAAGTCGAGTGAACCGAGTTAGATTTGACGTAAGTAATAAAAACCCCGAGCCGAATACATATTTTGATTATTCTAGCGGTGATAACGAATCTGTGATTAATCAACCTTATCATAACGTACGGTGGCGTCACATATGCGTGTGTAGAATACGCGTCTCAGTCTCTATAGACTGAAGATATCTATGTCTCCGTCTGTCGACGGTCTTTGTCATGCTTGTATCGCGGGGTCGGCCGAAACCACGACTACTGCCTCCACGTGCTGCGAAAAGCACTTACTCGCCCTAAATTGTAGGTCGCCGCCGTTGTTGCAGTGGTGGGGGCAGTCAGAGTGGAGGGGCAGGGTCGAGCACGGCACTTCGGTCATGATCGATGATTTCCGTCGCCGTTCGGTATGGCCAGGCGGTAAACATTACACAGTACGATTGGCCGTGTCCTGAGGGTCCTTTGGTTTCGTTTTCGAGTTTGAGTTTTTCGTCGGCATTCAGTTCGTGAGAAGTGACAAATAAACGCGACATGCGTTAAAGAGAACATCCGTAATTCGTTTCTGTTCTGATCTCTCACGTTATTTCGTTTATTCGTTGTTCTCCAAAGGATGATGAGCTGGAACGTGGGATTTCTTGGCCGTGGAAGGGTTTAACCAAAACCTCGCAGGTGGGAGATTTTGACATTTCTACGTCATATATTGCACGAGAAGCAATAAATTTATAATAGATACTTTTGATACTGTTGATTTTTAAATACTATTGAAAACGATAGTTAAACGTAGTTTTCTTTCCTTCTTTTCAATTAGCTAAATTAACATACGTACTGGAATTTTATTGTATAAAAAATTGCAAAATCAGTGACAATTTAAAAGAAAATGATAATTTGAATCTTTAATCGATCTTTTTATGGACAGTCAAGGTTAAGATGTAATACGAAATTAAATATCTTTTTTTTAATTTTCAAAAAAGATTATTAAGAAAGTGGAGGAAAGAGTGAAAAATTGCTGACACTGAAATCAATAGTTTTCTCCTTGGCCGCGAACTTCGGTCGCGCTAGTGGCGTTATTTTTCGTGATCAATCGCATTTTCCGTATCCTGGAAGTGTTGCGAAATTGAGAAAAAGGAAGGAGATTGAGGTGGGAGGGGGGGGGGATATCTTTATGATAAAAAGAAAGAAAAATCGCGATAGATTTGCTTAGGAGAAGCGATATGTAGCTGCGGTTCGTGATGTAACTCAACGTCCTTACTGCGCGACGAGTTGCACGAGGTCGGTGATCGCTATAAAAAAATGCGGCGAGTACACGTGGAGGCAGCAGTAGGCGGTTTCTACCGCGGCGCGGTATTGCACCACCGCCGACCGCGACGACTGCCTCACTAAAAGCCGCGCGTGCAGGTTTAACCCAGCCTTAACCTATTCTGAACCGACGACCTCGTACGAATGTGCGAACAATGTCGGGTTTCTTCAATAAGCTTTCCTATTAAATTAGAAATTTAGATGTCAAGCGTTTCCATTACGTATTTCTATTTAAGTAGCCATCAAGAAATACGCTAAATTAATTTCACTCGAAAGATTAATATGTATGTATATTTATTAAGATCAGTCGAGTTACTGCTGTTTTACTAGATATCTCTGATGGCATTAATTAAAATTTAATATGGTCGTGTTACACGATTTCATCAAAAATTTATTGAAATTTGTTTGAGATAAGATTATCATTATGTCTTAAGAAATTGATTGAGAAATACTTAATTAATAAATGGTAAATAAATCTTTGGTTGTAAAAACACTAACAAATATCAATCTAAATATTCTTAATTTTATTGATATAGTACATAACAGGTTAAAATGATAATTTTTACTTTAGGCTATTATGCAATAGAAATTTCTTTACTTATATATATATATATATATATATATATATATATATATATATATATAAATTTTTGTAGAACGAAATTGATAGCGTGTATTCTAATTAGCAAACTCTCCATTTCATATTTGTTAACAATTATTACCAAAAAGATAAAAATAATCTCACAAATTACTTTTTATACAATAATACAAAATAAAACAAAGAATATAATATAATGTTTCTTAAAACATAAAGTCAAAAGTAATGTATAGTGTAATGTATAGTAAATAAATTAGTAGGAAAATATCTTTGATAAGTGGTCAAGATGATCATTGTCTTTTTCTAAATAAACGGAACGAAAAGGTAGTGAGTGTGACAGGTTCGGTGCGTCGATAATACGTTCGGGTCCATCATAGGCCCGGTAAAATCGGGGACGGGCTAAAATTGCAGGATGCGTGCGCGTATGTGATGCGTGAGCGTGCGTGTACCCACGGGGCGGCGCGTCGCACGATTCGTGGGCGTTTTTTTAAGATTTGAAAAGAGGCAAATGGTGGGGAACGGAGCCGTATTACCCCAATGTTTCGAAGCAGCGCGTAATCAAAGCGTTCAGATACAGTTGCGTTCACACGTAGGACGCGTCCTACTGTTTTCTTCTTATCCATTTCATGTCGATCTACCTCACAAGAATAGTCTTCCACTGTACAAATAAATGCTTTATTGTTATTGTTATTATTCTACAGGTAAATCGACTTGATGACGTTTTGTATTTATATTTATATTTTCTAAAATAGAGTTTGATGATTAAATTTGACTAAAACTTTTGTATTATAATTTCTGTATTATAAAAATATTGCACTTTCTTTTTCTTTTTTTTTGTATTATAAAATTTTTTTTGCTGGATATATTTAAAAAGTACCTGTTATATATTGTGTTGATTAATTTTAACTTTGAGTGATGCTTTTTAAAATAGCTTTTATAGAAAATTGATTCGTTACCGTTTCTATAATTTGCTTCGTAAATTTTGTAATTTGTAAAAAATGAATGTGCACTGAATTATTCAACATTGTGAAATGCTTTCAATGTTATGTACATTGTTGCAGCATGCCATTTGTTTTCATGACAAAGTCACGTAAATAAATTCCATTGTAATGCTGAAAGCCAAGTATAATTCTTACATTTGTCTTTAAAATGATATCGTTTTTCGATTGCATTACTTTAATTCAATTTATCCAGATATGAAAAGTGAAATAAATATTTACGAAGGCGCACTACAAATATGTTTATTTTAATAAATGCCTTTGATTTATTTATTAATAGCATTTTCAGATAATAATATTTTCACCTGAATTTTAAAAAAATTTTTTTCAACTGCGAACTATTCGTAGTAATTCCACATTCTGTAGTAAATTTAATTATTTCAAAAAATTATATTCTATAAAAATCAGCCATCGTTTTCTTCTATTATTTTCAGATTGATACGTTCGTAGCGAAGAATGGTGGGTTACTATCAAACGAAACAGATGACAAATTCGACGACGATGTCGGTTAACAACGAGGTATCAACCGTGGAGCCACTAAATCCGGTGAAAAGTCTCGTATGTAGTCCGGATTTGAGCGTGTTCACACCAGCGTGCAGTGGCGAGACTCTATCGGCAAATGTCGAGGAGAAGACGTACCAGTGTTTGCTGTGTCAAAAGGTCTTTGATCAGAAGAGTTTGTATCAGAGCCACCTCCGTTCGCACGGTAAAGAAGGCGAAGATCCTTACCGATGCAATATTTGCGGGAAAACTTTTGCGGTACCTGCGCGACTGACTAGACATTATCGTACGCATACTGGTGAAAAACCGTACCAATGCGAGTATTGTAGTAAATCGTTTTCCGTAAAAGAGAATTTAAGCGTGCATCGTCGTATACATACGAAAGAACGGCCTTATAAGTGTGATGTGTGCGAACGTGCATTTGAACATAGCGGTAAGCTGCATCGACATATGCGAATTCACACCGGAGAACGGCCGCACAAATGTACAGTCTGCTCGAAAACGTTCATTCAAAGCGGACAGTTAGTAATACACATGCGCACGCATACCGGTGAAAAACCATATGTTTGCAAGGTCTGTGGCAAGGGATTTACATGCTCTAAGCAACTGAAGGTACATACCCGCACGCACACTGGGGAGAAACCTTACACTTGCGATATCTGTGGCAAATCCTTCGGTTACAACCATGTCCTCAAATTGCATCAGGTTTGTTTACTTCTGATAATATACTATGCATAGATGAAGTTTTATATATATATGAAATCTCCATAATTTATTTACTTATATTACTTTATATCAACACTTATATTTAGCCATAATTAATATAACTTATATTCTAACCATTTGTTGCTTTAAACAAAGATTATATAATAATATTATATTATTTTATAATAACATCAATATAAAGTAAACTCAGTTTCATAAGAATAAGTCCAAGATTTAATGCATTATAATTATATGTATAATTATATATAACTATATGCATATACATAATTTTTTAAACATTATTGTCAGGTATATGTAAAATTTGAAAGGCATTAATTAAATTTTAATTCAAATTAATGTTATGTTATAAAATGTAAATTACAATGATTTTGTCATTGTTTTGTAATTGTTTTGTAATTTTAATGTTCCATTAGAGTCTTAAACTCATATAATAAACTATTATAAATGTATTAGGTTGCCCACTATGGTGAAAAAGTTTATAAGTGCACACTATGTCACGAGACGTTTGGTTCAAAGAAGACAATGGAGTTACATATTAAAACTCATTCAGACTCATCGGTCACTGGTTCTCCTCGGGACTCACCAATTGAGCCAGAGATTGAGATCTCGCAGGCAAATAGTGTAGGCACTGCTAGTGACAAGGAAAACCGCAAGACTGAAGAGCCAACTGATGATGCTGCTGCTGCTTATGACAACAATCCACGAGATTTTCCTTATTACATGTATTCCAGAGAGCAGTATTCACAACCACTTCTGATGCCTAGTGAAGACAGAGCTTTTCAAACGACATCTGTAGTCCCTGTTGAACAGTCTCATTTGTTTCTGTATCCTGAAGTTTCTCCTACATACACTGGTCTTGGAATTCAGAGCAACGAATTTGTCAGTGATTGCTCATCTCTTCTCAATTTACCAGGGAATGACGCTCGTAGAAGAGTAGAGGCTGCACTGGAAGCAGTCGAAGAAGAAAGACAGAGGGAGTATGGCATCAGGATTGAAAGAGAACCGATTTTAACTCCTCCAAGTAGCAATCCTGTAAGTCCTGTTCCTTCGCCGGATCCTCTCGATTTGGCAATTCCAGTACGAGAAACGTTAATTCTCCCTCCAAGAAAACGGTGTAAAATGATCCTGGAGTCAATGGAAAGTGAGAGAAATGGTCTCATCGCCTCTCAAAGACAGAACTCTGTTATTCAATTTGCAAAAGCATCATAGTGCAAGATGTGGAAGAAATTGATGATGAACCAGTGATAATTTCATAGACGGTGAGACATAATCCAAGTTTTGTGGGGAAGTATAAAGAACTAGATAGTAGTGTGCGGTTATGCGTATGTACAGGATCGGCATGAGCTAAGAAAAATTCGGGCTGGTTCTTGATACACTCGTTTTGCTCGGGTTCTGGAATGTTTCGGAATAGGCATGAACGGGCAGTATTGCTTTGGATCGGTTCGACAGAAGATCAACTAAAGAGCCCCATAGATCCAGCTATGTATTAAAGGGAGATGTATAAAAAAATGATTTTTGCATGCTAATTTAAAACTATAAAGCATTTGGTTTTTCCATACAGAGTTTATAGCAAACAGCGTGGTTTTAGTCGTTTATACTTTTCTTATTTTAACTTTATACTTTTTTTTATGTAAAGTTATTCAAATATTTTGTAATTGACTTAAAATCATTAGTAAAGTAAAAATAATCTTTCTTCCAAATTTTCCAAATTAAGTAAGTATTTATTCATTTAAGATTTATCATCACCGTTTCTTTCCATCTCCTTTTAATACATAGTTAAATCTATCAGACTCTCAAACTGATACTGTCCGACTTTTGCCTAGCCGATCCAAAGCGATACTGACCGTTCATGCTTATCCCGAAACATTTTGGAACCCGAGAAAAACGGGTATAGTGAGTTCCTCCAGAAATTTTTTTTTGTTGGTCCGTTCCAAAATCCGGAACATGTTCGAGACGATCCGCACATGTCTATGAGATATACATTCAGAGTAGTAATGGGCTGAAAAAATTCAAATAACTAATGTTAGAAGTTACTGAAGAACTTGTTGAGCTTTTAATTGTCTTAACAAACTTTGAATTTTGGAGTATAAGGATTAAAATATGAGTAATAGAAATAATTTTAATGCAATGATAAAATATTTCAATACTGTTACAACTAATTCAAAGATTTTAAGACTTTTAAATCTTACATTATATTCAAATAAGATAGACATTTAAAAGAAAGATGAAAATTGAATGCCCATTGCTAACTGATTAAAGAACTTTGTGCTGCGGGAATGATAGAGTTATCTTGCAGCGGAATTTCACTGCGGTATTATACGATCTGAGTTAGTTGTTTCTATACCGAGTATTTTCTGAATATTCTGGGGTTTTCTTCAAACATTCAAATATTTTTTCAAAACGAAGTACAAAGAATAAAAAATTGATAGAAATAATTTTTCTAATAGAGTTGTATTTAATTTCTGCGACTGACAAGAAACATTTAATTAGTAATCAAACCGACAATAACTTTTCTTACATTTTGAACTGTGAAAGTTTGAAGAAAGTCGAAAATTATGTTGGAAAATATACTTTACAAGCCTTAAATGAACCAATAGAAGAACGTCCAGTAATTTTACCACTTGAAAAAGTAATTCTGAAAACTTTGCAGTCTAATACGAGTATGATACAGTGGCCTCATTAATTCGCAGATTCAACTGGTTCCGAGAACTGTTTACACGTGCCTCAGGGTAAACATTGTAACACACTTAGAGCTCGCCAGCAGATTACTTATATACTATCTATTACTTATAAACTGCCAAAGGGTATAAAGGAAATGCTAGCTCGTTTCGTACTATCGCAAGTTATTTGGAACATTTTTGACAAGAATAATATCAGAAAAGGATTCCCACTCAGAACTGCGTTAGTTGAACATTATGAATCTAAATATTGCATAACTTATAATGTTAAATGATTTTATTTTGTTTTTAAAAACATCGAAATTTTGCGCTATAAAAAAATGACATCGTTTATTCTACTTTCTTCTATATAATATGTGTAGCTGGCGTGCTCAGTGTAATTTTTCACGTTATATAATATATACTATAGATATGTGTGTGTGCGTGTGCATATATGTATGTACATCATTGAATTGTAACGAATTAGTGTAAAAGTAATCAAGATTGTGCAGGTCACCGTGGCAGAACTAGCATCATCATTATAGAGGGCTTAGAACGATCGTAATCGGGAGAATTTTTAAATTCTATTTTAACTTCTGTTGTTCAAAAAAAGAGTACAAAAATATTTGACACAAAGAATATAAATTATATGATTAACTTATTATAATATTTCTAAAAGTCAACCAATTTAAATTCTGAACAAATGGATTCAAATAAATTATTTGATCTTTTAGATTGATAAATTATAATTTAAAATTTTATCGAGATTTTAAAAATTTGAGATGAGCAATCGAACGTATCGACTATTTCCGAAGCCTACGCCACTGTTACCAAAAATGAATCGTTTTCTTCCTTAAGTAATTTATTCCTTTTTTTTGGAGGTTAAATTAAAATGTTATACGTGTTTGCTATATTATAAGGTTTTCCAACGTTTACGCGAAGATCAAAGATTTAAATTTCTTGCCAAAACTAACAAGACTGATACCAGTCTAAAGAAAAATTTTCTTTACACAAACAAATTTCCAATTACGTATTAATACGATGCGATAAAAGTGATATTAAAATATGTTATTGCTCAATTTTGTCATCATTAGTCTCGTATTGTTTGTTTAAACAAACTAATAACAAATCATCCTTTGTAATGATTTATCATTGCATTGAAAATGAACAGGAAATACATTGAAGGCACTGTACAAATTCAATTTACATACTTTCATAAATGATTATTTTTAATTCCAAAATGCGCTTCCAGATGGCGCTAGTTTGCTGTCATAGAAATTAGTAACAATATTTAATCTTGTAATAATTGGTATATTAGTATCTTGCAGTTTATTCTTTTTTTTATTTCTTAACAAATGCATACAAATTATGAATTGTTTTAAATTGCTCCATAATCCATTTGCAGTTACTGGTCTGTTTTAGAAATTTATTGAAATTTGAATGTATTTATATTATCAGTATCTTTGGTGTATTAATTCTTCATTATTGATCATATTAAGGCCTCTGTCGATACAGTAGTTTCTGTACAGCAGCTGTCTGTGAATAATTAGATTCAATTTAGAACAAAACACTAATTGTGTTTCTGTGTATCTATTATGAAGAAACCATAGCAAATGGTTCAACTATCTGTTTCGTTAAATTATCAAGATCCGCAAATATGATTGTAGAAGCACACTAATTTCAAGTACAAAAGCATTGAGTCAAATTCAAGATTCAACAATCTTATAAAAAAAAAAAAAAAAAAAAAAAAATTTAATATTATATATGTATATTTAAATCCCAATGAGTAGTATTGACCACCTTAAGAGGCTTGGTTTTAATGAAACAGATCTTACTGGAATATAACTGATCAAAGTTCTCGCTGTGAGAATGAAGCTAGTAAGAAAAAAAGTACCAAACTCATTATTAAAAACTTCATTATGCCAGAGTATCGAGAGGAGCTATGCTCACTGCCAGTACAAGTATGTGTGTGTATACAACACATGCGAGTTTAATATTAAATATTAAATTGTATCGTCACAATTTACAATTTAGAGCCATCTGTATTTACATTTGGCATTGCTCCAGTATGGCATACAGAATGTTTTATAAATTGTGAAGTAATTTAATGGTAGATTTCGCAAAATGCATCAAATAAGCGACAGCGTAATAATGTTAATAATATTAAATAAATTTAACAGAAACATAAATTACACACTAAGTTTGAATCTGTATTTATAACCAAATTTGATATCATCATTTTTATTGTAACATTCTGAAGTTCATTTCAAAAATATTGTAGTTCATAAAATTTTATTAAGGTCTTATTTTAAAAAGCGTTTTATTATTATTAAAATTAAATGTACTTTGCGTTTAAATCTACCACTAATTATTGATCTGTGGTTTATAAAACAGCTTGAGTATATACTGAGCCATGTTTATATTAATAATTAATGTAATATTTATATAGGAGCTCATGTATATTACACCTTTTCCTTTTCTTTTTTTCTTTTACAAGAATAATTCGACACGTGGCCTATTCCTATTTTTTAAGACGTTGAAGCTTTTTGTTGTGTGCGAATTATATTCTCATTTATTATATAAATCACGCATGACATGAATTTTATGTGCAATTGTATATTTAAGTTCTCTGGGGCGATTCGATTAGCGCTTCCCTTTCTTCATTGTTTTATTAACTCTCAGTAAAGATTTTTAACTAAGAAAATACTCGAGTGTGTTGTTACAAATTTTAATGATTGTTATTATTGTAGATTTCGAAGCGCTTGAAATTAGCTTACCATAAAAATTCGTTTTTCATTAAGTCATCGAGCATAGGCCACGTGAGAGTATATGAAAAAAGAAAATGGATGCGAATTGTTAAGTATTACGATAATGATAAGAAATAGATTGAAATGTGCAGAGACAACTCTCGTGTAATATTATGATTATCTGTTATTACTTATTATTTTTAAGATATACAAATACATGCCAAATGGGACGTGTTTTATCCCATTATCTCGAGCGTGTGGAACTGATTACACATAAAGGAAAAGAAAGAAACGAGTTTTGTAGAGATTCATTTATTCAAGATACTTTCAATAAGAACAGAAGAGTACATTTGTGTAAGAGCCCAAAAGGAATGAATGTATTTTTTCGTTTCTCGCGCCCTCATGATCGATCAATAAAGTAGAAAACGTATAATAATAAGGTATCAGTGTTCATCACGAATTAATAAAGATAGAAACAATGGTCAGCGCGCTATGAGAGATCAGCGCGCGTGAAACTAAAAAATAAGTATACTTTAAAAAATTACTCGTTGCAATAATTCTAATTGCAATTAATTTTAAGTCGAGGCACCATCCTTCGTTATTTTTTGCATCGACAAGAATTTCCAGAAGTCAGAAATTTTCCGATAATTGATAGGCACTAATAATTGTATTTTCTTGTTTTATTCCGCCAAAGTGCGTACGAATAATTTCATAGTCAGCTTTCGACAGGAAATATATTTATTTATTTAATATATGTAGCTATATCTATATATTATTTATATATGTATTTTTTTTGCCGTATGACGGAACAAACTTTCGTGTATTCACTACATTAAAATATATTCTATCGTAAATGTTGTTTTTGGAATTTTACGTCTAATTTTAAATAATAAGCTTACACAAAACATGATTTTATCATGTGTACACCTCATGAATCTATTTGCCAATGTTTTAATACTTTTATTACAAGCACAATACATGTATCTTTATCTCGATTTGAATTTGACAGGCTAGATATTTGGAAAGTAACGTTTTACATTTCTCGTTATATTTCGCAGACAATAAAGTATAAGTATATTAAAGTTAGAATTATGCAGTTTTTAATGAGACACGTGATGCTTTTGCTAATATCTGTATAATTATCATGAATTAATAATTATCAATTAAAGTAATCGAACTTTGGGTTGCATTTCTAAAATTCTTGTTTTCAATATAATTTCAATATCTTGATACCATACATATTCAATAAAAAAGAAAGGATTAATATTTGATAATTTCACTTATACATATATTCGTATGTTTACAACGTTGTTGTAATGTTTGTAATGTCGAATGTTTAAATTACAAAATAAACGCTAATTTAGCGTCAACTGCCTGCCATTAATTAGTATATACAAAAATATATAGATATGCATTATACATACGTATGTATAGTGTGTCCGGTTTATCGAACTCACAACATTCGAATGCCTCAAAAAAATATGAATGATATGAAAAAATGTTTCAGGTAAAAATTATATCATCGAAACATCCTGCGAAGATCGTAATAAAATTTTTTAATGGGAACCTACTTTTTTTATAACATATTCTTGTAGCTGTCATTGAGACGTTTCTGAGACATTACACTACTAACTAGTATCTTTCGCATTATACAAATTGCAGTAGTAAACACAGTATATACTGGGTATCTCATTTTAATCGTTCGTCGTGATTATCTCTTAAACTATTTGTTATTCTAAACTATTTTTATGCTTCAGGTGTGATTTATTTCGTTCTAAGAGATATTCTAAGAGGAATTCCTTAATCTAGAATATATGGATTTCTATGATCATCTGACGGTACCTTATGAAGTTTTATAAGAGATAAAATTTATTGAAAAATACAACTATATCTACGATAATATGAATTAGCATAAGAATTTTTCAAGAAATTAATTACATTATAAATATCAATAATAAATAATAACACAAAAAACTGAAAAATTAAATTGAGACACCCTATATATGAGATGTTCCATAAATTTTATTATATGTACATATTTAGTAAATTTATTGAATAAGTATGCATTATATATTGATATGTTAGATACATCGAGTTGTATGATTTTTTTATTATACTCTTTTATACATACATATACATATATACATACAACAAATTTTATAAATATTCACCCTTTTGAAATATTTCTTGACAGGCAATATAGTTACTTTTAGCTTTGTGTATTTACAACAAAAACTTTTTAATAGTAAAAATATTAAATTAATAAATTAGTTGGTACTAAGTGTTATAAGTTTCTTAATTTATTAATATAATTAATCTATATATTTTCGTTATTAAATTATACAAATATATTTCTAAAACTATTTTTGGTTTATTTATTAAGAGATTATTACGAAGTAGTATATCTTGCATATAAAAATACACATAAAATTTATATTGTTTCACTTTAGAGGAATATGACGGGTGAACGCTGCTTTCATCCCTCAAAGTGGCATAGTTTAAATTTAACTCTATTTGCTTGAATCTTTCGAGCCACAAACTACTCAATTGTTTGAGGCTGCTGAATACGATTCCGCTACTCGATTTTTTCGAGCTGTTTGGTATAATATTCGAGCACTACTTTAGAAACTAACTACTAAGTAATACTCCTTGTTCAATCTAGTCTGATCGATTCTAAGCTGTCTTAATCAATCTTCACTCGATAATGAATTTTGCAGTGGATGCGATTTATCCCCAGATCTTGGATTACAACTTTCAGAAACACTAGTTTTTAGAATCCCAAAGTCTTCTATCTCTCGCACATACAAACGACAATTTTTATTAATTGCAATTCGCACACGTTCCACGTTTTAGAGTATTCTATCACTTTCTAATTTTCCATTGAAGTCTAAATACCTCTTTAATTTCTGTATTACTCATAAATTCACTGCTATAAAGTCTCACCGTAAGGAGATGAGAAAGAAATAAGGATAGCAAGTTATGTGAAGGAACAGAAGGGAGTTTGGAATATTTATTATATAGCTGTAGGGAAATCGATACGGAAATTTGGAAAGATATCACATTAGGAAGTATATTATACAGTTCATAAGAGAAATAGAAAAACTGAGAAAACAAGTAGATAACAGATAGATAAACCTCGAATCAGGAAGGGCCACACGTTGGGATGTAACAAAATGCAATATAGTGCAATAGAGAAATCCCTAAAACAAGGACAGAAATCAAAGGAAGTGAAACAATTGCCAAATATGGTGCAGTAACAGTTAGCAACAAGAATAGTATTAATTAGCGATAAGAATAACCAAACTAAAAAATCTAGAACGGATCGATTTTTGGAAAAATGTGGTATGAGTGAGATAAGAAGCAATGTAGCCAAACCTATTTCAAGACCGATTAATAGGACTACCCGGATGGTGGACGCTCTTTGCATTATATGTAAGATCTATTCTATATTTAGTCATACATACGTATATGTGTATAAAAAATTTTGAATCATAGCTAGAATACTCGTATTTACCTCTATCTGTCTCAATCGAATGTAATATAAGTATATTATTATTTGTTGTAGTCTTTACAAAACGTATTTGGAAGATATAGATAAGAAATTAAAAATTAAGTTGGCAACTAAGTGATTACGGATTTTGTCAATAGGTGGTCTTAGCGCATCCTTTTGTCTGTCAATGTGTTCAAAACATCTAACCTATTTTGTTTTCTTGTTGTTTGGACTTCCATCTTTAATTTAGTAAAAAAATTGTATCGATTAGTTATTTAGTTTCGTTTTTATTCCAATTCAAAAATTGCAGGACAAGACGTGCATTTTAAACATATTTTATTGTATTATTTCCGAAAAGGCAAGAACGCATCGCAAGTACACAAGAGGTTATGTGCCGTATATGGGAATGGAGCCTTGAAAAAAGGACAGTATCAAAATTGGTTTGCCAAACTTCGTTCTGGTGATTTTTCACTGAAAAATGCTTAACGACCTGGCCGTCCAGTTGAAGGTGATGACCCATATCAAGACCATTATCGATTTAGGTCATCATAGCACAGCGTGTGAGATTGCAAGGAAGCTCAATATATCACATACATGTATTATAAAAAAATTAAAATAGCTTGGCTATGTCAAGAAACTCCAATTATGGGTCCCTTGTCAGCTCAAAGAAATTCATTTGACGCAACGCATTAACATCTGTGATTTGCTTCTGAAACATAACGATATTGATCCATTTCTGAAGCGGCTGATTACTGACAACGAAAAGTAGATAGTTTATAACAATGTTAATCCAGAAAGAACGTGGGTGATGTAAGATAAACCAGCCCAGACGACACCAAAAGCTGAGATTCACAAAAAAAAGATTATGCTGTCAGTTTGGTGAAATTATAAAGGAATTCTGTACTTTGAATGTTTACCAAGTAACCATAGGATTAATCCAAATGTGTACGTCCAACGACTCGCCAAACTGAGCGATGCAGTTCAAGAAAAGTGACCAGGAATTGACAAATCGTAAGAGTGTTGTTTTCCAGCACGATACTGCAAAGCTCCACACATCTTTGGCCATTCGCCAAAAATTATTGAAACTAGATTGGGATGTGTTGTCACATAAACCATATAGCCCTAACCTTACGCCTTCAGATTACCATTTATTTTGTTCCATGCAGAACTCCTTAAATGATAAAATTTTTAATGACGCTGATGATATAAAATCACATTTAATTCAGTTTTTTGCTGGCAAAAATCAGAAGTTTTATGAACATGGAATTATGACACTGCCTGAAAGATGGTAAGAGGTCATCAACAAAAATGGACATTACCTAATTGAATAAAGTTATATTTTTAAGCAAAAAATTTTAATTTTTCTTCTTATTTAAAATACGCAATTACTTGGTTGCCAACCCAATACTCTGAATACCTATAAAATTTTGACTTCCATCATTCTTCCCATATATAACCTACAAGAAAGCATCCATATTCATAACCACAATAATTACTAGATACGAAACTAAATGTAAATTATTACACACTACAATTTGTTTAAATCTCATTTTTACATAACGTAAGCGCTGCACTAGAAAAAATGCATTTACGAACGGTATCCTAGTCAACTTACGTGGCGATAAAGTTTTTAAATGAATACACCAAATGTGCCGGCGTTCCGGTTTCACATGTCTATCTGTTTCGATGTAAGACGTTCATGTTTAATGGAGTAAGGTGTTATGGCCGACTGTTAGAGGCGTCATTGGAAACGTCGTTTTAATTGTAGTACGGTATTTATGTGTCAATAAAATTCTGAAAAAACGATATTGATAAACTTGATAAACTTCTAGCCAGTGAACGAAAGACATTTATAGAGTAAGTGACTTCTCTGAATTTTCAGATTGTGCAACATCCGCGCGTTTCTTAGGTAACCACAAATTAGATTTCGATGCTCTTTCAATAGTTTTTAATAAATATTTATCGAAAGCTGTTATCTGAGTCAATTCTTTTTGTTTACGTAATATGCAGGGCTACTTGTTATTTATTATGAACATTAATTTCTTCCGACTGCGTGGTTTTAAGTATTTGTCATTATGTACCAATAGCTTATTCAAATATTAATAAAATTCTCTGATTAATCATTAAGTTGTTATATACTATATGATTCAATGCTTTGTTTTAACATTTTGGTTTTTTTAATATCAAATATTGTGCATGTTTCTCTTTAAAATTACTTGTCTATGAATATTAATAAATTTAGTTAAGTTAGAAAACAAGTAGTTATGAAATAAAAATATTATTGAATGTTATGGTTTTTATTTTATATAATCTAACTGAAAATAGATTGTTATTTTATTTTTTATTTGTTTTGTCATTTAAAGTTTTAGATTTTAATATATATTGTTTTTATCTCATATTTTTACATTATGTATATAAATATTGAAGTAAAAATATAATTAGTAGATAGTAGAAATATATCTGAAAAGAAAACTAATAAATGGTGAAACAAACATTGATTACTAAAATATATAATTAATTTACTTTTAATACATTAATAAAATATTCAGACGTGATCTTAGTATGAAACAAACATTTTCATTGAATACCAATGTATATTTCCAATGTCAAAATTTTTTATATATTAAAGTACTTTAGAAACATCTTTATATATTCAAAATATAGGGTAGGTATAGTAAATTTGCTATATTTGATTATATAGTCGTCTTGGAAAGTAAGTTAATGATGCTGCTAAAAGTATAAATGTAAGACCATTGACTTACTTTCACAGACGACTATGTAATATTAACATAAACATGTTATACGCAATATGTAGAATACATTTAATTATTATTTATAAATTGAAAAGTATATTGACATTGAAAAATGAAAAAAACATGTTATAAACAAATTTTGAATATATAATGGGTTTTAGAAAATAATGTAAAATTTATTTTTTATGAGTAAGAAATATTTATTTATTAATAATACAGAAATTCACATTGTATGTGTAAAAAATTGTATCATTGTTATGCTATTTTATCACTGTTCTATTAAATTTTTATGTAGTTTCTAAAATTTTAGATAAGCATTCTCAACATAAATAATATTTTATTTGTAATAAATATATTTTAATATTAAACATTACTATACTGATATGTTAGTTATAGGTACACAATTTTAACATACAACTCTAAACTAAAGTTTCTAAGAAGTTTATTTTTCATATTTTAGATATGAGACGCAAAAGTGAAAGAAACAAAGCAAAAGCAGGGTCTCCAGAGAAAGATGTTGAACGAATAACACGAAAATCAACTCGAAAATATACAAAACAAGCATCTTCAACATCCCTAGAGCAAGAGAATGTTGAGGAAACAACAAAAAGTTTGAGCAATAAAATCACGGAACAGAAGTCAGTACACATACAGAGAAAGGAAGTGGAACAATTAGGAGAACAAAGTGAAACAGTTTTTTCTATCGAAGCAGATGTTAACACCAAATCACAAGAAGATGAAGAAGACAACAATATTGGATCAATTTGGAAAGTGTCAAGAGCCGATGTATCGCCTGGCGAGATACAGAGATTAAAATTATCTAGACAGCATAACACAACAGAAGGGTTATCTTTAAATAGGAAAAAATCGAACAAGTGGCAGGGAAGTGGTGAGGGAGTTGCAGAGGAGGTTGACTCGGCAGACAAGCAACTGGTTTCTTCTACAAGAGTACCCAGTAGCAATGAACAGCCGAATGATCCCTCCTCTTCATACCCAGGTCAGGACTCCAACGAAGAGGTAAGTGATAGCAAGGAGATCCTGCCTGAAACCACTTCAGCCAACTTGTCTGACGATAAACCAAACATAGATCAGCAAGGTGAATCAAATGAGGCAAATTACTCCAACGAAAACGCTGATAGTAAACCCATTAAGTCTACTAGTGCAACTATATTGGCTCCTAGTTCAAATGGTAATCATTCATCCGAGGAAACAAACATTATACCCAAGGAAGAAAAATCTGTGGGAGATACTAGTGAAAAGATAGTGGAAGCATTTAATAAAGAAACTAGCGTTGAAAACACTCAAAGAGATTCAAGCAGTGACGAGGAAGAAGACGAAAAGGAAAAAGTTCGTGAGCTAAATTCGTCATCTGAATCAAATGATGAAATTCATACTATGAGTAATAGAACTGGTGGTGGGATACAAAGTGCCAGTCGCAGAAAACATCGAACTAAATATCGAGATTCATCTAATTCTGATACACCAGATTCTGAGGATGAACCTTCTATTAAAAGAGATCTCGAAATTGATGTATGTATACAAGAAGAGAAAATAAGTATAGAGGATTCCCACGAACAGAAAGATCATACTGAGTCACCAAAAGCAAGGAATAATTTTTTATTAAATAACATGGAAATGGAAATAGAACATTGTGAACCAAATAAACAAAAGTTAGACAATCTAGTTGATAAATCGGAATATACTGCATCAGCGACAACTCAGTTGGTGACTTACAAACCCGTGAAAGTAAATTTAAAAAGATCATTGTAAGTATAAATTAGTGAGTCTTCAAAATTCTTATCGTTAATATCTTGCTATATCATTTTATAAATTTTGTTTCAGTTCTTCGAGAATGTTAACAGAAAAGAATGATATTAAAAAAGAAGATACTGATGCAAATGCAAATAATGAAGCAAGTGCTCTAAATAAGGTTCATTGTTATACTTATTTTCTAAATAAATTAATGATTTAACAAATAACTGTAATATATTTTAGTTGTAACCAGTATATGTCAAATATTTATGGTATTATAATAGTTATTATACAAAGTCATTAAATATCACAATTATATGTTTTTACAGGAAAATCACGACAGCACCGAACAAGATTCCAAATGTGTTCCGAGAAAGCGTCGATGGGGTACTGCATTATCTACTGATACCGCACCTTCGTTCTCAATTTCTACGGATTCACTTAAAGTAATATTTCTATTTTTAACGTTTAACATTTTGTAAATTTTAGAAAGAAATATCTATAATATTTTATGATCTTAAAAATAAATAAAAAGATACAATTAAATGTAAATAATTGTATAACTAATATTAATACTATAGTATAAATACTAATATTAATATCATACATTATACTTATAAAATTTCTTAAATCTGTGTGTACTTATACATATTTGCATTTGTGTAATAGGCGTTGGTGCCAGGAGCAAGACCATTGTCGATAAATGAGGTTCGTCTTTCAAAAGATGACGATGAAGACAGGGATCGTTATCGAGTTAGCGAAAAGTGGCACAATTCTAATGAAGGAATTAACGATAATAAATCCGGTGACGAAAACATCATGCAAAAGAATGGTGCAACAAAAAAGGGAGACCCAAAGATAGATAATCATATAGGTATGTGAACACTTCCAAAGGGCCTTCTTATGTGAGTTATTTTAATTTCTATAAACATGATTTAATTTATATCAAAATAAAAAACATAAGTGAATATTTCTTAAAACCACACCAATTAAATGTATGACATTTAAAATAACTATTTCAAAAAATATTTAACATATTGATTTAAGTGCGAAGTGTAAAGAATATATTAAAAAGTATTCTTGACCCTTAACTATCATTGTTATAAAAATTAATCTAATATTGATATTGATATTTGAATAGAGATTTTAAAATTTGTAGCAGCAAGGCGTAAGATATCGATTGTTAAAGAAGTGCCACATGTGAAATCTCCAAGTCCACCTGCTACGAAGCCCACAAATATCCTTCTGATTAAAAACTTGGTTCGTCCGTTCACTTTGAATCAAATTAAAGAACTTCTGTCGCGTACTGGCACAATTGTCGAAAATGGATTTTGGATGGATCGAATTAAATCCAAGTGTTTTGTAGAGGTATGTCAAAATAATTTTTAAAAATGATTACTTAATTTTGATACGTATCATTCCTCCGATTTATGCAAATTGTTTGTTCCATGTACGTCTTTTTTACGTAAATCATGCGTAATTGATTTAACACTTTCTTTATTACGGGCGACTATAGTCGCTTTCCATAAAACGCCACTGACGTACTACGGGCGACTATAGTAGCTCTGCGTAAGATACCGCGTATTGTACATCCTCAAGTCTTTTATTAGCAATCAAAACGTTGTGACAAGAGGGAGTTATGAATACCCTGTTTTGAGGAAAAATTTTTTCTTCGAAAAACACCGTCGAAGCAGCTCGGGTTGTAGTGAGGCGTAAACGTGCATTGTTTTGGCGCGGCGACTCGTTCAGCGGGAGTGCCGCGCCGGAGAATCCGCCCATAGCGAAAGGGTTAATAATAAATATCGCGTAAATGAAGGCTGCCAATATGAAAAGAATACTATAAAGGAAAAAGTCAGTATAAGTTACAAAAATATTTATTTCACATAGATGGAGAAAGGAAAATTATAAAATTCTACATAAATCAAAATAAATATTATTCGCTGTTGTTGCTGGTATCATACTTTAAAATAAACAAATTTTTCTTTTTAATTAACTCAAAGTTATCTTCATCTCTTGATTTATTTTCTGCTTCAGTTTCATTATTAATGTTTCGATCCTTTGGCATCCGAGTTCCGAAAATCTCTAGATAAGCACTCACTGGAAATCTTTTCCTTTGTTGACAACGCAGTAAATTTAATAAAGATTATAGAAGAATATATTTTCTACGTAAATTAGGGACGGGTGTAATACTGTAATATTATTTTGAATTACTAGAAGATATATTGTACATATTATACTAAGATAATAGAAAAATAAATAATATTAAATTAAAAATGGTTAGTAATGTAAAGATTGTTTTTTATATTGTGTAATATCTGTTATCTTTTAAATATTTTTGTATAAGTAATGAATATAATAGAAAGAGACAAACGAAAGATTATTAATATACTAATATAAAAACGTTGCTATTATTTGATATTTGGAGATTTCATTTTCTTTTATCAATATTAAAATGCTGTCATATAAACATATGGAGTTTATAATGACAGTAATCTTTAATAAAAGCTTTTATATATTTTTTATTGCATTGATTTTTTGTTTCATGTTGCAACGTTATTAAATTTATTTATATCATTTACATTATATTAAGGTATCTGTTTCTTATGTTCTTTTTATTTTCCTCTTTTCTTTTTATTATTCTTTTTATATTTCAATATTGATAACTTTTAAATTTATTATAAACACTGTGGCGTAGATGATTGTATTAATTGAATTGTTTTAGTATGCTAACGAAGACCAGGCATTTGAGACGAGGCAAGCATTACACGGTATATCCTGGCCAGTTTCAAACCCAAAGAGGCTTCATGTTGAATATGCAACCAAAGATGATATGGAATTAGCACGCGAATTGTCAAAGGATCAGTCTATCCCAAGAAAAACTGAACCTCTCGTACCATCCGATTCATGGCAGCAGGATTGGAATCGCGAAGAAAGGACAAATACAAAGGTATATCAATTTTATCATATTTTACAATTCGTACACGAAAAGAACTTTAAGGAAAAATATAAAATGTAATGAATAATGATAAAGAATGTGTAAGAATTATAAAATTTACTATTGTTTGTAGTTATGTTCACTTTTTTCTATAAAACAAAAATTAGATTAAAAAATAAAAAGTATAAACAAACATTTTGAATGTGATAATATAACTTTCTACTTGAATTTTATATTGAAATGTAAATATTAATTCAAAGAATTGATCAAAATCATTATCACTGAATTTATGAAAGTTTCTTTTTATTAACTTTTAGAAATACTACCTCTTTAAATAT
Source organism: Bombus confusus (assembly GCA_014737475.1). Taxonomy (NCBI): domain Eukaryota; kingdom Metazoa; phylum Arthropoda; class Insecta; order Hymenoptera; family Apidae; genus Bombus; species Bombus confusus. Next base: position 32,145 of record JACXIV010000090.1, read on the forward strand.
ATTCTAACATATATTTAAAAATGAATTATATTTGACCCTCAATTGCTATAGTGAAATAGAAATACATACATTAATTTCTCTTATGGAATTCTGATGTATCTGAATGAAAATTGAAATTTCAACTTATAACTTATAATTATTAACACGTTAGATAGCACGCTAGTTTTACAAGGATCTTTTTATTATGCGATACATATAATGTTGAAATATTACCCACAAGAGATATGTTGCGGTGTATGATTATCATTAATGAATTTATCTCACTGAGACATTCCCGTCGCATTGAAATGCTACTTTGCGCGATTATCAATTATCTCATATTGTTCTTCTATGTTGTTACGTCTCTGGACCTACTATAAACCATAATCCATCCCTCCATCAAGAAGGTCATCACCTATATAAATATACTTGTTTGGACACGCATTAATCCTAAAGAACCTTCACAAAATTTAGCATTTTTTACTTTACTGTCAAACCTCATAATCATCTTGTCATCAAACTTCTTTCAAGCCGAAACGTTCCTTAGGGTTATTACTCATTAAGGTAAAACACGGAAAAAGCGGGTTTTTCTCATTTTCGACAGCCGCTGGTGAAGAGCACATATAATAGATCCATATTTCATGTATAAACAAAACTATTTTTATATGTTTTATACTGCATTAATTTCGTCACACCGTTGTAGTAACAATGGTAATAATAAAAAATATATAACTATTGACATTTGTTCAAATTATGTATTTCTACTAATCTTTACGCGCCGGTCACCGGTGGCCCCCGCGGTGCCACGGACAAGTTCAGTGCCGGTCACCGGTGACCCCCGTGGCATTCAACGTGTTAACCTAATTAAAGATTAGCGAAACCTTGCATTATATATTATTTTAGAGCAGAATTATGACAATGTTCATAATATCATAGTAAGATACTGCAGGACACCACAATAGCATTTAAGGACTAAATACAAATGGATAAATTATGAATTATTAAATAAAAGATTACAGTTATTCAATAACTAAAGAAAAATATGTTTGCAAACAATAGGTGATGGTAGTTCGAGAATGGGATCTTGGTAAAGAAGATGGACAACAGCATATAAAAGAAAAAGAACGTGAAAAGAAAGAACATGATAAAAAAAGGCGACAGAGGAGTCGGAGTCCAGCGGTGGAAGCACACCTTCCAGCTCCAGCTCGTAAATTTAAAAAGAAAGAGGATGAACCACCACCGGCTAAGCTTTTAGATGATCTCTTTAGAAAAACAAAAGCAACACCATGCATATATTGGTTACCACTCACAAATGAGCAGGTACATTATAGATAAAGCACTTACAATCTAAGTACTTACATTTTATAACAAAACTAAATACTACATTTATAAATGTAGTATATACTTATGAAATAGAAAGCCAAATAATGATTTCCTTTTTTTTATTAAGTTGTATTTATTTATATAAGGTAATTTAATACAGTATTTAAAAAATATGGGACGAAGTTCTCATTCTAGTATTTAACTTCGATTTAGCCTCATTTCTTCATAAAACTACGAATTTTTATCTGTGATTAATTATTGCTACTCATAGGGATAATCATAGATATGTTTTAATTACAGATAGTCGTAAAAGAAGAAATGAGAAGGCAACACATGGCAGAACACGCGCGCAGATTAGAAGAGATGAGACGCGCTGAAAGAAACAACAGGGACGGTCGTCGCCGTCGCAGTCCAAGAAAATAATTCTCTGATCGACCACTTTCTATAAACGTACCTTTTCCTCTCTGATGCAAAAGTTTCAATTTTGACCAGTTATATTTTTAAGAAAGATGTTATAGATCACGAAAAGACAAACGAATTTTTCCTTTTTACATTAGAGAGAGACTTGCCGAAGATGCTTTTTAAATTTTGCTTTATCAATTGTTCCACGATTTACAGCCCGTTTTTATGATTAACGATTTAACAATATCGTGTTAGAGTTTGTGTTTTTTGTTTTTCCACACGTTTTTCTTTTTTTTTTTTTTTTCTTAATTTGGAAAACTTCTGTTTCACGTGAGAACGTAATTTATATTATTCCTTTTTTCTTGTTCTGATACCAATCTCGCGTATTTATTTCTCTGTTTAATTTCTATTTGTTCAATCGCTAATTTTCATTCATTGGTCAGAAACTGTACAAATTTGTTGCATGTTCAAGAAACGTCCCGATCTCCGATCCATTCTCCCCGAAATTTCAGCATTAAACCATACTTCTTACAGGTCGACATTAACTATCCAACAGAGCGCTGTAACTGTAGAACGAACGGTAGTGTTTGCATCGTCTAGGAGTGATGCACCACGTTCTACGATACGTCGTAGTGCGATATCGCAAAACGTGCCCTGGGGAATCGAAGGATAATCAAACGAAAAAAACTATCTACATAGGGAAAAAACGCTCGAAACGAATTTAGTATTCGTGAGCGTTGAAAAATGCTATTTGTTTTCATATGAGAAAATAAAAAAATGAAACGAAACAAAAAAATATTAATATTTTGGCGAGGTGCTGAAAACAGCACCAAGCAAAAAAGCCCAAGATAAGGATGCTGAGAGACTGTGGTTCATTAATGTGAAGTCATCCTAAAGCGTCAATGGGAGTGTTTTCTCTACCCGGAACCTATCTCTTTTCGTCTCTGTCGATAGAATAGCCTGACTTTCTTGAATTTTGACATGTACTGCCACATAGATAGTGGTAGTAAAATGTAAAGTTTTGGTGTTTTTCGCGCAATGAATTTGCACAGCCAGAAACACGTTTGTATATAAAGCATAATTATATGATATGACATGTAAAATTATGAATAAATGTAAAACATTGTAGGTTATATACGAAAAGTGTATCTACCGCTTACTTTGTACAATGTCATACCATATTTAGAAGGTTTGTTATTCATCCTTGAAATAAGATCGAAAGATTTACAAAGAAGAAGCGAAAGAAAAAAATACATACATTTTAGAACGAAAAATGAATTGTTCGTTATGTTTATCTCATCGTTATAATATATATTTTCTGTCTGATTCGAACAAAACATGTAATTGAAAAGGAAACCAACGAGGAAAAAATAATATTATTAACAAAAAATAACTCGGACATGACGATTAATGTTTCAAATGTTTGCAACCAGAAAAACAAATGTTTACGTAAACTTATTCGATCTTTATTTATATTAAAATCGTTAACGCTAACGTTGTAATTGCTTCAATTTACAAAAATCATGAATTACAGAATGTGCATGTCAGCTATTAATTAAAATATTTCACAATCACAAATGCTATGAATAGAAAGAATAAAAGAAAACTGGAATTTCAAGTTTGGTGTGTAACTTAACTACTAATATATACAATGTATATCTTTCCTCCAATTAAACTAACTTTAATGACGTGATGCGTCGTTACTTTTTTCCATATTTTAAGTAAAAGAACGTAGTTATGCAATAATGTATATTCTTAAATATTTTTATTCTTTTTAAATTATCATGTGAAAAATATCAGGAATTGAAACGATTATGAGAAACTAACATTATATTTGTCTTGATTATGATTTGAAATTAATTTTTAAAATCTTTTTAAATTTTTTTATAAAATTGTGGATGGTAATTTAATATGTAGTTATTTATAATTTTAAAAGTATTTATTATCATAAGTGTCTCTTCTGAGCCAGCTTTCCAAGAACCAAAAGAAGGAAACTTTCTTTTTATATGTATTTTGTTCCTTTTTTATATAATATTTGGATTATTTAAACCGGAACAAAATTATAATAAAGAACTATAACCAAAATGTTTGAAAGAATAGTTATACAAATCCGGCTAGAATCGATATTTTCACTAAATTTGGCTTTCTATAATAGTTTTTTGAAATTTGAAATTATTTCAAGCACCTGAATCGATTATATGACAGTTTTTAATGCCTGAAAAGAATATCTTTTTTAGGGCCTATAAATAATATTTTGCCTAAAATTTCGTATTTCACAATACACTTAAAATTTTAATGAAATTCATCCTTTGTGGTCGTATTTATACATGTGTATATGTTACAAGTAAATTAATTTAATATACATACAATATTTCTTTCTTTGCTTATATTGCCAAAAGATTAAATTACTTTTACGCAACCATTTATGAATTTTATAATATATTCGATTTAAAGAGTTAAGCTGTGTAATACAGACTGCAAAGGACTCGGTCTTACAAACATGATAAAAAATGTGTGTACACATTACAATCCAAATTTATAGTCCAGAGAATTCGAGAGACTACTTGACGATTACAAGACAAAAGTCTTCTCTTATTTACATTGTTGTTTAATATCTTTAGTTTATCAGCTTATTATTGTAAACAAATGTATCTAATAATTATACATTACGTCTGGATTGCACAATTCATTTGTAAAATGTATACACGTATTTTTATAGCTTTGATACACCTATCTCGTTATCAAAAGAATGCATACTATAAAGTACGCTAAAGACTCTATAACGGTTCATTTATAGATAGCGAGTACTAAATAGAAGTTAAAATAAAATTCGTCGTTGCTTTGTTATCGTCTCACGAAGGCGATATTGATTATAATATATATGTATCTTAAATGCAATTAAATCTTGAATAAAACATAGAGTTAAAGTGCAATCCTTTATAAACAATTATAGAGTCTTTACTGCAGTTAACGATAAACATATTAATTTCATGCTGATAAATTTCGAACATTTTGTCTCCTGATTTTCAGGTAGCAGGTCAAATTAATGACCTGATTTGTAACCCTTTTTATGCGCATGTTTCAAGAAGCGAAAAAATGTATAAAAACAATTTTGGCAAATATACTTTTTTGGAAATCTTGCAAAATAAAACAAACGCTTCTTATGACTATTATCATTATCAAACAGTATTTTTATACTAATTTGTAATATTATTGTTATACTTTATTTATTATTAATAACATAAATGATAACTAGTATCTCTGAAATATTTAATTGCATGAAATATCGATAATTGATACAATAAATAAATTGAAACTAGAACACTTGCACATAGAAAGGACTTGATGCTAACACTTGCGCATAAAAAGGACTTGATGCTTGTATGTTAACACCATTTTTTTCAAAACTGATATCAATTATCATTCATTTTTATGACTATTTTACTCATACCACATTCAGTTTATTTCGATAGGTATCACTTGATACATTAGTCGACTTTTACGACACTGTAGATCTTTCGCACGAACCAGAAACAGGCAAAGAAACCAATTGATCCTATTTAATACATAAAATATGTAATAATTTTTTACTTGAAAATATTACTATTTTATTATTAAAGAAGAAATAAATACTTTACCTGTTAAAACGAAGAATAAGTAAACCATAATACAAGTATAACCAAAGTAGAGGAACGTAGATGTAGCATCTTCTATTTCCAATTTAGTCATGAAAAAATGTATGCAATAGATTAATAAATAAAACGCGGTAAATCCAGATGTTAGGAAACTACGCCACCACCAATGATAATCCTAAAAAAAAAGATAATTTGAATATATGTGTCTTAAAAAATGTTTTATTTATTTTATTAATAAAAGGCCATTCATTTACCTCCGCACAAAGATGGAAATAGCAAAGTAAAATCGTCGTTTCTGAACATGTAATTACGAGTATAACAAACACCAAAAAGAGAAATCCAAACATGTAATACACCTGACTTGACCTGAAAAAGATTAATTAAGGTTTATATATCTTGGATATTAAAAAATAAAAGCTTTCCTATTTATAAATACAATATTAGAATTAGTAGGAAGTGGAAGTAATTAGAATAAATAAAACTGATTAGTAGAATTAATAATACTTATAACATATATTATCTATATTATTAAGACTACTAGGTTTTAGAATGTGATATTTACCATAAAGAATTAAGTATAAAGAACAATTGTATAAATATACATCCGAAAGGTAGAACTCCACCCATTATTACACCAGGTATTGGTTGAGTATAAAAACTTTGTTCTGGTATTTGTCTAGGAATTTGATTGGTTCTAACAGGATGCTCCAAAGACTAAAATAAAATTCGTTACTAATGAATTTCTTCTTTGAAATATAATTTTTTGTCAATAGAATTTCTATAGAACAATGCTACTGCTTCTATATATATAAAAGAAGATTCTACACTATTTTTGTTGATAAAAGATGTCTTTACCCTTTTCCGGAATCCGAAATAAGCACCAATAAATGTTAATGGAAGAGATACTCCAAACCAAAGTGCTAGAAGAGCAATAAGAGTGCTGAATGGTACTGCAGCTGAACTTTCATTTGCCCAAAAAATTAAATTCATTATAAAGAATAAACTGAATACAATTCTGTAAATAAAAATACATTTTTATAAAATTAGTCTTCATACTCATGATATTTTACATATAAAGTAAATATATAATTATACAAATTATTAAAAGGACCGTAGCCAAAGGATGAACTGTTATTAACTTTGATTTTCAGATTTTATAGTTTTATAGACTAGTTGTATTTACCAAACACATGTACGTATATATTTATTAAATAAATTGTATTACCCAGGACTCAACATAGATGTAAGTACAACGTTCGATTTCCATTTTTCACCACCAAAGCTTTTATATATTCTAGCAGATACGTAACCAGCAGTAGCTCCGAGGCAAACATATAAAACCATAGCACAAGTCATTAAAGCTCCTCTGTTTGCTGGAGATAAAAATCCCAAACACGCAAATGCTGTGGAATGCAAAATGAAACTTTATATTTTTTACTGTTTATATATCAAGTAAATACACTTATGTATGTAGATTTAGAAACTTACCAAGTGTTACAAGTGTCATATAAAACACTTGAACACCAGACCCGAGTAAAACTGATAACAACATTCCTTTGCGAGGAGGTCGAAATACATCACCATGAACTAATTTCCAGCCAAATTCTTCATGTGCGTCTTCTCCTGATTCTATCTGGAAGGAAGCCTGCGTTATTGAAACACAGACAAGGGAACATCACAGCTTTATGATATAAAACAAAACCAAATATCGTGTCATATGTTCTTGTTAATTAACGAAATAATACTGTCATGTTAGTAACTTCAAAGAAAATGAGATGATTTGAATAATGTATAAATAAATAAAAATGAAACACATATTAAATTTATCAATTAAAACAAAATAAAACTTTTTAATTCAAGTAAAATGAAACAAAAGTTAACAAATTGCAACAATAATTAAAAAGTAGTATTTCTTTAGTGTACCTGATTGTATCTCGCAATATCTTTGTGCAATGTTCGGAGCAATATCATGGCCACCATACCAGAAAGAAACAAAACAATTATTAATGAATTAAGAATACTAAACCACTGGATATTTGTATGCGGCATAGATTCTAAAATATAATCCCATCTAGATGACCATTTGATTGTACTATTTTCCTAAAATTAAAAATATAATCGTATTTTTTGTTTAAAAACTATACTATCAAGGTATAGATTGTGCTTAATTTGTTATTGTAAATGCTTACAATATATGTCACAGAGTATGTGTAAGTAATATCTAAATTTTTCCCAACAGGAAGTGGACTGTGTGGTATATCTAATGCTTCTTTGTGGTCACAGTCAACAACAGTACCATGTTTAATACTACGAGGAACCACTTTAACAGCTATTATAGAAAATAAACATAAATTTCATTAAAAATTAGTATTGCAAGTTTAACAGCATATAAATGAAATTTCAGTCCTTACATATTATACGTCCTCCATTTTCCTTAAATGCAGATCCCCATTCTTCTTTAACACCGCTATGATACGTGATCGTAAGGTCTACATGATTATATAGGTAATAACTGTTTTCTCTTTTGTTATATGCATCCTAATAAAGAAAAATAAATTGATTAATTTCACTTAGCGCATATTTTCTACAAGTTCAAGGAATTTTTTAAATCTGCTATTAATGAACTTTCTGTTTTTGATTCAGAAATAATAATACTTTAAATTTACATTAATGGTACAGTCCTGTTGAGATCTTGAATCTCGCAAGAAGCATCCCATAGGAAATCCAGTACTACAATATTGTCTTTCGTCCTCTAATTGATAACACCACGTAACAGGCATATTATCTATATTAAAAAAAAAAAAAAAAAAAAAAAAAAAAAAAAAAAAAAAAAAAAAAAAAAAAAAAAAAAAAAAAAAAAAAAAAAAAAAAAAAAAAAAGGAACAAGGATATCATTAACATCGTGATATGAACAATAATAAAGGTTTTCAGGTTCAACTTGTTTGATTACTAAGATATTACCAACTATCCAATGATGCTGATATTTAAATGCCATTCCTTTCCTCAAAAATTCCAGTTTCTTTTCTGATTCTTTATTTCCACCTTGATATGATCTTTTACACACAACTTCACAATTAACATTTTTCATGAACTCTAGCTGAAAATTTTCATAATTTATATCTTTTATTATACATATGTACATTATACATAAGCTAAGGACCCAACTTTTTTATATCATAAAATTCTTGTAACTTTTGTATGTTCCTCATTTGCATTAATCTTAATACGTACAACTTGTATTTGATTCATTGATGCAAAAAGAACAATTTTTGTATGTAGGAAACATTTAAACTTGTTTTTCTCTAAAGTTGTTACTTTTGAATTATATCACTACTGTAGCAAATGAACAATATATTAAGTCATTGTTCCAAAGAAAAATGGAAGATAGAAAGACATATATACAGGGTATATGCTATAACCATTGCCATAATTTTTCTGGGACTTCCATTAGTCTAACAAAAAAATGTTTCCAATGAGAGTTAATTACTTTTTAATTTGCTACAAATTGTAATATAAAAAATTTCAAGAAAGTTCTTTTTACACTAAAGAATCAAGGTCATATTGAATTTTTAATATGACACTCTATTTTTAACTTCACAATGTCATAGCTGATGTTAAGATGAATTCAACAACTTCCTATAGCATGACATAATATTTTGTGGACAGATAATGAGCATACAAGCTATATACACACTTTAAAAAAAAAACTTTAAAATAATGTACACAAGCTTAAGCAAGATAGAACGAAAGTTATGATATAAAATATAGGTCCACATTAATCAATTCAGTATTCGCTAAATGTTGATGTTATACAAATATCGCCATAATCTGAAAATATTAATTATAAGCAATATAACAGGTAGGAATTCTCATGTTGTGCCCTTAGAGATAAATCAAAATACGACGAATGTTATGATCTGAAACACCCATGAAAATTAATTGTTCAAGTAGTCTCAAAACCTAAAACAGATAAGAACGATTTCGAATATTGAAATCGACCCCCGGCAAATCGTGCAAAACTTCACAAATGTTTGATTACACAAGATAATTTCATTTTGACAAGGTGATAAAAATGCGGTGATATATGTACTTAAGAGCAGAAATTATTGAATCAGTTTTAGAAATCTTGTAAGTCTTACTCAAAATCCTGATGAACTCAGTTTCTTGAATAAGCTCGTAAATTTTACTTTGTGCTATCTCACTGACATTCGCGTATGCAGACACAACATATATTTTCTAAATTGAATGTGTTAAATGCATAAAATATACAAAAATAAATATAATTGAATATAACGAATAATTTGAAGGTTTCTTTTTTATTATACCTTGTAAGGAGAAGGCCTTATACGCTCTCCAAAAACAACCTGCCCCAAGTTTTCAACAGGACTCTGAGTTTCATCGGAAGGACAAAAATCAAAGCTAAAAAAAAGAATAATTGGTATAACAATTCAAACTTTTATAAAATTAAAAAATATGTTTTCAATTATATATGTGTATCTCATGAAAACTTACTGATGATATTCATATGGTATTACATATTTCTCAGTGTTTAGACGATTTACATACAGTTTAATCTCGGACTGAAAGAAATAAACATTATCTAATAAAACACAATAAATTATAGATTACATACATTATATTTATGTAATACATCAATTATTATACTTACGTGATATATAATTATTATTACATTGTAATTATAAATAATTTATAATTATTACTTTTTATTATTTTTTAAATGTGGGAGCTTTTGATTAAATTTTTATGAATTTTTTGTGATTATAACACTTATAATGAAGTCAAGGAATACAAATTTGAGAATTTATAAATAATTAAATTTAAAAAAACACATGTAATGATTATACTTTCAAACACAACATATTTGAACAGCTGACGTTTCGTCATAAATCGTACAAAATGTAAAGTACCTACATGTTCGTGTAAGGTCGATTTACGAACATTCCAATTATATTGTACAAGTAATTAAATATTTTTTCAAAACCTTTCGTGCCTCAATTTCGTTGTTATGAGTCATATGTCACGAAAGGCCACATCGAAACATATTTACAATTATTAAAAATTACTTCTTAATTAAAACAATACGAAAAATAAAAAATACATTAGACTGCGATCAATATGTAATGATTATTATAATTGACGAATATGAAAAATGTATGTTGGAGAAAAAGGAGAAAGAAAGTGATAAACTAAATACACATGATCATAACCAATCCTTAAAATAGTTAAAAATAATCTTTATACGCACTTTACACGTTTCAGAGGTTTCTCCGACCTTGCAATAATTTACCGGTGCTAGACCCGGTAAATAAAAAGCCGATGAATGATGAATTAGACATACAACGAACAGTAACCACACTAAAATTATTCTCGCCATTGTGTATTGTTGTTCGTCCTTACTAACTACTTGCCTAGTGCAAGTATATGTCAATTGCTATGTGAAAAACATCGGACACTATACTACCATGATACTGTCATTGATAACGAATTGTAGACAGATTGGTTACCTCTACGCGTAGCAATCTCGCTTTTCATACTATCGAACTTCTAATTGCCAATTGCAAACTCTGATTTCGAATCATAGAAACAAATGTCCATCAAAATTTATTTTCGAGTTTTTAAACTTATTGATATTGAGAATTTATTATACAAGCTGTCCCAAGAGTCATGGTACAATTACCAAGGGAGTAATTATACGTAAAAACATAAATTGGAAATATCGAATAAAATTTGTTAGTATAACATTTCTCGTTTTCGAGAAAGTCGAATTTGAAAATTTGTTAAGGACTTTTGAACTTGAGGAACTAGAAAATAGGAGAATGATCGATAGGATATCTCTATAATACGAAAACAAGGAAAATTAATTGAAAATTTTTGTCATAAGATTCTTTGTTTTTGAGAAAATTAAATTTAAAATGTTATCAGATATAGGTATACCAAAACAATTCTTAGCTAAACATGTTCAAACACTGTTTTCTTTAAAATGAGGACTTAAACTAAAAAATGTTATTCTACATTTTTTATTTATTTTCACATGTAAAAGAATCTCTTGTTAATTGTTTAATTATTTCAGTTTGTACCTAGTCAGTATTAGCCAAGTTCATATACGTATATAAACAAATTTTTAAATTCGATTTTACAAAAAAAGCACAGTATGAAAACGTTTTATTCCATATTTTCGATTTATTCTTCACACAGAATCACCCTCTTATTGTACTATAATTATCGTAGTATAATATTGTATAAATTTAAAGAAAGACTGAAGTCAGATAACTAAAATTGAAAAAAGTCCATAAATTGTATAATTATTCTTATATCATTTAGTAAATTTAAATAATATATAATTATATAAGACATTTTTTGAAGAAAAGAATAAAGCTTTAGTGATTTAAAAATACAGTGTTCCGATAACAATGGCGTAATGAGTAAGAGAGCGATTCTACATGAAAAAGTTAATTGAAATTATAAAATAAAATTTTTTCATACGATGTTTGCTGTTTTTTGATGAAATCGAATTTGAAAAATTATGTAGCATATATAAATTTGGCTAATTATCGATTGAATTTGAGTAAATAATCAAGAGGAGGTTATTCTACATGTGAAAATAAGTAAAAAGTACAGATTAAAATTCACGCGTGATAAAATTTTTCTATTTAAGTCATCTAAGTCCTTGTTTTTAAGAAAATAGAATTTGAATATTTTTATTTAAGAATGGTCCTGACACATATATATTTGATAAATTTTTAAATTAAATTTTCTTAAAAACGAAGCGTCTTATGACAAAATTTTATTTTACGTGATAAATTATCGAATTGTTTTTTTGTAAATGAAACTGTATAAAAAAATATTATTCAATATTTTTCAGCTTTTTTTCACGTAGAGTTGTCCCTTTGTCAATTTCTCCACTGTATAATGCTTGATATTGTCTTACTTTATTGTTGCCGTTATTGCATAAATGGCCTAAAAAAATTTACTTTTATCAATATAGAAAATCCCACTTGAATTTTATTTTATTGAAAAAGTTAGTAAATAATATGTTTGCAATATCTTTTGATAAAACGTAAGATAATTTCATCACTGTGAAGCTATTTCATTTCATTTTTTCATAGTTATACATTTCCTATAAGTATATTACAATGTCATACATTACTTATGGAAGACTTACAAGTCGATGTTTTACTCTATGATTGTTAATGATAGGGAACAAAGATAGAAACGAATTTGTTTAAAATACAAAATGCGATTAAAATTTTTGTTCAACAATCTTTACAGAGATAATAACCATAAAAATTGTACATCTAAGTTAAAAAGTATTCAACAATTAATTTACTCACAGGCCATTAGTCAATACAGTATCACTTAATTAGACATTCACGTATCTTTTAAACAAGAGACCAGTTAATTTAAAAGGACGCGCTTGTCGACCTTGTTATTGTACAAAATATTAACTGATTTAATTAATTCCTCAGGAATGTTTCCACATACAAATAATACGCAGCAGCTGATTATTTTTAATGGTTTTTGTGCTACAGTTTTAGCATATTTTCCTTTTTTTAATCATTTTTAGTGTCAGAGACTCCGTACAATATATCACATGAAAATGATAAATAATTGTTGAAATGTTCAATTACATGATAGATAAACGATACGATGTTCAGTCTCGCAAATGTTCATGACATAAATGCCGGAAAACAACCCCTTTGCCTCTTTGTTATAATTTATTTAGTTCAATGTTGTTTATTTTCCGAGCAATCAGATGAATTTTTAGTCTATCTCGGACATCTAGCTCGTATTATGCAACGGTAATGCCAACCGTTTGAAGGTAACCTCTCAGGTGGTTTGCATTAGGTTCTGGAATTTGGTCAAGAATACTAAGTAATTGTCTTGGTGACAATCTTGCTAATCCTTGTGCTAAATGTAAACGTACGTCGCCAATAGCTATTTATTAAAGAAAAATAAAATTTATTAAATTGATTAAATCTTTAATAGTTTATTTATTAAAATATATTAAACGAATCATATGTAAGTATTTTATTAAAGCTAATATAATAAGATAAAAGTATTCTTGTGTTAATACCTTCCAGAGGATCTTTTGGAGGATTTTTTGCACAAAGTAGTTGACTATATCCTACTTGATACCCAGGCGTATCCTCAGTTTCTGGGAATATATTATCTTCGGATAATGTAGTCTGATCCTGTGGTAATTCGAAAAATTCTACTAACGTCGCTAATAAACGGGGATAATATGTATTATATGGCCTTTCTAGTATCATTGGGCAATCAATTAGTAAATTTGACATTCCCACAGCAGTTACTTTTCGTTCAATATCACCTGATACTTTTTGCATATCTGCTATTAATACGCGTTCTACAACCATACCAAACATTCTGCAAATAGGATACATATTATTTATGTATCGTGAATATATATTTATTAACTTTAATCATATATTTATTTTTTAGATTTTTAATGGGAAAAGAACTTACCGAGATTGTATTTGATCTATAATTGTAACCAAATTATTTGAGCCGTATCTAATGATATAGTACGCAAAAAATACGATTAGACCCTTTACAAATTTTGTCGTTTTCGAAGATGAAAGTCTTTGGAACAATAGTACAAAAATTTGTTTTATATATGGTTCTAATACATTCCTAAAAATATTACGCTACAATTAATATAAATGATAAAGTGACATAATAAAAATAATCTAGTGAGAAAACTTACGGTGCAAAATATTCAATAATACTTTGTAATAATAGAAAACCTTCGTGATCATTAGCCTTTGAGGCAATCAATTTTTGGAATACACCTAATAAACCATTTGTCTTATCTTGTGCTACGATATGATGTGCACCATGGCTAATGAAAGCTCTTAATAATCGATTTAATGGGTGAATATTAGCTTGGCGTTCAAATAAAACGGATGATAGTAGACAAGGGAACAAAGCCAAATATGCTTCTGGCATATCCTGTGTCGTTCGTAATTCCAGAAGTAAAGCAAGGATTTGAAAAACGTACGGTAGAAATTCTGAATGGAAAAGCATTGATTAGAAAAGATAGGGAATAGAATTATATCAAATGAAATATTTTACCTAAAACATCTTGTTGTAAGATTTCTTGAAAAATTGGGAACAATGCTTCTTCAAATGACGATACTGCAACTTTGTGCGTTTTACAAACGATTCTAAAATTATATTATATATATATATATTTTTTTTAATTTTTTTGTTTCTAATGTCCCCTCGTTTGCATTCCATTTTATTCTTATTGTATAATTTATATTACTTACTTAATTGATAAAGCAAATGTTTCGAAGAGATAATGGTTAAAATTGGGACGACTCGGATTTTTAGATACGATGGAAAGTTTTTCTGTAAGTTTTGGGAGAAGGTCTGCTAAGAATGGTACAATCACCTCTTGTAGAACACCGAAGCTTCTCATGATAGCTTTCATTACATATTCGTTTTCTTCTGAGCCAGGTGTATTTAAACATGCAAATAGACCCTTTAATAAATCCGACGTCAATGGTGATAAATCATTTGTTTTAACTCTATAAATAAAATTTGGCAATTTAGAAAATACGCATATCGAAATAATGATATTAAAATAAATCACAAGTAATATATTTAGAGCTATTTTTCATGAAAGAAAAGCAGTCTGTATTTTTCAATACCCTTTTTTTTATAAAACTCTTTAGGTTTTCATTTGACGAATGTCAATATATAATCTTGCATAAAAATTTTTATTATGACATGAAGGTCATAAAGTCGATGAGAAAAAACTTCAAATCACTAACATTTTTTGTTGTGTATGATCAGGTCGAATATTGGTTTTTTTCGATCTTTTAAAATTTTTTTAATTGTAGTATAGTCCAACATTTATAGATTTATTTTATTTTAATAATTCGAAATTTACAGACCAATAGCTTTTTTTATGAAAAATATCTCTGAAAATTTATTCAAAAGCGACATTACTTATGACTTAATGTAATATTATTGCTAAATAAAGAATCGATTTTCTTACAAAGGTGTGTTATCGGATCCTTTCATTGCGAGTATTTTTTCAATCGTACAAGCAGCATATGTGTGAACAACAATATTTGAAGCACTTAAATGCCTAATTAGTTGTGGTAAACTACCAATTATCATTTCTCTTGGCAATATTGATCTGAAGGTCATTATAAATTTAATTGCATCAGCTTTAAGTACAGAAAATTCATTCACTGGAAGCAATATTCAAATTTTTTAATGCTTTAAGAGATTTATGGAATAAATTTAAGTTTAGTAAGTTTAATAACCGTATGTACCATTTGGTTTAACTAACTCTGGTTCAATATGTTGCATTGCAAATTGAGGTAATGAAACAAGCTCGCTGCTCTGTGTAACACCATGTTTTTGTGTTTGAGCTTTGCTTGCACTACTGGTGACTAGATAAATAGCAGCATCCTTACTCCGCCAATTTTCCACTGGTTTATCAGCATAATTTTGTAACATCACCTAACAATTACCAAAAAAATACAATGACATGTATAAGTCCATTTTGTTTGCATGCTTTTGTTTACTTACCTGTATATAAGCACCAAAAATTTCCATTATTTTTGCTTCAAAATATTTAGAAAGTACTTTAACTAAATCACAGGCAGCACGTCTTCGTGTATCGACATCGCTACCTTCAATATCTCGCCTGATATATTCCTCAGGATTATCCTCAAATAATTCATTATCTGACTCTATTAAATATATTAAATTTCCTTTTTATGTAAATTAAAAGGCACATAAAGTATGTACTTTTAATATAATATTGATAGTAATTACCTCTAAATTCCATATTGGGTATTATAACCTTTTCACAAATATTGCTCAAAGTGGTTGGATCTTCAAACAAGTTTCTATACTGAGCGCGGTCAGCTACTGTTGCTAAAAATTGCAAGGCATTCGAAACTAGCTGTAAGAATATAAAAAGTTATTAGATCAATTTCAATATGTATATTATATATAAAATTTACCTACAGTATCATATTTTGGTTGTTGCCCAGTCGATGTTAGTAAATTCCATACAGCAGTTACAAATTCAGGTAAGTATGGTTGAAACTCTTCATCATATTTCTGAGCATAAAGGCCAATATTGTCACAAACTTGCGACTTTAACTGTTCAATTACTCCTGCTTCTTCTTCGTCCTATGCATAGGTCAAACATTGTAACATACACATATTACTAGAAGTAAAAATATAATAACAAATTTATATATAACACTACAGTAGATTGCAGAGAGGGAACATCTGTATTCAACAAAATATGAAAATTCCTCATCCACACAGCCATATTGTCTTCAAAAAATTCTGGTAAATCCTAAAAATAAAGGATATATAGTTTTAGTAAAAAAATTTAATATTTTATATTGATTATATTGTCTGTGTCTTTTACTCACTTGGAAATTAAGAGAGTAAAACACCTTGGATAAAATTACCAAAGAGCTATATATAACTTTCAATGCATCTATATTGTTTGCATGTACTTGCATTAGATTCATTGTAGCCTAAAATAAAATTCAAAGGAATAATTAATAAAGAATAACTAGAGAAGAAATTATAAAATAAAATTCTTACGACAAATAGATCTGTCAAAGGTTTAGCAAATCTATCCAATACAAATTTTATCTCAGTCCATAGGCTTTGACTTTTAAATTCATATCTATATCTTTTAAATAATGAATGTGCTGTATGTAAGACACCATTGATAACATGAAAATCGCCTGTATTGAATTTGTCGACCATTTGGTCTATAAGCTCTGGCCATTTATTTGGAAAATCATACTTTCCAACTATCGAAACAGCATCAGATAACTGTTTTTGAACAGAATCAGGAGAATGCAGCATTAAATTAACAATTAATTTTTTTATAGCATCCCTATCTTGTGCATGTATACGATCTACAGAATCTTCTCCCTAAGTACAAATAAATTATGTTATAATTAATGATTAATTTATTATACTAAAAAAAAAAAAAAATATATATTATACTAAAAGTTACATGAATAATGTAAATAATTACCACTTTCCAATTACGTTTTACATAATTTTTAAATGCAACTGCTCCAGCGATTCTTATAGTTATATTGATTTCAGACTTATCCACAAGATGTAAAAGAAGTAACGGATAATTTTGATTTATTTCAACTGATTCTAAAAATTTTTCGGCTAAAGCATAAAAAACAAATAATTCATGAATTTAGTAAAATATACATATATATATTTTTTTTTAATTTAAACATAAGAAATATAAATATAAAAGTTATTTCTCCGTAGAAGATTCATAAAAAATTAAAACAGAAGACCAAAATCGCAAACTAAATATTATAAACTACATATTTTGTTGATCCTTATTATGTGAAAACACAATATTTCATAAATTGTTTTATTATCAGTACAAATTATGTTATTTAATAAAAAATGGGAAATCGAAAGTATCTCCTCTCTGTAAGTCTTTCAATGTATTCTGGAAATTCAATTGATACACATCTATATTTAAAACGATTTTATTAATATTAAGTTACCTCTACCTCTTAAATAGTTGAAGGAAAAATTGAGTAAAGTACTTGTTGATAACCACATGCCAAATTTCTTCTAATAGAGACACCAATCAAATTGCAAATAATCAAAATTATTAAACAAAAAATTTAAATATAAACAATTTTTATAAATAAAAATGTTCGGGATTGTATAAAATATTTTCAATTGAGAACTTCTGGTTAATAGAGAGGTTATATTCACCTGGCCGTCTAACATTTACATCAGGACTAAGTGTATGCTTTAAATATTCACTGAGTGTAAGCAAGTTGTCATCGGTGAGTTCCATAATGGCTTGTTGTAAAAATTCTGTATACTCTCAATTCGAAAAAATATTAAATCTTCAGAAAAATATCTTAAAACAACGCAATACACCGGCTTTTGATAAATTCAATTTTCTAACCAATGATCGTTGTTGGTTGGCGTTGGCGCTTTCTACAATGGTTTACGCGGGAAAAGTTTTTGTTGAAACCAAGCCGAATAATATATTTTATCTTATTTCTGTAGAATATGATAGTAAAAAATTTCTCTGTAAGAAAAGGATAAGTTAAAAAAGACAATTGCAGTAAATCATGGATGTATGGTTTATTAAAATTCACATTGAGACTTTTTTACGTAAGAAATGAGATTTTTTGCGCTTGAAAAATCGATAAATTTGCATTTGATTAATTATCAAACTTCAGACTGCATGATAATTTTCGTACAATTATAATTCAACGTTACTTGTTTATATTTTTTTAAGAATGACATTTTATATGTAATTTTAAAAAGTCGAAAATAGAGATGAACTCTTTAAGTTCCAGATTTTAAGTAAAAAATTTGAAATTCGTAAGCTTCATGTTTTATGACAAGTAATAATTGTATCCTAAAACTGCAAGGTATAGATGGTGAAAATAAATAAATAAAATAAATAATAAATAATAAATGCAAATATTAACTTTATTTTACAATTAATAGAAAAATTTATATTTAAGCAGAATATTTAATTTACATTCCTGTTTTATATTATTATTCTATTTCAAAATATAGGATGTAATTATATAATAAAATGGTAGTATAAATAAAAATATTTTAATTTTAATATTAGTGTATTTTAATATTGCAGTATAATAGTAATATATATTAACTTATATTAGTAATCACTTATTTTGAACATTATTAAGTATCATTTTCTTCTGTTTAATTTCATTCTCCACCTTTCTTAGCATATTTTGAGCACATGTAATTTGTAATAGTTTATAAGTATTAATTGTCCTATATATAGAATTTAGGAGACACATAATTATTGAAAATATATATAATTATAATTATGAAAATATGAATATATATATAATTATTATAGGAAAAATTAATTGCGCTTACGTTATATTCGTCAAAACGAAATTAATTTTCAATGCTGTTTCAGTTTCTTCGAAGTTTGATAGTGTTTCTAGGTTTGATAATTTTTTCGTAAACGTTGGCAATTCGTTATACATTTGTTGATACTGCTTTTGAAATTCTTCAATTTGTTTATGTAAATTATTATTCGTCTATGAAAAAGGTACTTATTATTTACTATATATTCACAATTACAAAATATAATATATTTACGATGCAAAATATATATAAATGGACATACATATTCTGTCTGTGCATGCAGAAAATTGTTTGTATATTTTATGCCTTTAATTCGAAATTTATCGCTGAAAATAAAGAAAACTTCTCATAAAATTATTTTTTTTGTCAATGATTTTTTATTCATTAAAGTAAACAATTTCTTTAGAGAGAAAGTCAAACCATTGTTTCGTGAAATATGTTGTTCTTTTTATTATTAAATTTTTCAATTCTTGTTGTTTAAGATCAATAACATTTGTAGCCTTCGATATTGCTTTTTTAAGATTAGCTTCTTTTTTTTGGAGTTCTAAATATTTCACCTGGCCTGCCCAAATGTTCATCGATAAAGTAGACAAATGTGAATTCCAGTAATATCGATCCTTTTTCTGTTTGCCATTCGTTTCTTCCAACTCAGTGAACTTTCAAAGAAAGATATTAATAAACTCAACTTCATTTCTTACAAATGGAAAATAAAAATGAATGAATAAAACGATTACCTGTTTAATTAGATAATTAATTCGATCTACTTGGTTATTAAATTCTTCATAAATATCTTCCATTTTCTTCGAAGACTCAGTCATATTTTGTTATTTTATTAATATAATTTAAGCTTCTTAATCTACAAGATGATCCATCAAATTTTTTGAATTTTTATCTATGCTTATCTATTAAAAAGATGTTATAGCTACAAAAAGTACGTCTGTCGAGACCTCTATCGAAAAAACATCAAATTACATGCATATCTATATGTATGTATGTATGTAATCGTATATTATGTAGTATATTATATATTATGTATCACATAAACGGATCTCGATATTTGCTAGGGAAAACCGTCCGAAAATTGAGTCGTGACGAGTTTTGAAATATCAACATGGAAGACAGAAAGTCCTCGTTCTGCGCATGCGTGATACGTTATGAATATTTCAGACAAAAACAAAGATATTCTATTCATCTCTGTTTCGCAAAAACGACGGCTTTATTGACCTTTCATGTTGATCTTTCATGACTAGACACGACTCAATTTTCGAACGGTTCTCCCTAGTGCGTATCGAGACCTGTTATATGATCGTGGACGAGGATGAGATAATATCAGAGAGGAAATTTCATCTCTGATAACACATATGTATATTTACATAGATAAGTTTAAAATGTTTTTAAATGTTCATAAACATATTTTTAAGACGTAATCTAGTCATACTTATATACATAAACATGGGATATTTAAATTATGATTTCTAAATTTATCACTTTTAATTTTAAATGATTTATTTGTTATATATATATATAACTTTTATTATAAAATAAATAAATAAATAGATAAATAGATAAATAGATAAAAAGAAAAAATATATATATATATTTATTTATATTTATATATATATATATATAGAGAGAGAGAGAGAGAGACACACTAATACGAATCGAATTGTCATTAATGTTCAAAAGACATCAAATACTATTGAAACGATGCAAATCATGGCATTGTACCAAATTTGTCAAACAATCGGATCACGTTCAACTGTGCGATTAGTAATTAAAGCGTCTGCGTCATCAGACGAATACTATTTATGAATATGAATCTATGCATCATTCCAAATATGGAGAACGTGTAATTTAGAATTTTAATTTATGTACGTATTATAAATCGTAAACGATCGATTATTTTCACAACGATATTTTTAACTTCATTTCGGTCGATACTTTATAATACTTGAAAGCTTTCCGGCTAAATTTTTTTCTTCTCCTCCTGAAAATTAAATCAAACCTGAAGTATACATTTTTGTAATCCATACATGGTACGATCTAGTGATATACGAGTAGAATAATCATTTTTTTCAGTTTGTATTTCATTTATGAAATTAGAAAAAATGTAAGTAATAAAATGTACAATTTTGTATGCTGAAAATTTTAACAAAAATAATAGCAATAATCTAGTTACATAAATAGCGATTTATTTAGATAATTTCAAGTGATAACTAGGTGTGTAAATGAAAGTAATATTATTATAAATAATTATATTACACTAAACTCACATTAGGCGTAATTATCAATCGTTTAAAAATAGTACTTTTTATTATTAATAATATTTTAATTTATATTTAATTTCATAATAAGAATTAACAAAGCTACGTTAATAAAGTGATATAAATAACAACGATATTTATTTATCTAAACAGTGATAGCAAAATCGATAACGAATAATGGCTAGGATACTGCATTAATTTTACAATCACTAAAACTCTGAAGATCTTTTTATTATTAGAATAAAGAAAGAATTCTAAGTTCTTCAATTGGGACTCGAAAATCCAATTTCTCCGATTACATCTATCTAAATATTGAATATAACAAGGAAGGTTCCATATTTTCTAAAATTTTAAATCGATAAAAATCGCAAATGAAAATAAAAGTTTTTTATTAATTACTAATTAACATCTCATTTTCTCTAATCATAATTTTTTCGTTATTAAGAGATTCAAATTTCTTTAATCAGCCAAAACTGCAATTGGAAATTGATTATTTACATATTAAATATCTATAACACGAAAAACTTCATATTTGTTTGAAAAAACATTTTTTAAAAATCTTTTATTTAAAAACCGTGAAAATATTACATGAATAAGAATCATATGCGAAAATTGGAATTTTTCATTAGTTACTAATTGATACTGTTAAATAAATTTCAATGATTATGATTATTGTAACGTCGCATCTTCGACGAAAAGATGCGGTGTTCTTTTCTTTTTAAAGCGCTTGAAATTTCACGTAAAGTTTATTTCAGATGTACAGGTATTTACAATATTGACAAAGTGAAAATATTGTTAAATTTTTCCAATAATATGTTTTTTCAGAGAGAGATTGCAGTTTGTTAAAAAATTATAAATATGGAATCAAGCCAATATAAGATGCAATAATTAAAAGAATAATATTAATACATCTTTGGACCGTCTTACGCAAGAATTTATCAATTTATAACATCGGTAAATTTACAGATTAGAATTAGTATGTTATAGATTTCTTTTTCACAATCTTACAATCTCGAACAGGGTAACTAAATAACTAGTAATTTGTAAAATTTACTTTTAACGTTTCGTTAATTTTATTATTAAACATGTATTATTATGCAAAAGAATTTATCAATACTAATGGCTCGAAACTACTAACAGCTTCCTTATAAAGTTTCACCAATACTAATAATATTAGTGAAATGACAAGTTACGAGTTATAGGTTATAGACTTCTTTTTACAACTCTACGTCAACTAGGATAACTGTACTTCTCTTATGATGATATAACAATAAAGAAAATTGATTAATAATACTAATAACTTGTGAAGTAACATTTTACTAATAATATTAATGGAATAGTTCTAGAGGGCTCTGATCGCGATTAAAAGATCGAATTGAAAGCTCGGGGGTTCTGCACTGCACGTTTTTATTTTCCTAAGCGTTGCGTGTAGTGTAATTGACGACGTCTCAGTGAACGTTTACTCGTAAAACGCGTTGGCGGTGTTTCGTAGTCGGTAAGTAGTCGTCGAGTAGTCGTCGCGCGAACTGCATTCATCGAGCTTTTCCGCTATACTCCTTGTAATTTAAGAGAACTTCAATTAGTTTCAGTGTTAAAAGCCATACAGCAAGAAGGAAATTATTTTTTATCCAATTGAATTCTGATAAAGAAACATGTACCTCAAGGTTGGTCAATTGCAGTTTTTATCAAAATCTTTCTAATTCTAGGTGAGTCATTGATAATACTTTATACACCGATGTTTAACACTGATGACTTAATAGCAATGAGAAACAGGTTGAAATTTCGAAGTTATCAGTAAGATCATATTCTTCGTTTTAAGAAAGCAATTTTTTAGTAGGAAATTGGCAAATATTTTTGATAGTGTTTTTTTGGAAAAAATTTATTTTAATGCGCGTAGAAGAGTGGAACAGGTGCAAGAAAAAAGTCACATTGTAAACGCTTCCCTATCAATAACAATATTAATATCGTTTTTCACTGTGTACATTACCAGAACTCTCTTATATGCACAGTATAAAATTTTTAAATATCAATAGATCCTCCTAAATGATCAGACCAAATCTGATAACAAAACAAATACAATTTTAGAATTACAATTTACATATTTCAATTTATGTTCAATCATTCAATAGTCATATTTTGCATAAAATTTAATTAAAAAGAGAGTGATCGATTATCTTAATATTTAATGAATTCTGTTATAAATAAATTTTATTTTTAATATTATTTATTAACCAAACTTACAAACTATTATTTGTCAATTCACTAATATTATTAGTTAGTACATTATTGTATAAGAAGACTCAAATATTTGAAGACCGACTATATATATAAATACATATATGTACAAGTAGAAAATAGAAGAAATAGGATTTATTCCGTTTCAGTTTTTTTTTATAATTTTTATTTAACTTATCGTAATATAATACATAAACAAAATTCTTGAGAATTTAATTAATTTCTTTGGTTTTTATTTTATTTGATTTTTAATCGCGTAATTGGAATTTTCTATGTGCGATGAGGCGTGTGATCACATTTGATCACGTAACTGATAATGTTATCGCTCCTTATCAGCACGAGAAATCGACACACTTACCATTTTCGTTTCTATCGTATATTGGCGAAATATTAAATATTAAATATGTATATAATTGTATAATAATTAAATATATATCTTTAAGTTATTGTTTCCCCGATGAGGTTAAAAGGCTTACGTTATCTTCTCTCACACACTACATCAGACACCGTCTTTTTTTACATTAACTTAACAATTAACTTATACCTATGGTATTTTTGTCTAACTACTTATATTTATCTATACGTATCCTTCTCCCGCCACATCCTACTCCTGTATGCTTGTATTAGGTATATAATTGTATAATAATTAAATATATTAAATATATAATTGACAATATCGTATATCGAATACAAAATTGTCTATAAATAGCGTCTGTAAATAGTCTTTTCAATAAAAAAGACAGCACACTTTCATATAATATATTGCAAATTTCGAACTTATACCAAGCGATCGTTAGTGATCATAAGAACAAGTTGAATATGTATTTATAGATTTGAAACAAATTCCATGCTCAAGGCTCACTTCATAGGATTCAATATAATGGTTTAATAATTGTATTTGTTAGGTGTCAATCTTTACAAGGTGGATTCGAACCGCTGAATAAATACTTGCAAGTTTTCGAAATCTACCTGTAACCACTTCGACATTTCAGCGTATCTGATTAATCACTTGCAAGTAACAATCGAATTACGAGAGCCAAAAAGGCATTACCGTTTCATTGAATTCTTTTAGCAAACTTAAAAAATTAATTGTGGTAGAATTATAGGCGATAAACGGGTTTCCTATAAATTTCATTTGAATGGTTGCACTTGTATGTAACTATCTAAGTATGATTTCCAAGAAAACTAATTTTAAGGGGATAGAGAATTTCTGATAGGTTGCCCGTAAAGTTTCAAATTTCTATTCTAGCAAATTATATTCGATTCTACCTGAGATCGCCTTTCTTCTTTACCAAAGCATTCGTGAAAGATTCGAATCTATTACGCTTAGATTCAAATTTACTTAAAAGCGCCGCTTTTCTTTTTTTTTCGAAATACGTACTTAAAAAGGATTCGAATCTATGTTGGGCAATGTTTAAGCGTTCAAACTTGAGTGCATCATTAATTGCGAACAATTTGTAGGAAGGCCGGTTTGATGCGATTACTTTATTATGCGAACTATACATATTCACGAGAATACGTAGTACGAAACAGGATGAGAAATGATAATCTACCAGGAAATGACACTATTTCATCTTGCTACAAGGAAAACAACAATTTCGAGTTCTTAAAAAAAAACCATTACAATTTTTACGATAACTCGTTAAATATTGTCAAGTTTTAAACTGACTTTTCGAAAATAATAAACAAACAATAATATGGCAATAATAATATTATGCAGTAATTAGGTATTAAATTATACGTTTTCTATTAGATTTCAAAATTATGAGAGTTTTAAACGACATAATAATGAAATAAAAATTACAAATTTTGGATTTAGGAACGTGAAATAATGAAAAATATTTTCTAGATAAAAGTCTATCTTCAATTGGAATGAGGTTGTAAAGATAACTACTCAATGTACGTGATAATTAGAATGCCGACCAAGTCACGTAAAAAACGATGTTTTGTAGTTTTTAATTATGTGCTCTTGAAGGCCTAACGCGAACACGCAGGTTCATGAACAATCAGATTATGTCATCACTACCATATTTGCGTGCTGCGACCTATTTACATACATAAAAAGTCTTACCTCATTGTGTGAGAGAAAGGTAAATATTGCGAATCTTTGAAACACATTTTATTATTATAAATCTATACATATATTCATATATGTATACAAAAAGAACAAGAAACACTTTACATAATTCTGATTCTATATATTGGGCATTAAAGAAATAAATTTTTAAGTTTAAATAGTTATTCAAATAAAATTTTGATTTTATTTGCTATTTGCTTTGTTAATTTATCTCAATTTATCTTGCTTTATCCCAAGTAAGATCGTATGTGAGTAATAATGTATTTCTTAACTTTCGCATTATGCGATTCGATGAAATGTTTCAGTTATCCGAATCTTTCCAAGGCAAATATTTCATCGTAAATGTATTTCTTATGCACGAAAAACATTTGTTTCTTATTTTCTATCTTCTATTATTATTTGAAATAATCTATTTTTTGTTGGATAAATTATTTGAAACTAATATATTTTTCAAATAAAATATTGGAATTTATTTGCAAATAACTATATTGTCAAAAAAATTTCTTTGTTACTTTATTTGATGTAATTATTTGACTTCCTCGTTTATTATGTTCATTTCAAGTAAAAACTGCTGAATCCTGCATTCAAATATCTTTATGTGATTACATATGTGTATTTACATATTGTATGTATGTAGAACGGCTATAAAAAGCATGTATTTTTTAATGAAGCATTTCACTATCAAATTACATATGTATATTAAATATATGAAGTCATAGGAAAATACATACTACTACGTGATATGCAATTTAATATATTTAGACCTAATTAATCAGTATATTGTAAGCGCTACAATAAATATAGCAATGTATTAGGTCGTCCGAAAAGATTCTTTCATTTTATAAGGAAATAATGGATGCACAACATTTGTCGTTTTATATCATTTTATCGAATTACGTATGATCAACGTTCGACAGATTAAGTTTCATGTTTGTATAAAGATGCATTGTTGTAAAAGACGCGTCTGTAAAAGAAAGACACTTTTCGGACAACCTAATATAAATACTTTTTGTAGCCACTGTATATCAAAATCAAAAGTGTGTTTACACGTGTATAGAGAAATATCTCGTTACTTTGTCTATTTCTTTTTTGAATTGTATTCAATATACATACTTTACTAATTTGAAAGAAAACAGAAAGAGTTGCCAGAAACTTATATTTCTTATGTTACATTGTCTAATTTATTCCATTCCTTTTTTTCATTAAAAATTATATTAAAGTTAATTGAGATTAAAATATCTTTGCATTTTTCTAAAATGCGGTGAGACATAATGTACTGTTTAAAATGAAACATTGAATTACTACATAAATTTTCTTGCTTATACCTCGTAGATTACGATATAGAGTTGCTCTTTATAGATACATTGCCGCACTATAGGTACCCAGACACAATGATAAAGAAAAGTATTGCCACAGATCAGCTTGATGAAGACAAGTCGAAAATGTGGAACCAAATTTTTTCATAGAACGCTTCGTTTCTGAGAAAATGAGATTTGGAAATTGATCAAGTATGTGTGTGCCAGGCTTATTCTTAACTGAACGTTCAAATCATATTTCTTTTTAACAAGGCTCCAAACGGGCAAATTCTATTCTACATTTTTCATTTATTTCTACGTGTGGAATAACCTCCCGCTGTGCTGTCCAACTCGTGCCCAGTTGGTAATTAGACCAATTCATATATGTTAGACAAATTTTCAAATTCGATTTTCTCGAAAACGAAGCCTCGAATAAAAAGAATTTATTCTATACTCTTTTAAGGTGCTTGTTCAAGATCAGAATTGGACATTTACTTGAGTTGTTTCGAATAAATATTTCTTTAAAACAATTATCAGGATGAATTCAGACAAATTTTAGATAAAAATTTTATATAAATATTTTATTTATATACTCGTAATTCTCTATTTATTCGAATAATTCGTTATTATTTATTTGAGTAATGATTTCAAAATTATTCCAATAATAATTAGTCGTTTCCATTTCTTAATTTTGTAAGAGTATCTTTATACGAATTTTTACCATTAATTTATCAAAGAGCGATATATTTTCTGATCTCAGTTTTGAAAAGAGATAATTGTTAAATACAATATAATAACAATTAGACGATAAAACGTGAAAACATATTTTACATATTTCAGTATAGTTCGTATATTTTTACTTGATTCATTTGTGATGGAAAACCATATAAATAAATTTCTATACAAATAATTTCTTATTCTATGAAATATTTATAAATATTATATATAAATATATAGCCTTAGTCTTTCTTTTTATCCATTATCCGAATTAATATTACTCGAACAAAATTTTACCCTATTCTGTTAAAAATTATATTACAGGATTTCCAAAATTAATGACAAGTTCGAATGCGGAAGGAAGGGCGTGGTTATATAGAATTATTTCATGCGTCGTATGTTGGAGACACACCCTCGATCTACCTACGCGTACTACCCACCTTTTTGTCTCACTGTAATTTTCTCATATTTCACATATTATCGACCTGTTCTTCTCTTACGTCGTATAAAGATAACCACTGTAAGGATTTTATTGCTTTTACCATTTAAAACGCGTAATAATTTATCATTAGAGCAACCAATTTCTAGTATATGTTTAAATATACTATAATTTACTTAAATATACCATGTTTGAATAATTATAATTAAAATAAAGGCTACAGAAAGAGGAGAAATATAATAAGTCACACCTTTCGTTGTTTCTAGAATTTATTACCTAAACTATAGTTTTATTCGATTTAGGAATTAAATATACGCTCTAATCTCTTGTAATCTATTTTTCATTCATCTGAATGTTAAAAATATTTACTATCGTGTCATTTATTTACAATAATTTGCATTAACATCCATTTTGTTGATTATATATAACATATCCTTGGATCTTTACTCATAGCGGGTTGTCTTTCTTTTCAATTAACAATAAGTCATATAAAATATTCTCTTTTAGCTATCAAGGAACATAAAAATTAGAAAATCTACAAATATAGATTTATCGTATCTCCTTTGTTTATTTAAGATGCTGATACAATGAATAATGTTAATTCAAGAAAAATCATTTATGCAACGAATGTGTGTGTGTGTTTGTGTTCATAATGTATAGCATAAACCATCATTTACTTTTCGATTGGAAGAAGCAGTTCCACAATTCGAAGATTTTAACTCTTCCCCTGTGACTCAAGTTACCGAGATTCGACTGTGAAGGCCTAAACATTCAAAAAATACTACTAATGCTATCTAGATCTATTATATATATATATATACGTATATAGACTTCATATAGTAATGTAAACTCAATTATAACTTAATTTATCTTGTTCTTGACAACTGCGAAGAATTGAAAATAAATGAAAACTGAACGAAACCAGTGATCCTATCGGCGATATTATTTATAAAATGTTTGAAAATTTATAGATTGAGAAGAAAAGCTTTGTGAAGCTTGTAAATTAATAAAAGGAATCCTCGAAGTTTATGTACGAATCAACGAATAAATTTCTTAAATCTTGTAAATTGACAAAAGTAATTTATAATTCACAAATATCGAGGAGAAAAATTCTCAAATTGTTGGAGTTGATACATTTATCTTTTTTTTTTTTTTTTTTTTTTTTAAGTAGGTTCTTAACAATTTTGTATTTCGTTATATTTTCCAAGAACTTGTAAAAGATTCGATAATTTTACATTTTTAACCTTCCGATATTTTTTAACTTCGATTCTACGTATACGTAACATTGCACTTTAATAAATTATTATAAAATACACGATAGAAATTTGTGAGGGTTTCCCACTTTCTCTGTGAAATATGTAAAGTACTGATGTAACTAAGAGGAAAGTGTGATGATCTCAGTTTCATAGGGTCGAGTCGTTTCACAAATTAGGAAACATAATTCTATCGTTTCAATTTAAACAATTATTCATCGTCATGTTACAATGAATCAGACGGAAAATATTCTGTGGTTACCATTTCAACCGCATTCATATCAACGCTGATTAAAATTACTTTGAAATGTCATTATAGCATCCAATGTAGGTACTATGACCTTAAAGAAAGTCTTTCTTTTATTTTACAAGCTTGTATTTTAACTTAATAAAAGATATAAAAACCAAAACCACTCAAGGCTCGAAGGGCAAATGGAGGTATCAATTAATAATAATATAATAGTATTTCAACTAGATAATAGTTCCCGAAAAATCAAAATACTCGTAATTATAAATTTATAATTAATTAAAAATTAGGAACTTAAAATTTTCTCATCTATGTATATAAGTATATCTACCTGTTATTTTTTATATTTCATTAAATATAATATTTAATTGAAATTATTAATGGAAAGAAACTATGAATTAAAAGAAAAGCATAGATCACAGCATAGATTTTATTTATTTTTCGAAATTAATGTAAATTAATGTAAGGAATCCTTAATTTTGTTGGTGTATAGCGTATTAAAAGAACATTTGTAACGTTTAAGTGCAAATATGCACTTTTACTTAATTATGCATCTCAGATCAATGTACGCATATCATTAAGCTTTATTGATATGAATTATCATGGAACTATCAATTTCTTTCATTTTTCTACAGCTGAATAATGTGGCGGATAATGGAATTGGCCGGATGACAAAAGATAACTTGCAACGTTGACTACTGATAAAAACGGCCCCAAATTAAGCGGGAAGTTGACAACGAAATTGTAGTAGACTCACAGGGATTGGATTTATTTCTGTACGCGATGTGCAATAACAATAAGGGTAACTAACAAACAGAACATGTTATTTAAATCTATAAAACGATTTTTTATATTGCAGACATTTAATTTAATTCGATTTAAGAAAACTAAAAGCTTATGGAGAATTCAAATATTACGTGAGTGAAGATTGAATATACGTATGTACATGTTAATATAACTATCAACAGGTGGTAAGAAAAATTATGACAATAAAGAGAATGCTCGCTCCTAGCTCTTTTTCAGTCAAAAGAAAAACTGTGTTTTAATGCGTTTTTTTTTATTATAAGTTAGAGGTCAAAAATAGAATAAAATTTTTTCGTTTAAGACTTCGTTTTCAAGAAAGTAGAGTTTGAACGTGTTTAATCTATTATTATATAGCCTGGTATTAAATTTATTTAATTGACCAAAGAAAGGACAAAACATCAATTGAAATACATTATTTATCGTATAATAATTGACTACGTATTTGAAACATTTATTTAAAAATTATTATTCGAAATAAATGATTTCTGAAAATTTTGAATTAGACAAATTAAAAGATTAATTTAAATGAAACTACTTTATTGAAAAAATATATGTAAAATAATTTGTTAGAATGAAAAGAATTAAGATGGGGACATATAGAACGGAAAGAAAAGGAATGACATTGATGATTCAAGATATATAGTAGCAAAGGCATGCACTTCGAAAACGCACGAACACAGCATATCTGATTCAGACGATGACTTATAGAGGACGAACCGCGGATATAGATACTTAAGTCATACAATATACAGAAGATAATAAATTTCAACAGCTTTGAAAAGAAAAATATTACCTTCGATTTTCAATAACGATGTATTTCTTTACTTATATTTCACGATTCTTTAATTTATCTACTATTTATACAAAAGATCAAATTCTAACACAAAAAATATACTATGTAAAACTAAATTAGTAAATATGTATACATATTTTATCATATACCGTACAATTATTTATTTACAGAAACAATGCAAATTAATAAATTTTGCGATGTAATCTGTATTTTTAATAAGCAAAAGTTATAAAAAAATATATTTTCTATTCAAGATAAGATTATATTTTTAATGTCATCAATTTATATTATAATTATATTAGTATTATATTCGTCTGGAGAAGGCATTAACAATACATGTCATATTGGTTGAATTATTTCATTATTATAGCAAAATGATAAAAGTGTACTACCTTTCGATTCGAATTAATATGCAATACGGCAAGCAACGACAAGGATAGCCTTGGTATATGCTCGCCGGATGTGTTGGTTACCTTTCCAACAAAAACGGCATCAAAATTACGAACTAACTTTTTAATTTTGTTTTCTAATATTTCTATCAGAGTAAAAATTTTATTTTCTTTACATTTAATTTGATAAACTGCATATTTTTTACGTTTAATATGATAAAAATGATTGAAAATTGAACAAAACAAAATGAAAAGTGGAAAGAGAACTATTAATTTTTTAAAAATTCAATATAACTATATTCTACATAATATAGATAAAATTGTCTTTTTATTTTTCAGAAAATAAAAATACAGTCTCCAGACATAGGCCAATCAAAGTCACAACTATTGGAGACGGTACTGTAGGTAAAACATGTATGCTTATTACATATACAACAAATGAATTCCCTTCAGAATATGTGCCTACTGTGTAAGTATTAAGTTTTTAATACTTATTTAACTTATGTATCAAGTTCCCAAACAAGTATACTTTTATATTAAAAAATTTAATACCAAAATGAAAAATTGATCCCATACTTATTTTAAGATACAAGATGATATTTATAATGTTTTTAGCTTTGATAACTATGCAGGCACAATATGTGTAGATGGACAAGAATTTGATATGACTTTATGGGATACTGCTGGTCAGGAAGATTATGAACGAATCAGACCTTTATCTTACCCAAATGTGAGCGAATCTTTCGACTAATTATTTATTTTATCAATATTCCGTATATACTAATTATTTTTACTTAACATTTGTGTTATAACAATTTACTATTTCGTTTCATTTTCAGACTGATTGCTTCTTGATCTGCTTTTCAGTAAATTCTCGCACTTCTTATGAGAATGTTGCAATCAAATGGCATCCAGAAATTAAACATCACTGTCCAAATACACCTATAGTGCTTGTTGGTAAATATCTTAATCATTACCAATTTATTTGAAAAAGATCTTATCTTATTTTATACCATATATTATATTTATATTTCATATTTCTTAATAGGTTTCATAGGTTCATTTCCTAATATAAGGCTTTTAATAATTAGAAGGATAAATTTTTCATTATACAGATAAATATATTTTCGAGATCAACATATCAATCATTTAGCGTGAATGTCCTTTCCGTTAGAGCTGCTTAAAACTTTTTTTCATACAAAATACGTTGCAAAATTAGATAATCCATAAACTCTGTCATTTATATTTTAAATTCTAATATATGTACTAGAATTAAGGCTAAATTAAATTTTTTAATTAAATTTTTTTATACTTAATAGTACTGTGAACAACACTGTTTGAGGCTTTTAAGTAAAAAACGTGTTCAATTTCATTTCTATTGCAGTAAACTTCTAATGACACATTGAAATATTTTCAGCGTCATTATATTCTCTGTATAAGCTAGCTACAATGCTGATGAAACGTTTGAAAGAAATTCCTTTTAAACATGGCCTTTACATGAAAGACTCAAACAGTGTTATTCACAATAGTGTTAAGCACCAGAATCTGTGCCACGAAAGACTCAAGTCTCTTAAACTCATATTTTTTATTTTACTAATAGGCACAAAAGGGGATCTTAGAAATCAAGAAAATGTGGATACAATTACTTTCAAAGAATGCAAAAAAATGAAAAAGAAAGTAAAAGCTTATAAATATGTCGAATGTTCTGCTTTGAAATGTGAAAACTTAGAGGAAGTTTTCACTGAAGCAATTCGAGCAGTACTGAAAAAACCATCGAGCAAACTTTGTTGTTCATTTTAAAGCTTAAGTTATAAAATAATATTTATAATTAATTAATAGGAAATATTGATTTATAGTAATATTAAAGAATAAATATATTAACTGTAGGGTCTTTGGACCTTACAATTTTCCTACATTTCCTTAATATACAAAATTTAATAAAACGATTATAAATAATACCAAACAACAAATAATTCATATTTTGTAAATATATTAATGCTGATTACACAATTAAGTAGACTTCATTGTACATCTGTATCATAGAATACCATTAATAAAAAGGAATTTATTCCATTAATATTATTAAACAGCCCTTTGAATGAAATAAGAATGGATTTTTTTGTGAAATATTTCTTGTTAAAACATTCTTTTCTCTTTATCATCTAACAGTAACAAATTGGAATAAAAGTAAAATTTCCACTATATTACGTACAATTTTTTAAAAATAATTTTCACTTATGTTTTATATTTGTCCTTATTTACTAAGTATGTACAGTTGTCATAGTTACTATTTTAAATATCATGTTATCTATCCTTAAATGCGATTAATTAAATACTAATAATTTTCTTATACATACAAAATTTAAAAACTAATTAAGAAACAGTCATATTCATATAATTTTAACGTCCAAAAGCTCCATCAGAAAGTGGAGTTACTTTTTGTTGTATTATTTTACCATAGCCTCCTCTTCCACTGTCAAAGTCTGATCTGTATTCATCTCTTACCTATAATAATATAATTTGTTATATGATATAATTTATTATATTAATAAATTTTAATGTGCTATAATTTTATAATTATATTGTTGCAGAAAATAAAGGTACACACTTGTCCTCCAGTTTTTCCTCTTCCGTATTGCCTGCCTTCAATAAAACCAGCATCCCAATCTGTTCTAATAATTCTATCATCTAAGCGAGTACCGTTAATATATCGCATGCAATTTTCAGCGTCAGCCCTTTGATAATACTCAACGAAACAAAAACCACAAGGTGTTTTTTTATATTTATCCAATCCCATGATAATTCTTCTAATATCGCCACATTTTGAAAATAGTTCATATATTTGTTCCTCTGTAGTATAAAACGATAAATTTCCAACATATAAAGTTGTGGAAATTCTTAAGAGTCTATCCTGCTCAGCTCTTGAACCCTGTAAACATAAATTATTATTAAAGAGAAATTAATATTAATAAATCGTTTATTATTATTGTGATTATAATTAGCATCTTTGCTATTGCTTTATGTAATTTTCGTAATTGATATTATTATTATTATATAAATGTTTTAGGAGAAAATCAAATAACTTTACCAGTACGTTGAGTAACTTATTCTAAATCAAAAGGGTCATACATACTATGGGTCTTGATTCATACGTTTTTGAGATAATCATTGCTTACTTAAGTAGCACACAAAATGCAAGCTGAAAGTAAATAACAGACTGTTTAATACATTCAATGTAGGAGGATTTCTATGATTTCTACATTTTATATCAAAAGAAATTGGAAACAATTTTATAGCTTTAGTTTGAAAAACATCGAAAAAAATACAACTTTGATACATGTATTGATATCATCACAGAAGTGTTATTTCCTCCTTGATACTCAGTCTAATTCTACATTTCAAATTGTTCATTTCAATTCAATGATTTAATTTTTATTTACAGTGCCTCCTATATTTTTAAATGTAAAATATGTAGATATGTAGATTTTGTCCACTTTGAACTCCTTCTTTAACATATACAATGTAAAAAAGAAAGAAACAGTAAGTAATACATAGAAAATAAAAAACTATTGCTCTATTCCAATTACGTACATGTGGAATATATTTTTTCAAATAAATCAAAAAC